>BLBF01000063.1:14325386-14370947 GCA_015471245.1 Laticauda colubrina | reverse complement strand
AATAGAATAGAATAGAATAGAATAGAATAGAATAGAATAGAATAGAACAGAATTCTTTATTTAGCCAAGTGTGATTGAACACACAAGGGATTTGTCTTGGTGCAAATGCTCTCTGTATACATAAAAAAAAGATACATTCATCAAGAGTCAGTCATAAGGTACAATACTTAATAATAGACATAGAGTACAATAAGCTATCAAATCATACCAGGAAATAGTCAATATAAATTGCACAGATACAAGTCACAAAGTTGCAGTCCTATAGGTACAAGTGGGAGGGGATGGGTGATAAGGAGTGATGAGAAGATTAATAGTAATAGAAGTGCAGACTTTGTAAATAGTTGGACATTGTTGAGGGAATTATTTGTTTAACAGAGTGATGGCATTCGGGAAAAAATGTTTTTGTGTCTAGTTGTTCTGGTGCGCAGTGCTCTATAGTGTCATTTTGAGGGAAGGAGTTGAAACAATTATTGCTGGGATGTGAGGGGTCTGTAAATATTTTCACAGCCCTCTTTTTGACTCATGCAGTATACATGTCCTCAATTGAAGGCAGGTGGGTAGTGATTGTTTTTTCTGCAGTCCTAATTATCCTCTGAAGTCTGTGTCTGTCCTGTTGGGTTGTAGAACCAAACCAGACAGTTATAGAGGTGCAGATGATAGACTCAATAATTCCTCTGTAGAACTGTAGAACAAGCAGGAAGAAAGAGAGAAATGCACATTGCTATTTGGAGAAAATGAGAAGTGCATCTTTGGGCAAATAAGGAGCAGGTAAGAGAGACTGGGAATAAGTTAAAGTCTCCATTATGTCTCCGGTTCGGTGGACCTGGCAGGGAAGGATACTGTAAAATCTCCAGTCAGAGGTACTGGTTTCTGCTACTGGTTCTGCTACTGGTTCTCCAGAACTGATCAGAACCTGCTGAATACCACTCCTGGAGAAAAAAGATGAGGGGGACACCAATAGGAAGCAGAGTCAATAAAATTGAAACTTGGTTTTCCTACTATTGCTGACTGGAGCTTCAATGATGTAAAAGCAGAACTACTTTATAGGAGAAGAAACTTGGTTGGAAATTCAAGGCAATTGAGTGCCACTCCATGAAGCGATGTTTAATTAATTACATAATAACTATGCACAGTAAGAGGTTCAAGATAGAAAAATGTAGATGCTTCTGCCAGCCAGGTGAACGGGATCCTTTCTTGTCCTGTCAAAAGAACATTTTGAATCAAAGTGACTTCATAGGAGTAAAAGAATGAGCTTGATGGAAGACTGCATTGATGCAGTCTTTTAATCATTAAGCCTTTTTATAGCAGTAAAATAAACATCCATTGTCATGGCCACACCATTGGGGTCATCAAAGCAGGTCAAAAAGAGGAGGTGGTTCATGAATGAGCTGAAAGAGAGGACACAAACAGCCAAACTGCTGGAATTCCTGCAGGGAAAGATAAAGCAGGAGAAGAAAACAGTACAGGTTGGTTTGCTGAAATGGCCTTCCATATCATAGGCAGTGGGCTTGCACCATCTGTAGAGAGCATTAGCATGTAGGTTCAACAGATCTTTCCTTTCTTCTAGCCCGAGTGTTTTATTGTGTGTTTAATTTTTATGGTTCTTTCAGTGAAGTTCCCTTAGGGAAACTGTTCTTGTTTTATTAACTGGCACTGCTTAGTTGCAATAAAATTGAGTAGCTATTCCTTCCATCCAACTGTATGGCAAAGAAGAACAAGCTTGGAAAATGTGTCATCGTGTGAATGCTCCAAAAATAGTGTTATTATTTAGGAAAGCCCGTTACAGCATTCTTCATATTCGAATTAAGTTTACTATGATAGAAATTACAACTACAGTAACACCTCAGGCTTACAACTATAGTACACTCTTTATGTTTGCAGGCTGTCCAAAATAAGGACCCCAAAATGCAATGCTAAATGACCATTTAAAGCTGTAAAGAACTTAACATTGCACCTTTCTCTGTACGCCATCCCAAAGATGTCCACTTAATGGTTCAGCTACAATTGTCTTCAATGCAAAACAGATTGTAAGCTCTTGTAGGGAAATCTATTTTCAAGTCCTTTAATGGTTGGCTGCAATTAATTATTTTATTACTGATCCAGATCAGCATTTCCACAAATATAAAAAAGATTTTATATTCCACTTTCCTTTCTCACTTTTTTTGTTGGGGTGGCGATAAAAATGCAGGTTTTATTTTTATTGTTTTTATGAAAACCAATTTCCTAATACTTAATTTTATTAATAAACACCATAGATGATAGTCAACAAGTTTGGGACATAATAATCAATAAGCATGTTGCATTAACACCGAATTATTCTTATTAAAATTCTTTGGTATTAGAAAGGAAAAGATTTGTGATTATTTGTGTCATCCCTGAAGTCTTTGCTGTAATGGCAAAGATATGTGGCTACATATTATTGTAAAATATGAGCATCTAAATAAAGCTTTCAAAGACAGAGAGATAAAAACATAAATACATTCCCACATATCCACAAGTTCTGTTAATAGGCCTCTCTTAGGGAACCACTTTTCCATCAATGATAGATAATATGTTTCCCTTATTTTGAAAGAGTTTAAATTTACTTAAATGCCATTGATACATAACTTTTTCATAGCTGCTTTCCAACTTGCTGAAGAGGAAAACTAAATGCAATTTATGTTCATGTCAGACCATATCCATTTTTCTTCTGAAATATGTCTCTCAAAATATATCTTCCATCACCACTGTTTAAAGTTTGATTCCATCCATGATTTGTATACAAACATCAGTCAATGCTGGCAGAGCTTTCGGGGTGTCAGGAAATGTTAAGAACTGGAATTAGTTGAAGACCTAAGATTATCTAATTACTTCCTTAATTAATTACAGAATAACTATGCACAATGAGTAAGAGTTTAAGGATAAAAATGCAAATGTTTCTACCAATCAGCTGAATGAGACCGTCTCTTGTCCTGTTAAAAGAACATTTTGAAGCAAAGTAACTTCATGGGAGTAAAAGAATGAGTTTGGTGGCAGACTGCAACTCTTATTCCTTCTTTATACACAAGGACAGTTTCCCCCTGTTGCTAAACAACTAATTCCCACAACATTTTCAAACTACTCAGTAAGACTGCATTACTATTATTCTTCTCATCCTTCCTATTGCCTATCTCTTCCCACTTATGACTATAACCCTGTTGCTTGTATCTTTACAATTTATATTGTTCTATTTGTTTCCTAGTATGATTTGATTGCTTATTAGTAATCTATGACTATCATTAAGTGTTGTATCTTACGCTTCTTGTTGAATATATTTTTTTCTTTATGTACACTGAGAGCATATGGACCAAAGACTATTCCTTGTGTGTCCAATGACACTTGGCCAATAAATAATTCTATTATTCTATCCTCTCCTCTCCTCTCCTCTCCTCTCCTCTCCTCTCCTCTCCTCTCCTATTCTATTCTATTCTATTCTATTCTATTCTATTCTATTCTATTCTATTCTATTCTGTATTCACTTTACAAGTCGATTTCCTATATTATCTTTATTTTTGTTGTTTACTGAACAACTTTTCAAAAACCATTTCCAGACATCTTATTAAAATGGTTAAGGCTCCCAACTAGAAACCTGGATACTGTGATTTCCGCCTATTCCTTTGGCACCAATGTCAACTCAGTAACCTCACTCTCTCCCAGACCAGCCAACCTCACAGGCTTGTTGCTGTAGAGAAAAAAGTAGAAGGGACTATTGTGTATGCCATGTTGAATTACACAAAATAAAGTTGGGATGTAAATCAAATCAAGAATATAAAGACATAGATCCTCACTGAGATAAGATAATAATACAAAGTTTCCGTAAACATTTGACTAATAGTTTGATTAAGCCAAAAGAGATTCTGGCCAGATTTAAGGTTCTTGTCTTGAAGTTTATTTACAACCTCGCTCAAAAGTGTAATTATTAAGAAAAATAATTGCAGCTTTGTTCGTATATTTTCTATGGACTCTACATCAGGAGTGAAGAAAGAGATTTGGTATGGAAGCAAATTCCATCTTCTCAACTCCATCTTCTATCTTCTCACCTGACTCTTTTGTCCAGGTGATATCAAGCCATCATAAAGAGGGAGCCCCAATCTTGGCATTCTTAAGTTCTCCATGCAGAGAAAGAAAGAATGAGCCACCAACCCACTTGCCTGAAAACTCTTGCACAAAAAGACAAAAACAATCCACACAGGACCCACTGCTTTTTGCTTTGCCCTAAATACATTTGAGCATCTGTGTAATGGAGAGGGACCTTTTTGGATGAATGAATTGGCAAATTGCCCTACACAATTTCCCCAACAGCAGAAATTTCAAGGTTGACCTTTAGGCTGGTTTAACTGGTTCATGCTTTTCGTAATGGGCTGAACCAATCTGATGACCTGATTCCTCATCCATATATAGATAAAATGGTCACTTAATCTTTCAGTTAAAAAGATGTGTGCCCCTTATGACAGCCAAATCTAGTTGATCATTTATAACTATTGTAATTTGGATTTTTTTCCTGAGAAAGAAAACATTTACTGTTCTATACCTTGGTACTGAGTTCCCAAATAACAAGTAAAATTGCTTCAAAGGAATTATACTATCAGTTCAATTGGGCCTATCTGATGGTATAATCAGTAATTATTGCCTGATCAAAGATTTCAATAGATAAATGATAATCTTTTCAACAATATGCCTTAAAATCCTAGATCTTTAAATAAATTTAAGATTATTTAGCTAGACCAGTGTTTCTCAATCTTGCTGGCTGGGGAATTCTGGGAACTAAATTCTGAAGTTCATTCTAAAGTTGTGATGGTTGAGAAACACCGAGTTAGACAAATCAATAGTTCAACTCAATTTTCCATATAAACAGGTGGTTCTAAATAATTTTGCATGACAATGTCAAATTATTTTTCATCCATTTCATTTTTATGGAAATCAAAATTAACATTCTCAGAAATATATTAAATATATATTTAATATATTTGAAATATATTTAAAAGGTTTGCATTTCTCTTTTGACATGAAAACTTCAATATACTTAGCAAAATAGAATGCAGACAATTGGAGCTAAATCATTGATCCAATATTTCACATCATATACTTGTATTAGGCAACTAATTGTCTTAAGTTATAAAAAGCCAAAATGTAAAGAAGAGAAGAAGCAACTTAAATTGAAGTTCTGTTCTTTTAAAAAATCTGAATAACATAAAAAAAGAATAACTGAATAATAAAACTGAAACATAATATCACCCCAGTCCGCAAAAAAGGTAGCTTTCTATATTTTAAACTTAAAATAATTCAAATGCTGCTCTTTGGAACTTTGACAAAATTTTATCACTTACAGAGTTTTACCTCAAATGGTATCACTAATGACATTTTTGAATTATGATCATTTTTGGGTAGTAAATGATGAGCTGTGGATTTAAGAAAATTTGAAAATAAAATATATGATGAAGATAAGCAATTAAAAAACAACAACCAAGACATATTCATAAATAAGGACCCGGAAAGAAAAATTGAGATGCAAAGCTCATGAATAGACAAACCCATTGGCCTTTGAGTTCACACCCTATGAATTTTATGAAATCACGATGAATGCGAATCTTGCTGGGGATATTCATTTCAACTTTGTAAAGTAGTCATCTACAATTCTAGAGAGGCATTACAAGTAAGACGGTGTCATATAAAGTCTGTAACAACAGCCACATACAAAACAAAGTAACTTCATTCGCTGCACTTTATTCTGTTGTCATGTTAAAAGCAATGAATTTATTTCCCTCCCCTCTCTGTCTCTCCTCCCTCTGCTTCTACAGCCCTATAGTAAATCAAAAAAGTAAACTCTCATTCTCATTGTCCAAGGCTTACTTCCAGGCCCCTACAGTTTCCACAGTAACTAATTAGAAATTTGCATATCTAAGAGAGAATTATTTAATACCGATGTAAACCCTTTTATTCTCCCAAGCTTGGCTTTTTTCTACTCAACTTCTGGTAGATGTTGGGCCTTAAGGTCATACTGTACAAACTCTGATTGTAGGTGGCCTGGTCTTGCTGTTTTGAGTGTGGGTGATTCATATCCTGTGAAGAAAATGCCTTGCCAAGGTTTTGTTAAACAGACAAAGTTTGAAAGGCAGCCCTGATTCATTGAGTTGCCATTTGTTTTAATCCATAGCATCTTCCTCATTCCTCATTAGCTAACTCTTGTGTAATTGAGTCATGCATTTTTAGACACATTAAGCCAGCAGAGCTGGGTCACCTCCATATTCCTTGCTTCCGAGCTCCATTGGCTTATTCCTGCTCGTCTTTAAGCATTTTTCCCTTGGGAAGGTAGAGTGAAGAAAGAGAAAGCCCTGGTGAAAAGAAGTAGAGAGAAATGTAATATTATAATTTGCTTTCAGATCATTCATAGAAGTAAAGTAAAAGTGTTTGCATAAAGATAGCAAATGCTCCCAGTTTTTCTCTACGAAGGAGAAATAATTTTGTTTCTTATCCCTGGTGAACCATTTATGCATTTTGCCTTTTAGAGAATGTACAGTATGATCACTAGCATGATTAGTTCTATCTCAATCCCTTCTTATGGCTGTCAATCCAAATAATGAATAGTAACCCTACCTGCTTGAAGAGATCTTGACTTCATCCAGATGCATCATGGCCATTCAACACTCTCATGTTTTGATCAGCTTATTCACACATTGCTTTGAAAGAAGGTGCAGTATTATGTGTATGCTCTTGCAAGTATGCTAGGTAGCAAAGGTTAACTTTACCTAATTCTAAATGAGAACATCTGCTTTACCAAAGTATCATGAAGGCGATCATGGCTAAACATGGTGCCAACATGCTGTGACATTGTCCGAGGTGATGGTTGATATAGCTGTAAGTCAGTGGTGTTAAAATATTATGGTAAAGGTAAAGGTTCCCCTCGCACATACATGATAGTTGTTTCTGGCTCTAGGGGGCAGTACTCATCTCCATTACAAAGCCAAAGAGCCAGTGCTGTCCAAAGATGTCTCCATGGTCATGTGGCCAGCATGACTAGACACCAAAGGCACACAGAATGCTGTTACCTTCCCACCAAAGTGGTCCCTATTTTTCTACTTGCATTTTTACATGCTTTCAAACTGCTAGGTTGGCAGAAGCTGGGATAAGTCACGGGAGCTCATTCCATTACGCGGTGCTAGGCATTCAAAATGCCAAACTGGTGACCTTTCTGATCAACAAGTTCAGCGTCTTAGCTACTGAGCCACCACGTCCCAGTTAAAATATTACTTTCTCTTAATTCCAGTACCATCGAAAGATAGCCTCCTAGTGTGTCAGATCTGTTAAACCTTGTTACCTACAACTTAGAGACCATTCAGGTGACTGGCAGTAGAGGCAATAGAGGCAGGGTGATGGATAGAATTTCAACCCTGCCATGGGAAATGTCCTAACTGTTGCATTGCTTTATTTGCCTAGTTTCAGCTATATAAACTTTACACATACTACAATCAATACAAAACAATTCATATAAAGTTTAAAACAATTCAAAAATAAGCTAAAATGGACAATGTATAGTTAAATAAAAAGTCAATGGTATTAACCAACGAGTTCAAATCCCTCCAGAGAGATCCATTTTAAATTGGTTCCAGTATACAAATTAGACTTCTGGAAAGTCTTTTTTTTTTTTTTTTGGAGGAAATTGTTTCAAACTGTGGGAGCCATCACAAAGAAACACTTTCTCCTGGTTCTTCCCCCACCCCCAAATGTCCCCCAATTTCCAGGTTAAATCTTTCCAGGGGGATTCCCTGGTGGATTCCAATTTCTTCAGGATAGTTACATCACTTGTTCTAGTTGAGAAAGATGGTCTAGAGACTATAGGACAAAAGGCACACATTGAATTGCAACTACACATTTATGGACTGAAAATGCAGAGCCTGAAGCATAGGTGTAACGTGCTCAGGTCATTTCTTATCAATTAAACCATGGGCCACTGCATTTTGCAGCAACTGAAACATTTAAGTAATAATGCAGTAGATCTGGTGTTCTATTGATGAAAACATGATTTATTGTTGCAAGATCGTCCTACCCAAAGAATCCAGATAGTCTGTTTCCTCTAAGTTAGGAAGTAGTTGCCTTCATATCACTGACTCAGCAATTCTCTGGAAAGGAAAAGTTAGAAAGAGGATAATTGTTATCCAATGAATCTGGATCCAAAAAAGCATCTCTTAGACTTAGAGCTTCATTTCACTGTAGCCTTCTTCAAGGCCACAGGAAGCACATCCTCTAAAAGTCAGGCACTGATCATTCCCTGGATCCTACTGACCACTCACCACTGCCTGAATCACCCAGGAATGGCATGAATCTAACTCACAATCAGGAGACGCACTAATAACCACCCTATCCTCTTCCTTGGAACCTATGTCAAAAGAATCTGCATTAATATGAAGAGCGCTAGAAAATTTGAAGACAAAAGACTTTGAAGAACCTGATTTTATTGGCATGTACTGTCAAAATTGGTCCAACTGGTAGGCAATAAATCTGATGACCATTATCTTCCTAGTAAGAAAGAGGGATATGTACAGTATCTATACTAAAGATGAGGGGTAGCTATTTGTACTTGTTCCCTTCTCCTGGCACCCCAGCCATCTTAGCTCCTTAATGCTGACTAATCATCAGTTCTTGATCACTGTGATTATTTTGCAACATTCAACCTGCACCACATATTTACATGAATATGTCTTTAAAGGTTGCAAGGGATACCTTTAGTTCATTATGTAGTGACAGCTGTCAATAAACATAAGAATGGCAACATTTCAATGGAATATAGGGTAGAGAAGGTGATAGATGACGTTTTGAATAAGCAATAAGCATATTTTAACTCTGTAACAAAATGATTTTCCCGTGCTCTCTTTTTTTTAAAAAAAGTATTTTGTTACTATTTATTTATCATAACTAATAAAACATGCATGTGGCCCTGCACAGGACTCTCATACACATCCATGCCTGCTTGTCATGGTACTAGAGCTGCACTGGAGGTGATATTATTACTAAACTATCATTCTTAATGTGCTGTTTTAAAATGTTTCACGGGTTGCAGGACAAACCTAAATGTTTGGTTTTCAGATTCTTCCCTTCCAGGGCTCTCTTGGTTACAAATTATCTGGTGCCAGAATGGGGAAGGAGAACACAGGGTCTCCTATTGAAACAGGGCTAGTGGGGGACTCTTGACACTACACATCTGCCATCTCAACCCCTTTATCCTCTCCACAATGAACTCCCACAACACAAAGGCTGGGCAGACATAAAACAGACAAGCAATCCAGGTACTGGTACTGCATGCTGCATTAGCAAGAAGCCCCATCAGGAGAGGAGAGTTCCTCCTTCTGAAAGCATCTCCTGGTGACCCATTCAGAATTAACTGTGGAATTAGTTTTATGGCCTAACAGCCTCTGAACTGTGAAAACAGGAGGCTTGCAATAAAATCAGGATTTATCTTGATCTCTGCTCCCACCCCTCCTGCCAACATGCCCCTCTTATCCAGCTTTGGAAGAAAGGAGAAGGGTTGGTTCTTCATCTTTTGAAGAACATTTGCTTATAGTGAGTGGTTTGTCAGGTTTAGCTTCTCATTTTTGGTGCATTTCTCATCCTCGGTGTCTTTAGGATATTTGCATTAAAAAGCCATTGTACCCTAAACCTAGTCATGCTGAGCAGCAACTAAAAGTGCAACAAATGTCCATTAAATTGAATAAAAAGTCCCACAGTCCCATGTGGCGCTTTAGAGTCAATGGGGAAAAAGATGTTCCAGAGTATGCAAGACCAGAAAGGTAATCCCTGTTGGCAATGGACTGAACTATGGACCCTGTTCTCAAGACCCTCAGCACTCACTCAGAGAAGCCATTTGGGGTTTAAGGAGTGCATGCACTTGGGCGTTCAGAAGCACTGTTTGGCCTTCTGGTCTGAACTGCTACCCAGCCCTAATGCTCAGGGCTGGGATAATAACAATTCACACAGGTTCCAACACTGAGACAGACACGCCTGCTTTGGGCTCTGGTGCTGCCTCGGTAATGAGGCTCCCAAGTGCATTGCTTTAAATTAGAGGGAATCAGGATTGGAGAAAACTCTTCTAACTAGTTCTCAATGTCATATGGTCTTAGAACATTGATGTGATATTTAGCTGCCAAGGATAATTGTGTGTCATATTATATCTTTTAAAGCACCAAGCCCTCAAGAGGGAAGAAATGCTATGTATGGCAAAGGCTGCATCTGAAAATGCAGCTTTTGCATAAAGCAAAGCTCCAACAAAAAAGTTGGAGAAAGTTGTGTTTTCTGGACAGATACCTCTCATAAGACTCTCTGTCCCTCCTTCTGTTTGCAGGATGGGGGTCAGAGCCTGAGCAGCCTTCTTAAGAGTCTACCTGATTCTCTTCATATCAGGTGATTCAGCTTATTTAAAAAAAAATCAATGTAGAGAAGTGACCTTTTGTTCACTTCCTGCAAGAAACTCCATAAAGACAGGAATGGATCCCCTTCCTTTCCTAAGATCTCTCCTCATTTAGGCTCTGAGTCCTTTAAGAAGAAAAGGGAGAACACATTTCAACAACTGCCAGTCCTTTGGCAGCCTTTGTACTGGAGGGGAGACCCATTGTCCAGCCTTAAGTGTATTGATGTTCCTTTAGTGTTGAAGAGGCAATTGATCCAAGAGTACTTCTTGTGACAAAGGCTATTATGAACTGCACTGATGATGTTGGGGAATTCCTTTGCTGAGGTCACAAGCATGTTGAGAACCATTTCAACTTCAATATTATCTGTGGTTAGATTTTTCAATCATTTTTGCTACTATACTCTTTTATATCAATGGAATTATGTGTATAAAGCACTCAGAAATGTTTTTATTAATCTTGCATTCATTTCCTGTGGATTCTTTGTAGAATTACATTTCAAAAGCACCTCACCAATCAATCTGTTCAGATTTAAAAGCTTCAGCTAAACTCATGTCGAGGAACTATGCAGTTGAAGTTATATTTCCATGGGATAGACAGCTGCCGTGGTTATTTGGCAGAATTTATTCTGAGATACACATAGGATTTCACCCTATTGCTGTTAGAGAATTGTGAATTTTGGAAATGTTTCCCTCATTTTTTTTAGTCAAGAATATAAAATGACTTCAATAAATATGTCTTGGAATGTTTATTATCTTTGTAAGGATTTGTTTTCTTCTTCCTTATGCCCAGCACATCTCTTTATGCCCTTTTTAAAAATAAAAGTGCAAATACAAGTTTTCTTTCTGCAAGAAGTTACTCAGTACAGCAAGACTTGTACAATGTTTGAATGGTCTCATTGCTGTTCTAAGAGAAAGTCTAATCCTCTTATGGTGCTACAGAGGAAAGATGTTGGCTTCTTTGCTCTAAATAACTCCACTGATTATAAGGTAAAGATGAAGGATCCCCTCGCACATATGTGCTAATCGTTTCTGGTTCTAGGGGGTGATGTTCATCTCTGTTACAAAGCTGAAGAGGCAGGGTTGTCCGAAGACATCTCCATGGTCATGTGGCCAGCATGACTAAATGCCGAAGGTGCATGGTGGTCCCTATTTTTCTACTTGCATTTTTACATGCTTTCGAACTGCTAGGTTGGCAGAAGATGGGACAACTAACGAAAGCTCACTCCGATACGTGGTGCTAGGGATTTGAACTGCCAAACTGCTCATCTTTCTGATCGACAAGTTCAGCGCCTTATCCACTGAGCCTCCATGTCCCTTCTTTATAATCCACTTTATAATTTATAATTCTTTATAATCCACTGATTATAACCCTTTGCAAATGTGACTTGTGGAGTCTGCTTATTTCCAGTATTTTAGACATTAAGAGAAAACAAACTAGTACAGAACTATTTTTTACTTGTGGCTTTGAGCTTCAGGTATTCCTGGAAACTTCCATGATAAATATTTGACATGAATGGAAAGCATTCCCAATGAATAAGGAAAAAACAAATAATATGGAATGTGTTTCAAATTCAAATTCAAATTCAAATTCAAATTCAGAAGTTAGTCTCCCTCAGTTCTGGAAGACTTACTTGCCAAATAAATAATTGCAACTTCAACTGTTCTCATTTTTTAGAGATAGCATATTACATATTTTGTACACTCTCTACCACTAATTTAAATAAGTAGCCCTAGCCTTAAATCTGTTACAGAAATTTATTTCCATCTCTTTTTACAAGTGTAGTT
Source organism: Laticauda colubrina (assembly GCA_015471245.1). Classification (NCBI taxonomy): domain Eukaryota; kingdom Metazoa; phylum Chordata; class Lepidosauria; order Squamata; family Elapidae; genus Laticauda; species Laticauda colubrina. Next base: position 14,358,745 of record BLBF01000063.1, on the reverse strand, counting down.
GTAGTTAGATTATGATGTAAACAGAAAATCTTTCTCAAGCCAATTTTACTTACATCTTTTCATTTGTATTGTCCTTTTTTACAGCTTCAAGCCACCTCATTATCACCTAATTGTGGAGTACTAATAGATGCTCAAGCAAACATTTAAGCATTCTGAAAGATGAGAAAAGACTTCACTGGAGTGATTGCTTTTTATATTTATTTGAATGAGAGTTCATACATTGAGTGACCAGAATATTGGCCAAATTTATGGATTAGTCTCATAAAATAAACAGAAGATGTAAAAGCAGGAAGCATTCTGGAGGATTTCCTCCCCCTACCCCCGCCCCCAAACTGGGTTAATAAGATGATAAAATTCAAAACAAGTCAAAGTGCTTTGACATAAGTGTTCTTATTCCTCAGGTCTTCAGAAGGAGTTAACTTCTGCAGGCCTTGAAATACTGAGAACAGGCAAAGACCATCATGAACCAAGCTGGGCTTCCACCATCTGATGAAGGGAAGAATGCAAAATTGAAAGGCTCAATCTACTCAGTGCCACAGTTCTTGAAGTAACAAATCTCCCCTCAAGCCCCAAAATATATCAGTGCCAGCTTCAATGTACATGCCGAATGCATTTCTTTGGGTGCTTGTAAAAATATTTGAGTACATATTTTGTGGTGAAACTTAATCGCATTATAGAAATGTGTGGCACAATTGCATCTAAAATGCTAGGTACAATTTTGGTTACCACGTTGTCAAAAATATGCTGCAAAATTGGAAAAGGTACAAAAAGGCAACCATAATGATTATGAAGCTCTAAAGGGACAACAGAAATATTATTTGTTTGGAAAGGATTAAGTAGGGACAAAATAAAAGGGTAAAATGGTTTTGTATCCCTGGAGAAAGTGTTGCAGGGTGAAGTTGAATTGCCAACTGGAAAAACTGTACTTTCCAAAATGCTGCAGAGTTAAGTTATGGGATTCCCTACCAGAAGAAGTGATAAGAGTTCTAAAGAGGGGTAGTCAAATTTATGGGAAAGGTATTGATGGCTACCAATCATGCAAGCTATATTACCTGCAGAATCAGAGGGAATCTCTAGATAGTAGCTATTAGGAAAAACAGCTTAAATAGATTATTGCCCCTATAGCCAGTGTGTGAGGTTGCATCAGTAGCTAATTGACACTTCAGTCTTAAAGATTTGTGTTAGAAGCTGTGCAGGATAAGAAATTTCACACTGCAAAATGATAAATAAATTATTTGATAAGGGAGTCACCTTCTCAGGGAATATAGATACATCACCATCTAGTTTTTTTGAAGGATCTCTTGTAATTCAGTCATGAACCTCCCAAAGTGAGACCTCAGTGGCACATGTCCTGAGAAATAGCAGGCACTCATCTGTCATTCTTTCTGTCCCTGTTGACTTTGAGCTGAATCTCTCCTAGCTTATATTTAGGCAAGAAGAGCAAAACATCACAGTTCCAAAAACTGGTAAAGAAAAAAAGTAGTTCTCTTAACTTTGAGAAGCTGAACTCCAAATGCTGCAAAAACTGCTGGTGATGCAGGGCTTTAAAATGTATTTATTTTAATTTATTTTTAGTCACTTCTGTATGTTGCTTGAAAACAGACTCCCAAATGTTCAGAGTTTTTTATTGTCTTTTGCAAAGGGAAATATTATATAGTCTGTACTACTTTATTTTACCAAGATCATGTCCAATTTGAAGGTGTCCTGTGTTTGAATACATTTGAGTCTAGTGCAATCCCAGTTTAAAGGTGCAATGAAACAGGGGCTCTAAGTGTATCTATCTAGTTAATATTTACCTGGAGCATCTGCAAGGAGGTCAAAATAGTTTAGATGGTTGCTTTGCTCATATGATTGAAGTTTCAGACCCCATCCCTTTTTTAAATGCATCACAGGAACAATATATCTAAAAACACAGCCACTAAGTTTACATTTTCTTACCCTTTCCCCACAGTGTCTCTGATACTTAGTCAGCAAACTGAGCACAGTCATCCACTATTCTTCACTACACAAGGATTAATTCCATTTTAAACTTACAATAATTATTTCTAAATAAGCATGTTTATGCAGACATTTATATTAGATTTGGACTTATCCATAAACTCTTATATATCTGATAACCTGCTTTTAAACAGTTACTGGATTATGCCAGAAAATTCATGATCCAATGGCCCTACAGCTCAAATTATAAAGCCACTTGACATGGAATTTAACATGGACCTTGTCCTGAGATCATATATACATTTCTCAGAAAAGGATCCAGTCCTTCATTGAAGCTGGCCATTGGATTCTTTAAGACAAGGAAGAGTATAGCTTTCTTTTTCGACCTGGATTTACTTAAAGAACATAATTAAATTCTAGCTTTATTGGTTAGTTTTTTTCATTTGCTTTCTAATGTTGCTTATTTTTCATCCCTGATTCTCATACATTTTAACCCAGAGTACTATTTTTTTCAGGAAGTTATGACACGACTGAACCAGTGGTGTGATTCAAATTTTTTTACTGGCTCTGTGGGCATGGCTTGGTAGGCATGGTATTGCTTGGTGGGCAAGGCAGGGGAAGCACTGCACAAAATCTCCATTCCCTCTCCATTCCTGGGGGAAGGTTACTGCAAAATCCCATTCCCTCCCCACCCATCTAATCTGCTTTCCAGCTCTGTTCTGTGTAGGGCAACAAAAGAAGACCCAGCTGGGACTTGGGAGGCAGAGAATAGATGGGAAAGGGCCAGTTACAGGTAGTTTTCTGAACTACTCAAAATTTCTGCTGTCAGTTCTCCAGAACTGGTCAGAGCCTGCTGAATACCACCTCTGGACTGAACATAAGGAATTGTGAATCCAAGCTACCCTTAAAAAAATAATTCAGGAACACGCCAGTAGATTGCTTGCATAAATCCAGCCTCTTTTCACCTTTGAATACTTGAGCCACTGTAAGCAGTAGCAAAGAGTTTCACCAACATGATCTTCCCTACCTTGGTGTCTACAAGTAAAGTTGGAGTACAGTTGGGAAAGGCTAGGCTACATGGATCATTCATTCTATCACTTCTTATTTTCTTTGCATAAGGTTCTTGGATAACCTCTGGGTTCCTGCACTTCAACCTGAATCTCCATTTTCAGACTTCTAAATTATTGGATTGACCCAGATGACCAATTGTTTGGATCTTTAAAATGTGCCAGAATGTTTTTGAACAGCTGAGGCAAATCATATTTTATTTTATTGTCATCTCCCAATAGAACTATTAAGGGAATAGTAATGTAAACTAACTCTCCTATTTTTTAAAAAAATACATCACTATTAACTAATGTTCACTAGCAGTTACGCCTTATAAATAATAGGGATGTACAAAATGTCATTTCTTTTCAACGTTTGTGGGGTTCCCCTCCCCCCCCCTTTTTCCTCTTGCTTATTGATGCTGCATCTGTTTTGTCAGTACGTCAGCTAATGAAGAAAGTTAATTGTGTTGGTTGTAAGGCCACCTGTCACATGCCTGCCTCATTTCCATACTAATGGTCCAACCGTGGCAGGCAGCAGACTTCTTTGCAATCACAGCTCCTGCCTCTCCTCAGCTTGGGCCAAACATGGCTAGGCAGCATCTCTAGGCTGCCTCTCTGAAGGATTTTAATACCGGGTCAAGTCAAGCTTTCCTTAGCCCTCCACTGCTGAGGAAGGGAGGAAGGAAGGGAGGAAGGAAGGAAGGAAGGAAGGAAGGAAGGAAGGAAGGAGGGAGGGAGGGAGGGAGGGAGGGAAGGAAGGAAGGAAGGAAGGAAGGAAGGAAGGAAGGAAGGAAGGAAGGAAGGAAGGAAGGAAGGAAGGAAGGACAAGGCTGTGTCAAACTTACATTTTCACAGCAAGATATTTTTAAAAATATCCTTCAGAAGGTTGACATTCTGCATGAGTAGTTTCTTCTCCTTTGTTTCTTCTTAATTCTTTTCTCATGCCTAGGTGAAAGAAAATATGGTAGATTGGCAACACTCATGTTTTTAAGGACTCTTCACAATTTGTTGTGGTTTACTTTCCCAAAAATGTTAGTATAATAAAGAAAGACAAAGAGATATCTCTTTGGCATTCCATTGTCTTTCTAATAATCCACTGGATATTAAATCTTGAGTGTTCATCCACTTCTTGCATTCTCGCATTTCTTTTCTTTTTTTCTTTTTTTGCAGTTCTGGTAAAGGGAGATATAGAACTTACATTATGAGAGTTTTATTAGATAATCCATACCTGTTGGTTCATCCTTTCAGAGATATTTCCTTAAGCCCCTGTCACACTGCACCAACGGATGCAAAGAGGATGTAAAACGGACAAAAGAGCTTGCCATCTGTTGGTTAACGCAATGTACTCACTGCCTCCGTTTTGCTTCGTCTCTATCCGTCCAGCATCCGTTTATTGACGTTTCATCCGCTCAGAAAGTTTTGAGCTGCTCAAAACTTTTGCGCGGAAAATGTATCCAATTCATCCATTCTGCATCCACTACGCATCCGCTACGCATCCGTTCTGCATCCGTTACGCATCCGCTATATCCGCTAGGCATCCGTTCCGCATCCGTGCAACTCGCATCCGCTCGGATGCAGGGAGGAAGCGGAACGGATGCAGAACGGATGCAGAACGGATGCAGAACGGATGCAGCACGGAAACAAAGCGTTTAAAACGGAAAAAATGTTCGCAGAGGGGACCTATCTCAGATATTAAGGATGTCTAGAGGATGCCTAGAGGATGCAAAGGGACACCTATACTGCCTAAAAAAGGGGGAGCAACACATCTGGATCTCACTTTCAGACCAGCAGCCCTGCTGCAGACCTCTTCAGCCTTCATCTGACTCTTGCTGTTCCACAGCATCCAGTCATGTCCACCGTGGATCGTAACACAGTCCTTTTGGCAGCCACCATCCTTCTGTAACAGTGCGAAGCCATCTACAGGCTCTGTGTACTCTACTACGGGAAGAAAAAGGGGCGGCCAAAAAGCGTCTGGGTACAAAGATGGTTCACCAGAAGAGCAGAGGACGGACTGTACAACAAGCTGATGGTGGAGCTCAGGAACGAAGACACTCAGGCATTCCAGAACTTCATGAGGATGCCTCCAGCCATGTTTGACGAAGTTGTGCAGCGGCTGACACCCAGGTTGACCAAGGCAAACACCAACTTCTGGCCCAGCCTGGAACCTGGGCTCAAGGTGGCACTCACTCTGTGCCACCTGGCCTCAGGGTCCACCTACAGGAGCATGCAGTACGGCTGGAGGGTGCCACCCAACACCATCAGCATTGTGGTCAGAGAAGTGGTGCAGGCCATCATCGAAGAATACAAGGGGGAGCTCCTCCAGTGCCCCTCCACTGAAGAAGGATGGAAGAAAGTTGCAGAGCAGTGGTATCAGAAGTGGAACTTCCCCCATACCGTTGGAGCCACAGATGGCAAGCACGTGGCCTGCAAATCTCCAGCCAAGTCGGGGTCCACTTGTTTCAACTCCAAGGGCTTCTTCAGCATCATCGTCTTCGCCATGGTCGATGCTGACTACAAGTTCATGTACATCGATGCTTCAGGCAACGGCTCATCTTCAGATGCCCAGGTATGCAAAGCCAGTCACCTCAAGGAGGAGCTGGAACGCAACCTCATCGTGGGCTTCCCAGATCCAGAACCCCTGCCCAACAACACACAAGATGTGCCCTACTTCATCGTGGGGGATGACGACTTCTCCCTCACAACCTACCTCATGAAGCCCTACACCTCCAAATACCTCACCCGTGAAGAGAGGATCTTCAACTACAGGCTGTCCAGGGCAAGGCGGGTGGTGGAGAAAGCCTTTGGCATCCTGGCCAACAGGTCCCAGGTACTTCTCACCACCATGCAGCATCGCCCAGAGACCGTGAGGAGGATCGTGGAAGCTTGCTGCATCCTGCACAATCTCATGTGCACCCACTACCCAGTCTTGCAGAACAGGCTCATGGACCTCCAACAAGGCAATGGGGACATTGAGCCTGGGGGATAGAGGCAAGGGCGAAACCTGATAGACACTCAGGATGTGCAAGGCCCCAACAGAGCCTCACGTGAAGGGAAGAAGCAGCGCAACTTCCAGAGACACTGGTGCAACTCCCCAGCTGGAGCAGTGGAGTGGCAAGACAGGATGATAGATGATTAATGGGTGCTTCCTTCAGCCTGTCTCATCACACGGATGAGATTGGGCCATGTATGTTGGGTGGGTCTACAATTAACAGGGCGTTTAATAAAGACTTGTGTTTGTGTTGACATGTGTGGATGATTATTACATTATTATTGATAATAAAGGGCCATAGGTGTGGCACCAGGGAGGGTGGACCATACAGTCCCACTATGCTGGCAATGGAGGCTTATCCATCCCACTGCTATCCTTACCCATCCCACAGCTATTACCCATCCCACAGGTATCCCTGCCCATTCCACTGCTATCTTAACCCATCCCACAAGCATGCAAAGGCTTAAACCAATTCTAAAAGTTTCCACCAAGACTTTATTAAAAAAAAGAAATGAAGCAAGTGTGTGAATCATAAATAGACTTTACCAACAAGAAGCTATAAGACAAAAATGAGTCTTTGGCACTCCTCTTGGTCGCTCAGTCTCAGGGGTGAAGGGTGCAGGTGCTGTGGAGGTGGCTGGTGCTGGAGTGCTTGTCGTCAGCTCCTCTAGAAGCAGAAGCAGCAGAAGCCCCAGCCCCAGAAGAGCGAGCCTGTGCTGCAGAAGCCCCAGCAGAACCAGAGTGAGGGCCAGGGGGCGGGATGGTAGCCCTGTCCCTCTTGCAAGGGCTGGCAGCAGATGGCTGAGGCTTGCTGTGCTTCAGCATGGTTGTGGGGTTGCTGGCTGGCAGGGAGGCTGGCAGGAACCAAGGCTGGCAGGAAGGCTGGCAGGGAGGCAGGCACCAAGGCTGGCAGGAAGGCTGGCAGGCAGGCAGGCACCAAGGCTTTCAGGAAGGCTGGCAGGGAGGCAGGCACCAAGGCTGGCAGGAAGGCTGGCAGGCTGGCATGAACCAAGGCTGGCAGGCAGGCAGGCACCAAGGCTGGCAGGCAGACTGGCTTGCAGCAAGGCTGGCAGGCAGGCAGACAGCAAGGCTGGCAGGGAGGCTGGCAGGGAGGCTGGCAGCAAGGCTTGCAGGCAGATATGCAGGCAGGACAGGCAAGGCAGTCAATGTGTCTTGAAGCAGGTCTTTCCTCTGAATGACGACCTGCTTCTGAGCTGCTTCCATTATATCCGCGGGGCTGACGCAATGCATCCTCCCTGCATGCACAATTAACGCTCGACATCCGCGAGGCTTCCGCGGTGCATCCGCTGTGCATCCGCTTCATCTGCTGTGCATCCGCAGTATCCGTTCTGCATCCGCTTTGCTGAGGTCACCCGGAAGCCTAGCGGATGTGCCATCCGCTCCCATCCGCTTCCATCCCACTGGGCTTCCGTTCCACATTCGCTTTCCATCTGCCCTGCGTCCTCCCCGCGTCCGTGTTATCCACTCCGGTTATGCAAATTTTTGCCCCTTCTGAGAGCGGATAACAACGGATGGAACATTTTTCTCGTCCGTTGTGTCCATTTTGCATCCATTGGGCAGTGTGACAGGGCCTTTACCTAAAGAGAGAGAGGATGGGATGGATTAGAATAGAATAGAATAGAATAGAATAGAATAGAATAGAATAGAATAGAATAGAGTAGAGTAGAGTAGAGTAGAGTAGAGCAGAGCAGAGCAGAGCAGAGCAGAGCAGAGCAGAGCAGAGCAGAGCAGAGTAGAGTAGAGTAGAGTAGAACAGAACAGAATAGACCATAGGTGGATTGTTTTGGTTTTAAAATAAAAAAAGAAAGCATCCTTTTATTAAACAAGATGTATAGCAACAGAAATGCAGATGCTTTCAACAAAGGACACTTTTGATGGCAACATTTGTGATTGATCTGCCAGTCTTTAAGAATATATTAACTTTTTCACATTTTCTTTGGCTTAAAATGACATATAGCTGATCATGCTGAAATATCAATTTCTCCAGATAAATCATCACATTCTCCATGGTTTGTCCTTGTGCTTTATGTATAACAGGGGTGTCAAACTTGCTTCAACATGGGGCATCACGTGATGTATCACAATTTCCCCCCCCCCCTTTGCTAAATTGGGCATGACCAACACGTGACACATCCGACCCACAGGCTGTGATTTTGACACCCCTGATGTAGAGGGATAGTAAAGTTCCTAAGGTTTTCTGATTTCTCTACATCAACATTTTTTCACTTCCGCACTACTGTATTCCATGCACCATACTTCAAACTGATTTATGTATAAGGCGTATTTATTTAGAAATGGTAGAAGTTATAGAATCCAAATCATTCTGGGTGATTCATATAAAAATCATAAAAGACATAACATTCCAAAAAAATCACATTGAGATGATATGCCCTGAGCTCCCTCCTGAAACAATGATATGAAAGAATCTTGATTCCTCTGATGCGGCAGTTTGCTTTATAGTGTACGTGCCACTGATTAAGTGTTGGTGCTGATTAGATCTATACTGGGAGTTGCTAAAGCCACCAGCCAAACACTTCCCCATTTAAGAGCCCAGAAAAGATGCTTTTGGTTCCCTATGTCTTGCAATTCTAGTACTTTTAATCAAAATGTATTCTTGGCAGCCAGCCTAACCAAATGAAGAATCCCTGGGCCCTGATGCTTATGTTAACTGTGTTTGCTCAGCACGCAAAAAGAAGTGAGACAAGTGTCTCTTTTTTTATATCTGGATGACATTTATCGGCCCAAAATAAAGATAGCTTAAGGATGCCTTTTAAAAAAGAAGAAAAGGGCCATTTATTATTTTAGCCTTTGAGAAGTTCTGAAGCATTTAGTTCAATATCTGTTATAAAACATAGATTTTAAACTTCCCTAGTAACGCCTTAATTGAATAGGAAGTACAAAGTTTCTATAATACTGTTCCAGATGAAGTTTTGCCTTTTGGCACACAAGCCAAAACACTTTCACTCACTTGTCTGTCCATTCATTCATTCATCCATCCATCCATCCATCCATCCATCCACATTCCTCTTCAATTCTCAGATAGTGAGCTAAAGCCCATGTCACACTGAACCAATGGATGCAAAGAGGATGTAAAACGGACAAAAAACCTTGCCATCCATTCGAAAACGCGATGTACTCACTGCCTCCGTTTTGCTTCCTCTCTATCCGTCCAGCATCTGTTTATTGACGTTTCATCCGCTCCGAAAGTTTTGGGCTGCCTAAAACTTTTGCGCGGAAAATGTATCCAGTTCATCCATTCTGCATCCACTACGCATCCGCTACGCATCCATTACGCATCCGTTATGCATCCGCTATATCCGATTGGCATCCGCTGCGCATCCGCACAACTCCATCTGCCCGGACGTAGGGAGGAAGCGGAACGGATGCAGAATGGATGCAGAACGGATGCAGAACGGATGCAGAATGGATGCAGAACGGAAACAAAGCGTTTAAAACGGAAAAAACGTTCGCAGAGGGGACCTATCTCGGATATTAAGGATGTCTAGAGGATGCCTAGAGGATGCCTAGCGGAAAACCTATACTGCCTATAAAAAGGGGGAGCAACTCGCCTGCATCTCACTTTCAGAACAGTAGCCCAGCTGTGCAGACCTCTGCAGCCTTCATCTGGCTCTTCCTCTTCCACAGCATCTAGTCATGTCCACCGTGGATTGTAACAAAGTCCTTTCGGCAGCCAACCATCGTTCTGCAACAGTGCGAAGCCATCTGTAGGCTCTGTGAACACTACTGTAAGAAGAAAAAGAGGCAGCCAAAAAGAGTCTGGGTCCGAAGATGGTTCGCCAGAAGAGCAGAGGATGGACTGTACAACAAGCTGATGGTGGAGCTCAGGAACGAAGACACTTGGGCATTCCAGAACTTCATGAGGATGCCTCCAGCCATGTTTGACGAAGTTGTGCAGCGGCTGACACCCAGGTTGACCAAGGTAAACACCAGCTTCTGGCCCAGCCGGGAACCTGGGCTCAAGGTGGCACTCACTCTGCGCCACCTGGCCTCAGGGACCTCCTACAGGAGCATGCAGTACGGCTGGAGGGTGCTATCCAACACCATCCGCATTGTGGTCAGAGAAGTGGTGCAGGCCATCATCGAAGAATACAAGGAGGAGCTCCTCCAGTACCCCTCCACTGAAGAAGGATGGAAGAAAGTTGCTGAGCAGTGGTATCAGAAGTGGAACTTACCACACACCGTTGGAGCCATAGTTGGCAAGCACGTGGCCTGCAAATCTCCAGCCAAGTCGGGGTCCACTTGTTTCAACTCCAAGGGCTTCTTCAGCATCATCGTCTTCGCCATGGTCGATGCTGACTACAAGTTCATGTACATCAATGCTTCAGGCAACGGCTCATCTTCAGATGCCCAGGTATACAACGCCAGTCACCTCAAGGAGGAGCTGGAATGCAACCTCATCGTGGGCTTCCCAGATCCAGACCCCCTGCCCAACGACACACAAGATGTGCCCTACTTCATCGTGGGGGATGACGCCTTCTCTCTCACAACCTACCTCATGAAGCCCTACACCTCCAGACTCCTCACCCAGGAAGAGAGGATCTTCAACTAAAGGCTGTCCAGGGCAAGGCAGGTGGTGGACAACGCCTTTGGCATCCTGGCCAACAGTTTCCAGGTACTTCTCACCACCATGCAGCATTGCCCAGAGACCGTGAGGAGGATCATGGAAGCTTGCTGCATCCTGCACAATCTCATGCGCACCCGCTACCCAGTCTTGCAGAACAGGCTCGTGGACCTCCAACAAGGCAATGGGGACATGGAGCCTGGGGAATGGAGGCAAGGGTGAAACCTGATCGACACTGAGGATGTGCAGGGCCCCAACAGAGCCTCACATGAAGCGAAGAAGCAGCGCAACCTCCTGAGACAATGGTGTAACTCCCCAGCTGGAGCAGTGGAGTGGCAAGACAGGATGGTAGATGCTTAATGGATGCTTCCGTCAGCCTGTCTCATCACATGGATGAGATTGGGCCATGTATGTTTGGTTGGCCTACAATGAACAGGGCGTTTAATAAAGAGTTGTGTTTATGTTGACATGTGTGGATAATTATTACATTATTATTGATAATAAAGGGCCGTAGGTGTGGCACCTGGGAGGGTGGACCATACAGTCCCACTATGCTTGCACTGGAGGTTTATCTATCCCACTGCTATCCTAACCCATCCCACAGCTATTACCCATCCCACAGGTATTCTAACCCATCCCACTGCTATCTTAACCCATCCCACAAGCATGCAAAGACTTAAGCCATTTCTAAAAGTTTCCAGCAAGACTTTATTAAAAAAAAAGAAATGAAGCAAGTGTGTGAATCATAAATAGACTTTATTAACAACAAGCTATAAGACAAAAATGAGTCTTTGGCACTCCTCTTGGTCGCTCAGTCTCAGGGGTGAAGGGTGCAGGTGCTGTGGAGGTGGCTGGTGCTGGAGTGCTTGTCATCAGCTCCTCCAGCAGCAGAAGCAGCAGAAACCCCAGCCCCAGAAGAGCGAGCCCGTGCTGCAGAAGCCCCAGCAAAACCAGAGTGAGGGCCAGGGGGCGGGATGGTAGCCCTGTCCCTCTTGCAAGGGCTGGCAGCAGATGGCTGAGGCTTGCTGTGCTTCTGCATGGTTGTGGGGTTGCTGGCTGGCAGGGAGTCTGGCAGGAACCAAGGCTGGCAGGAAGGCTTGCAGGGAGGCAGGCACCAAGGCTGGCAGGAAGGCTGGCAGGCAGGCAGGCACCAAGGCTTGCAGGGAGGCAGGCACCAAAGCTGGCAGGCAGACATGAACCAAGGCTGGCAGGAAGGCTGGCAGGCAGGCACCAAGGCTGGCAGGCAGACATGAACCAAGGCTGGCAGGAAGGCAGGCAGCAAGGCTGGCAGCAAGGCTTGCAGGGAGGCTGGCAGCAAGGCTGGCAGGGAGGCTGGCAGGGAGGCTGGCAGGGAGGCTGGCAGCGAGGCTGGCAGGGAGGCTGGCAGCAAGGCTGGCAGGCAGACATACAGGCAGGGCAGGCAAGGCAGTCGATGTGTCCGGCAGCAGGTCTTTCCTTTGAATGACGACCTGCTTTCGAGCTGCTTCCGTTATATACGTGGGGCTGACGCAATGCATCCTCCCCGCATGCGCAATTAATGCCAGGCATCCATTAGGCTTCCGCTGTGCATCCGCTGTGCATCCGCTTCATCCGTTCCGCATCCGCTTCGCTGAGGCCCCCCGGAAGCCCTGCAGATGTGCCATCCACTCCCATCCGCTCCCATCCGCTCCCATCCGCTGGGCTTCCGTTCCGCATCCGCTTTGCATGCGCCCTGTGTCCTCCCCGCGTCCATGTTATCCGCTCCGGTTATGCAAATTTTTGCCCCTTTTGAGAGCGGATAACAACGGATGGAACATTTTGCTCGTCCGCTGTGTCCTTTTTGCATCCGTTGGCCAGTGTGACATGGGCTTAAGCTTTTATGTGGAAGAGGAAACTATTCAAGGAACTAACAAAGACAAAAAAGTTGTTGAATAAAGGAGCTCAGTGATATGTGTCCCTTAGATCCCTTATGAGGCAGTATAGGTAGTCCTTGACGTACAAGGGACTTTGGAGGTCTTCTAATCCAACCCCCTGCTTAGGCAGGAAACCCTATACCTCTTCAGACAAATGGTTATCTAATCTTGTCTTTAAAACTTCCAGAGTTGGAGCATTCACAATTTCTAGAGGCAAGTTGTTCCACTGATTAATTGTTCTAACTATCAGGAAATTTCTCCTTAGTTCTAGGTTGCTTCTCTCCTTGATTAGTTTTCACCCATTGCTTCTTCTGCCCTCAGGAGCTTTGAAGAATAGCTTGACTCCCTCTTCTTTGTGGTAGTCCTCTGTGGTAGTCCCTGCTATCATGTCTCCCCGAGTCCTTCTTTTCATTATACTGGACATACCCAGTTCCAGCAACTGTTCCATACAGTTGCAGATTGAAACTTGCAAAGATTTCTTTGGTACTACTGGTCAGAAAAGGCATAGGAACAGAAAGAATACAATTTGTCTGCCAGGGTTTCAAATTCCTCTACAATCAGTCCTTCCTTGCAAGTATCTGGAGAGATTCATTTTGAATGAGCATCAACATTTCTTTCTTATCTCTAAAACACTCAAGATCATCTTTCTTTACACCAGAATGAGTTAACAAAATTCAGATTGGAACCTTAGTTGTCTAAGCAATGTGATCACTAAGTGAAACCCCAACTGAGCTTATGATCCTACTTCAACTTACCTTTGTTTTACTAAAGGCCCTGTCACACTGCTCAATGGATGCAAAACGGACACTACGGACGAGCAAAATGTTCCATCCATTGTTATCCGCTCTCAAAAGGGGCAAAATTTGCATAACCGGAGCGGATAACACGGACGGGGGGAGGATGCAGAGTGGATGGAAAGCGGATGCGGAACAGAAGCCCAGCGGATGGAAGCGGATGGGAGCGGATGGCACATCCGCTGGGCTTCCGGGGGGGCTCAGCAAAGTGGACGCGGAACGGAAAGAGCGGGTGCAGAGCGGACGCTGAGGGATGAAGCGGATGCACAGCGGATGCACAGCGGATGAAGCGGATGCAGAGCGGAAGCCTAGCGGATGCGTCGCGGAAGCCTAATGGATGCCTGGCGTTAATTGCGCATGCGGGGGGGATGCATTGCGTAAGCCATGCGGATATAAAGGGAAGCAGCTCGCACATGGCCAGCATTTGGAGGAAAGACCTGCTGCCGGATACATCAAGTCCTGGCCTGCCCTGCCTGCATGCCTGCCTCTAAGCCTCCTGGCCAGCCTCCCTGCCAGCCTTGCTCTCTGCCTGCCTGCCAGCCTTGGTGCCAGCCTGCCTTCCAGCCTCTCTGCCAGCCAGTCTGCCTGCCAGCCTTGGTGCCTGCCTGCCTGCCAGCCTTGGTGCCTGCCTGCCTGCCTGCCTTCCTGCCAGCCTTGGTGCCAGCCTTCCTGCCAGGCTTCCTGCCAGCCTTGGTGCCAGGCTTCCTGCCAGCCTTGGTGCCTGCCAGCCTCCCTGCCAGCCAGCAACCCCACAACCATGAGGAAGCACAGCAAGCCTCAGCCATCTGCTGCCAGCCCTTGCAAGAGGGACAGGGCTACCATCCCGCCCCCGGCCCTCACTCTGGTTCTGCTGGGGCTTCTGCAGCACGGGCTCACTCTTCTGGGGCTGGAGCTTCTGCTGAAGCTGCTCCTGGTGGTGGTGCTTCTGCTGCTGCGTACTCTGCTGAAGCTGCTCCTGGTCCTGCTGGTTCTGCTGGTCCTGCTGGTCCTGCTCGTGCTCCTGGACTTGCTCGTACTGCTCGTATTGCTCGTGCTCCTGGTCTTGCTCGTCCTGCTCATCCTGCTCGTCCTGCTCATGCTCCTGGTCCTGCTGGTGCCGCTGGTGCTGGTGCTGCTGGTGCTGCTGGTGCTACTGGTGCTTACTCTGCTGCTACTGATCCTGGTCCTGCTGATCCTGCTGCTGCTGCTGCTGCTGATGATGATGATGATTATGATCCTGCTGGTGATGATGATGATGATGATGATGATGATGATGATGATGATGATCCTGCTGTTGCTGCTGCTGGTGGTGGTGTGGAGGAGCAGCCCCTACCACCTGGGAGCCCCTCTGATGAGGGCCCATCTGGTCCTGTCAAAGGGAGGAAGAGGCGTATGCAGGGACGGGAGAGGAGGCAATACTTCATTGAGGAGGAACACGAGGATGAGGTGCTGGAGTGGCTGAGAGAGAATGACTATTTGTGGCGGAAGGGACACCGGCTGTACAGGGACACCAAAAGGAAGCAGGCTGCTTGGAGAGAGAGGGCGGAGAGTATGGGTTACACTTCGGAGGTGCTCCTCGGCTGGTGGAAGCACATGCACACCTGGTACGGGAAGCTGCACCTCAAAAATCTGGCCAGGCCACGGTTAAGCTGACGGACAGAGAGACCTACGTCATGTCCAGGTACAGCTTCCTGGAGGGTGAGATCCGCCACCGAGGAGCACCAGGAGCCCCTCTCACAATCCTCTCTCTCCGGCAGCCTGCTGAGACCCAGTCCTCTTCCGGCCGAGAGTCAGTCCCTGTCTCCAGGCAGATTTCTGTGGAGCGTGCCACGGCGGAGAACCCGCAGACAGCTGTTGTAACCGTGGTGGAGTGCGTGGAGGACTCCCTGATGTGGTGGGAGAAAGGAGACATCGAGTCCACCACAGTCGTAGCCGCATCCACCCCCTCCAGCTCCACCTCCACAGAAAGGCAGAGAGCCAGACAGCAGGAGGGGCAGAGCCACACTGTCCTGCTGGAGATCAGGGATACCATCCGCACCAGCATAGATCTCCTCTCTCAGCTGGTCAGCACCGACTCCTCATCCTCCAACCGCAAGCCCTTCCTCACCTATGTCAACCAGACCCTCAGGAACATGGAGGAACCCCAGTAGCAGGTGGTGAAGGACCGGATCACCGAGCTGCTTCACAACCCTCCAGATCCAGAGGAACCTGCTCCCACCCAGTCCAGGTCTGCTCCTCCACCTCCATCTCCACCTCCACCCCAGGTGATGTCCCTCCTATTCCAAGGCTTCCCACAGCCCTTCACCTACCAGGGCTATGGCTACCAGGAGGTCCAGTAGCACAGGCAGCAGCCCTTCCCAGTCCAGGCACAGAGTCATCGGACAACACCATTGCCACCGGTTCCACTGATGCCACCGATGCCACCCACGACAATGATGTCACCAACGACAGCGATGCCACCCACGCCAGTCCTCACCCAGCTGCAAACCAGACAGCCCGACTATACTACTCCTTCCTCCACCCCACAGCCAAGCCCAGCCTCAGTACATCTGTCATCAGTACTGGGGCTGACACCCCATGGCATGGAGGAAGGACCTCTCAGCATCACGGGTCTGAGCCAGCTGTCTGAGAGCTTCCTCAACACTGTCCCCTGTTGTCCTCTCGGGGCCAGGTACCCCAATGACGATACAGACCAGCACTCCAGCACCACCCACCTCCACAGCACCTGGACCCTTCACCCCTGAGACTGGACACAACTCCGAGTGACCAATAAGAGTGCCAGAGACTGGGTAGCTGGCCACCTGCGGACTTTATTTGGACACTTGACTTGTGTCATTTTTCTTTTACAACTTGTTGTTCAATAAAGTTTATCTTTGATTCACACACTTGCTTCATTTCTTTTTTTTAATAAAGTCTTGGTGGAAACTTTTAGAATTGGTTTAAGCCTTTGCATGCTTGTGGGATGGGTTAAGATAGCAGTGGGATGGGCAGGGATACCTTTGGGATGGGTAATAGCTGTGGGATAGATAAGCCTCCAGTGCCAGCATAGTGGGACTGTATGGTCCACCCTCCCTGGTGCCACACCTACGGCCCTTTATTATCAATAATAATGTAATAATCATCCACACATGTCAACACAAACACAACTCTTTACTAAATGCCCTGTTCATTGTAGGCCCACCCAACATACATGGCCCAATCTCATCCGTGTGATGAGACAGGCTGAAGGAAGCACCCATTAATCATCTATCATCCTGTCTTGCCACTCCACTGCTCCAGCTGGGGAGTTGCACCAGTGTCTCTGGAGGTTGCGCTGCTTCTTCCCTTCACGTGAGGCTCTGTTGGGGCCTTGCACATCCTGAGTGTCTATCAGGTTTCGCCCTTGCCTCCATTCCCCAGGCTCCATGTCACCATTGCCTTGCTGGAGGTCCACGAGCCTGTTCTGCAAGACTGGGTAGCGGGTGCACATGAGATTGTGCAGGATGCAGCAAGCTTCCATGATCCTCCTCACAGTCTCTGGGCGATGCTGCATGGTGGTGAGAAGTACCTGGAACCTGTTGGCCAGGATGCCAAAGGCGTTCTCCACCACCCGCCTTGCCCTGGACAGCCTGTATTTGAAGATCCTCTCTTCACGGGTGAGGTATTTGGAGGTGTAGGGCTTCATGAGGTAGGTTGTGAGGGAGAAGGCGTCATCCCCCACAATGAAGTAGGGCACATCTTGTGTGTCGTTGGCCAGGGGGTCTGGATCTGGGAAGCCCACGATGAGGTTGCGTTCCAGTTCCTCCTTGAGGTGACTGGCGTTGTATACCTGGGCATCTGAAGATGAGCCGTTGCCTGAAGCATCGATGTACATGAACTTGTAGTCAGCATTGATCATGGCGAAGACGATGATGCTGAAGAAGCCCTTGGAGTTTAAATAAGTGGACCCCGAGTTGGCTGGAGATTTGCAGGCCACGTGCTTGCTATCTATGGCTCCAACGGTGTGGGGGAAGTTCCACCTCTGATACCACTGCTCTGCAACTTTCTTCCATCCTTCATCAGTGGAGGGGCACTGGAGGAACTCCTGCAGGTATTCTTCGATGATGGCTTGCACCACTTCTCTGACCACAATGCTGATGGTGTTGTGTGGCACCCTCCAGCCGTACTTCATGCTCCTGTAGGTGGTCCCTGAGGCCAGGTGGCACAGAGTGAGTGCCACCTTGAGCCCAAGTTCCAGGCTGGGCCAGAAGTTGGTGTTTGCCTTGGTCAACCTGGGTGTCAGCGGCTGCACAAGTTCGTCAAACATGGTTGGAGGCATCCTCATGAAGTTCTAGAATGCCCGAGTGTCTTCGTTCCTGAGCTCCACCATCAGCTTGTTGTATAGTCCGTACTCTGCTCTTCTCCCGATCCATCTTCGGACCCAGACGCTTCTTGGCCGCCTCCTTTTCTTCCCATAGTAGAGTTCACAGAGCCTGTAGATGGCTTCGCACTGTTGCAGAAGGATGGTGGCTGCCAAAAGGACTGTGTTACGATCCACGGTTGACATGACTGTATGCTGTGGAAGAGCAAGAGTCAGATGAAGGCTGCAGAGGTCTGCACAGCTGGGCTGCTGGTTGAAATTGAGATGCAGGTGAGTTGCTCCCCCTTTTTATAGGCAGTATAGGTGTCCCTTTGCATCCTCTAGGCATCCTCTAGGCATCCTCTAGACATCCTTAATATCCGAGATAGGTCCCCTCTGCGAACGTTTTTTTCCATTTTAAACGCTTTGTTTCTGTGCTGAATCCATTCTGCATCCGTTCTGCATCTGTTCTGCGTCCGTTCCACTTCCTCCCTGCGTCCGAGCGGATGCAAGTTGTGCGGATGCGGAATGGATGCCTAGCAGATTTTGCAGATGTGTAACGGATGCGTAGCGGATGCAGAATGGACGAACTGGATACATTTTCCGGGCAAAAGTTTTGAGCAGCTCAAAACTTTCTGAGCAGATGAAACATCAATAAACGGATGCTGGACGGATCGAGAGGAAGCAAAATGGAGGCAGTGAGTACATCGCGTTAACCAACAGATGGCAAGCTTTTTTCTCCATTTTACATCCTCTTTGCATCCGTTGGTGCAGTGTGACAGGGGCTTTAGTGGTGAAGTCGTAAATGCAAGGACTGGTTGCACCATTATTTTATCATTACCATTGTAACTGCAAATGGTTGCTAAATGAATCAGCTGTTAAATTAGAATTTACCTGTGCACTGTGAGGGTTTAAGGCCATATTTGGCCATCAGATCCATAGCTGTGATTCCCAGAGCTGTTAACTATAACTAAATATCACCAATCTGTTATTTTCAATGTGACAGATAGAGATAGAGAAATCAAATCTGTGCCTTATACAGTTAAAGAATTGTTTAATCAACATACTTATTCTACAAGATTGTGGTAGATTAATTTAAATTATATTCCATTCCATTAAAAAAAATACATTTTTGCTCTCACAGTTCTGTGTTGTATTTTCCCCTTTAAAAAAAAAAGAAAGAAAGAAATTGCAGCCCTGGAACAACATTTTACCAAATATAGCCCAGATCCTCACCCTTCATTCTTCATAGAAATTATAAATGCAATTGTTTTTATGATGGATGAGTCAATGGAGAAATTATTGGATAAGCTGTTATCCTTCATTCTTCATAGAAATTATAAATGCAATTGTTTTTATGATGGATGAGTCAATGGATAAATTATTGGATAAGCTGTTAACTTCAGTTTTTTTCTTTTAAGCAAGTCTAACAATTATAACTGAAAAGATAGCATGTCTTGGATAACCATCTCCCCCACAGAATCTTACACAGATTCATAGACACAGAGACAAACACAATGACATCATCCATGGATCCCAAATACTGGCTGACCAGATCAGTGAATTTCCACTTTATATTTCCAAAATTCTTACATAAATGATTATCAAACACAAGAAATCAGTTTTAAAATACAGCTTCTGCTAAGTACGAACAGTAAGGCTGCTTTCTGCTCCCCCAGAAGGCTGCTTTCACATCTGATGCCATTTTGCCAACAACTATGTGTTGTGACCAGTGATGGGATTCAGCCAGTTCGCACCACTTCGGGAGAACTGGTTGTTAACTTTCTGAGCAGTTTGGTGAACTGCTTGTTCACCAATTTGTTCACCAATCACAAATCATTAGGGCAGAGAACCGGTTGTTAAATTATTTGAATCCCACCACTGGTTGTGATGGGATTTGAATCCCACCATTCATGTTGGAAGCTATTTTCCTAGAATTCAGCTTCGCGGGAGAGATAGGTGCTCTTTACCATTCCAGTTCTCTGAGCACCTAGCAAGGAAAACAAAAACTCTTTGCCAGATGTCACATGATTTCAAAGTTGTATTTGTATTAAAACAATAAGCAAGCTTAGTAGTTTTCACTGGAAATCAAGGAACAACTGAGTGGATGATCGGATATACTGTAGATATACAAATGCAAGAAAAATGAATTGTGTTTTTTTTTTTTTACAGAACTGTGGGAAGTTACCTCATCTCCTGAAGAATGAAATATTTTGAGAAATATTTTAAAAGGCAGGTTAAAATATTTCCCCTGAAAGAGAAATAAAAATCTTAAAGGAGACAGAAACTCCCTTCCCCCTAGCAGATATTTTGTGCCCATTGAGAAAGACTGGGCCAGCCTATCTACAGAACAAAAGACCTTCGGTTCCAGGGTGATGGGATTAAGACATGGCCCTTTCAGGACATAATAAAATTAACCCATTACCATCTAGCAACAGAACTCACCACATTGCACAATCTCCTAAGGACATTGCATCAGCTTCCAAACTTCAACCAAACTTAGCTCAGACAATCTACAGAGCCAGCTATGACCCCTACAACAGCCAATAAAATACATGTTCTTGCACAGGAACAGGAAGTTCAAGTGGAAAGCCCAATAGATGGTATAAAAGCCACCCACTCTCAACTCCATGTGGTCAACTTCTCAGAATCCATGTCATTCTGCTTCATCATAAAACCATCTTTCAAATCAGCCTCCATGTTTCCATGTTTCTTTCTCCTGGCTTGGAGCTGAACCAGATGGATATTTATTCCAACAGAACTAACTGGAGTAATAATCTTCTCGGAGATTACTAATTCTCTAGAACGCATTGCTAGTATTCCCCTCTGTTAATTGCAGTGATTTGTACTAGCAATCTTTAAAATATGAATTTCTATGTCTATGTTTTATCTAGCCTGTGGCTTAGTTTTTGTAAATTGAAGTAAGATGGAGATTTTTGCTGTTTACTTCTGAGACCCCCCCCCAAAAAAAACCCCAGTATCATTTTGGGATACCCACCCGCCAAAAAAAAATCCATGACATCTGTATCCTCACTGCTATGGAAACTAAACACAATGCTTTAAAGCCTCTCAGAAATTCTACAGGACAGTTAACATGATTTAAGCCTATATTTAAATTTTATGAGACTCATTTTCAAAGCTAATAACCCAGTTTACTGTGCACAATATCACATGCAAATTTTATTACTGACTTGGAAAAAAACAAGACATATTCATTAGCATATCTCAGTGCATCACCCTTTTTAGCAAAAAAGGTGCACCAAGTGTAACAATGGGAGTTTTTATATTTGCTGTAAATTAAGGTTACTATCTCATTAGATAAACACATTTAAAATCAGGTTATCATTCACTTATATATCAGAAAGTTGTTTGTTCAATTGCAGCTAGTCTCATACTATAACATATGGTGAATGAAATTCTTAGTCTAATAAAATTTCAAGGTACAGGGAACTCCACTGTCTTGAAAAAAACCACAGTTTCTGTACAAGGAATGGCTTGATATATTTTGTAATTTGCTTGGAAACAGTTATGCTGCAGGCTGTTTTGTATTTAATCGTATTTACATTCTTGATTTTATTAGCCACAAAATCTGAGTGGAACTTGTGAAACAGAAATTAATTTTTGTGCAGAAGGATGTAAACTTTAAGTTAACAGTCCACCGGATTGTTGAAAGGCAAAATAAAGTTCAACTGATAAGATAACTTCTGTTACTTTGAGATCTGTTTACTCTAAGTGGTTGATTTAGCAGCCAATGATGGTTGCACCAAGTGGTGTTAATTCAGTGGTTAACACCAATTAATGTGTTGGTTTTGTCATTTAATGTGTCATGCAGTGTCTTGTTTGCTAGTTTGTTTAAATATGTATAGCCTGTCCTGTTGTAATATGCTCTCAAGACAACCAGCAGTCAATAAAAACAATTTGAAAATCAGCACAACTTAATTAAGAGCACAAATGTAGGAAATGCATGAAAATTACAAAAGAAGGGTGGAGTTACATTTAGTTAGGAAAATAAATCTAATGGTAAATATTGCTGTGCAATTAAATATGATTTCTTCATTTTGTAAAAAAAACATTGACTAAGCTGTGTGGTTATTTTAAATCTCCTTGAATCCTACAATATTGAGTAACTCCTTGTCCATCTCTAATACTTCATTCTTGATCACATGCTGCAGCATGTGGTAACATCTCAGTTATAGGTATTTCTGGGTAATATGGATTGTCTAGATCCATTTCAACTTGGCTCCAGAACAGTTTATGAATTTAAATGCTTTGGTCATTTTGATGAATGGATTGTGTTGGCAACTAAACTGAGGAACTGAAAGATGCTCATTGTATTGGTCCTGGTTTGCCTGAGATGCCTAAGTGAAAGAGTTTTGGAGTTGCTTTTATATAGCGTTCCCAACTTTCTTTCAAGTGGAATTTTAGAAGCTGATTCTTACAGACTTCTGTTGAATGTTAGGACCATTGGCCAATGGTCAAATCAAGATTCATTTTCTTCCTTATACTCATTAACTTATATATGACATCTTTGGGAACATTGACTCGGACTTTGGGTTGCATTATTATCTGTATAGGGGTAACAGTTGATCCTTTTTTCTTCCCATGATACTGTATTGAATATTCAATAGACATTAAAATATTCACCTTTTAAATCAACCCACCCTCCTCTCCCCAACTAACAAAAAGTAATGAACTTTCTCGGTCAAATGACATTAGGCAAAAGATATACGGTATCTAGTTTAGTAGAATATTCAAGTCAAGAAACAAAGTCTTAATGCCTTACGCTCCAGAGGCATTCTTTCAAAATAAAATGGAAGTTAGCTGCAGCTGGGCACTTTTGTTTTGAAGTGTGCCAGCTGCTTCTGAAAAAGGAAAAGTGGGTTAATTGAGAGTATGCTGATGGCTGAAGATGATGATGGGAAAGATAACAGGGGACTTGGAGGAGAGAAAGGGATTCATTTTATCTTGTTCTTAGTGTGTTTTCTTATTTGTTCATCTATAATATCCAGATGCAGCTACTAATTATTTCACCATCACTGGAGTGGAGAAATTGGTGCTTTCAAATGGTGCTTCATTTTGGTGTTGAGTAAGGTGACAATACATAGATAGATTCTTGGTTGCCCACTATCGCGCTCTCCAGTCTCAAGATGCCACCTCCAAACTGATCTTCCCTGGGGAAATATGATCCACAGCAGAAAAAAATGTTGCCAAGCCCTGATTTAGAACAAGTCTCTTTCGCCTGAGTATTGTGCAAATTTGCACAAACCCCAAATGGATTGTCTAATACAAAATGGTCTGAAAAGTTGTGGGTTGTGTGAAGACCGACATCATTCATGCAAAGTGACTTCCCCTGATACATTTTAGGTTCTTGAACATCCCAATGTTTATTAAACACATACTCCAGAAAGTTGTGTGGTAAAGTATTTATTCCAGAAGATTTAACTTCTGTGTTAACCATTGCATGAGTCAAGGCTAGCCTTTTTTGCTTAATGTTTGTTTTGAAACTTGACTTATACTTTGATCTCTATGCCTACCTGAGTGTTCTGCTCAGAGAGCTTTGCTTGGTGCCCAGTTTCATGAAACCTGAAGTGTGCCCAGATGATTGTGTGTTGTGCACTTTCCACATTTTGAATTAAAGAATAATCAAAAATAATTGAAAATTAGTTTAGCACATTAGACTTAGGATATTTTCATCCTAGACACATTGGATAGCTGCTGTTCTTTCATTCTGCAGAATCCCCATTAGTGATGGATAGCATCTTCTATCTAGCATAACTCAGTCATCGTTGAACAAGGTAAATCCCACTTCGTTATTTTCATTGCAACACAAGGTGCTTTGATGATTCTAGAACATGAAGTTAATCAAAATGCTAAGTTTCTCTAGTAAGAAAAAGAATGAAAATATTGGGAGGAAATGGGAGGATTATAAACTAAAGGCAACATTTTTTGGAGTGTTCTTTCCTCCCCAAAAATCCAAGAGAGGATGGCAATTGTATACTTAATCACATCTGATGACCCTATTTCTTGCAGTGAATCAAATTAATTTGATAATTTTGTAATTTCTTCATGTGAATCAATACATATATACAAATGAACATATTCATCTTGGAGAAGGTATATGTGGTCACTAAGAACTGACATCACCTTGATGGTGTATAATCAGTCAGTAAACACAGACACACATTATGTTTTTAAAGGTTAGTAACAAATTATTAGAGGAACAGAAATATGCAATTTAAGCTGAAAAGCTTTACAAATTCAGAGTTTTATTATTTTTAAACTAGAAAAATAGAAAAATCTGTCCAAGTAATTTAAGATATGAGTACATGATGGCATGCACCTTATGTTATTTAGAAGCTATGTTGCCAATATTTTTAGTATGCTTATTTTAATTGAAAAAGAATGTCCATCAATACTGGTTTCCTAGATACTGTCATCTAAGAAATATAGTTCTAACTTTAATTTTAGATTTATCCAGAATTCTGCTCATTTTACTTGGCAGGTACAGCTTAGATTAATTTATTATGCTGCTAAATAATTTTGCAAAACAATGTATTGCTAAGGGTGTGTACTATTTTCTTGAGAAAAATGATAGCATCAGGAAATGTCCCACCTCAATTTTCCTGTGTGTACACCCCTTTGTAGAGAGAGAGTCCTATCTCTTTCCTTTCCAGGCATAAGAAAAGATGTGGAGCCCTTTTTATGTAGTTGGAATTAAACAAGCTCACTTAACAAACGTTCCCCTGTCCCAGCTGACACATATTCACTCTGGCAGAGGGCCAGTGTGTGACAGCCAAAATAAGTGCTTCACAGACACAACACCCCCCAAAAGCATAAAACTGAATTGTTTTGTTTTGATATTTAAAACAACTAACAAACCACCCAAATCATGAAAAACAAATTAAAGACTTTAATATTATTGTACTACAGTCTGCTTTATGAGTTAACAGACGGAGAGATTCTTTTCTGAAATATACAGTCTGCTTCTTCGATAAATGAAATGACAATCCCGCCTGCCTCCCCCCCCCCCCCCCCACTGGTTGCCTGCTGTGGCATTTTAAAGGCAGCCAAATACCCGAGGGATTTTAACAGTGTTTTTCTGTCAGGTTTCCGATGAAATTACAGAAACAAAAGTTTTCTACGCTTACATCTCAGAGAACATAAAGGTACGCCTTTTTGTTTTTGGTGAGATATATATAAAGTATTAAGAATAACGTGCGATTTGGTTTTATTCAGCAAAACAGTA
The DNA here is from genome assembly GCA_015471245.1 of Laticauda colubrina. Lineage (NCBI taxonomy): Eukaryota > Metazoa > Chordata > Lepidosauria > Squamata > Elapidae > Laticauda > Laticauda colubrina. The sequence continues at coordinate 14,333,937 of BLBF01000063.1, read as the reverse complement.
TTAAAATATTATTCACCATAAATATATATTAACTTCACGAAGGATAGATTATTGGATCGATATAAACACACACACACACACACACACACACACAGAGGGAGGGAGGGAGGGAGGGAGGGAGGGAGAGAGGGAAAAAACGTAGGAAAATCATAATTTTTAGCAATGTGGAACAATTCATCATGCCGTTCAAATTCAGTATTGTTATTTGAAGGTTTCCTGTCATGAAGAACAAAAAACATGCAAATATGTTGCATTAGAATGTAGCATGCTGTCTCTTTTTTTTTTTCTTTTAGTTGTTAGTGAAGTTAGTTCGGACCGGTACATAATAAAATACATAATTGTTGCTGTTTTGTTGTAATTTCTTGTTATGTAGAACAAATCCATTTATACTGTACATCTCTAATTATCATCCCACATCCTTTTCCTGCAACCAAGCCACTGAATTCAAAGGCAACCTTTTCTATCTGCATCCTGATACTCTGAGAATAACAAAGCCCCCCCCATATGTTTGTGTGTATTTGTGTGTGTGTGTGTGTGTCTCTCTCTCTCTCTGTACGTGTGTGCGAGAAAGAGATGGCGCTAGGATTTCTCCTGCTCAGTGTTGTGCCGTACTGTGTAGATTGTTGCCATAAATACTTCCTGACACTCTGAAAAAGAAAATGAGAAATAATTTGTTGCATTGGAGGAAGCAAAACTGAGGGAGGGAACCAGACGCTGAGTGGTTCTCACTCTCACAGGCACAAATCCAAGTTTAAAAAAAAAAAAACCAAAAAAAATCCGCTTTAAGGTGTCTAATTAAGGCCGCTGCTAGGTAAACAAAACTGTTTAAAACATGTTCATCATTAAAGTGTCCCTTGACAGAAGGACGAGGCAGCAGACTTGGCGACAGAAGGGAGAAGAAGAGAGGCATATGGCCCCCAGTTCTGTCCCCTGCTGACAGGCGGCCTAGCTGCAGCCCCCTTTCATGGCCGTCCTTACGCAGAGCAGATTGCAAAGGCTGAACTTTTCCATCTGCATCCAAGGCTCGTGTCCTCAACAATGTGGCAGCCATGTCGGGTTTTTTTTTTTTCTTTTTATCCATCAAGGGGGTGGGGGATGGGGAAGAGAACTAGCAAAATGAGGAGGGGATTAACAACTAATAATCACAATGCAATCCATAAGGCATTGACTCAGCTAGATTGCAGGTTATATTTTCCGGTGTGGGTTGGCCCATCCACCACTGACCTTTCTCCGGCCCCTTTCTGTTGGTTGCACAGAGCTCAAATACTGTTGTAAAAATCTAAACAGCTTAATTGCTCTGCTGTAAACCTTTGCATATCAGAGATCTGTCATTCTACTGGGAAGTGACATTCAGGGTTTGTTATAGGGCCTCAGCAATCACATCCGAGCATCTCAACCTCATGCATAGTCCCAGGCTGAATTCTCATCAGTGGCAATGATGGTTTAAAATACTATTGCAACTCAGATTTACTTAGTTTCATGTGATTTACGATCTGTGAACATCCCCATCCCTTCAGGGGTTTTGGTAGAGAGACAAAATGCCTGTTTTAGCTCCCTCTTGATTATAGTCATTATGGGCAACAATCTTGTTATTGCATCCTAGGGCTGGGGATGATATTTTAATCATGTTTATTTGCATTTGTCAAAATCTGAAAAATCGCACAACTGACAAGTTTAGAGATATTTTTGACTGAATTACTTTCAATTCAGCCCTTTTTTTTCACTCTCTCAAAATGTTTAGCAAAGAGAAGCTCCCCAAATCTATTAAAGGCTCATCTTTACATTTTAGTGCCCCAAGCAGTATATGTTGTGCACTTGATACTGTCCAGCTAGTATTTTCAGAATGGAAACTCCCTCGTTTCTTTCCTGTGCTCAGCAGCTGGCTTAGAGGAATATGAATTAGAAGGCGGGGAGGAGAGGGGGAGGAAAGCAAGACCAAATACTTATGTAATATCAGCAGGAGATCTACTTTGGAGATAAATGAGAAGGAAAGTTCATCAAAAGGTCCACATCATAGACTCACAGCAAAATTCATATACCCACCCTTGAATGTATAAAGGCTATTTACAGTCCAATGTGGAGTAAATGACTCTAAAACAGCAGATCATGCTGTATTAATAGATTCCTGCATTGGACCTTAGGCTAGATTAGATCACGGATGGGCAAATAATTTTCCCAAGAGGGCACAGGAGAAACTGGGACTGTTGTGGAGGGCTGAACCAATAGTGCTGTGGTAGTACCTAGGCATGTACGCAAACACATATGTAAATTTTAAAAAATAGAAACCGCTTTCAAAATAAAAGCAATCCACGTGGGTTAGACAGAGACAGTCAAAGGCTTTTCAACCCACTGGGTTAAAACGTTATCTCCCATTTTTGAGTTGGTACAGAACAGGCCATCAAATTTAGTGCCTCTCACGAAAACTTCTGGCCTGTCCCCAAATAACAAATCATCACCTTCAGAAGGTGTGTACTGTAATTCCTTTCAAAGACAAAGATGGAACTGGTACCAAACTGACAATCAACAAAAAACAAGTGTGTCTTGCTAGGGTTTAATCAGTGCTTGTTTTAACCTTTTCAGATTCTTATACTTTCCAGGCATTAGGTTAGCATCTCCAAACAACATCTCTGATCTGGCCTGGAATGCAGATGTACAACTGGGTATCATCAGTGTATTAAATTCTCATCCCAAAAGTGACAGATCTCCTCCAGAAGTTTCATGTCAATGTTAAACAGCCCAGGAGGAGTGGAAACCAAGCCTTATCAAATCCCATTTTGAAATCACTATGTGTATGACCACTTTTCCTTTATGCATACAAACTGGAACTGATCCCTTCAGGAAAAATAAACAGAATAATTGTAATTCAGTGCCTCCAAGCTCAAACCTCAGTAGGCAGTCCACAGAGATGTCATGGTAGTGAAGGGAATCAAAATCAAAACCAACATCAAAATTTTGGGCTTGGACAATCTGCCTGTGGTCTGATTTAAGCATAGTACACAAAATTATCTGCCACAACATATTTCCTGTCAATGACTTCTTCAGCTTCAACCACAATAATACACGGGCAAACAATTGATACACACTCAAGGTAAACTGCTTCAACCTTGATTGCAGAAAATACGACTTCAGCAATAGAGCGGTCAACGCCCGGAACAACCTACCCGATTCCGTGGTTACAGCCTCAACCCCTCACAGCTCTAAACTCAAACTGTCTATTGTAGACCTCATCCCATTCCTAAGAGATCCATAAATAGAGCGTGCATAAGCGCATAAGCGTGCCTACCGTCCCTGTCTTACTGTCCCCATTTATCTGTATCTAGTTCATTTGTTCATGTTTATGTTCACACCTACACTTGTTATCTTGTACATGTTTGGCAAACAAACAAACAAATAAATAAATAGGCTTAAAAAGATCAGGGTTGGTTCCCTCCCTCCCTCCAGGTCTCAACAAAAAGGTTAGCCCAAAGGCAACCAGTACTCTGTCAGCCTCACATCCAGACCTGAATTCTGACTGAAGTGGGCCTCTAAAAGAAGGGAAGGTAGAACATCAGCTGCTAGTTGTGTGAGAAGGCAGACTAAGAGATGGCTTCTTCTTCAGAAGGAAACCCACCACTTTAATCCAAACAGTGTTATATGAATTTTGAATGTGCCATTAGATATTAGCAATAAGAATTATTTTCTCTTACTTGATAACATTTCTTTTCAGCATATTATCAGTGAGCAGGGAAGGTATATATCAAGAAGGATTACATAGCAGGAAGAATACTTGGGTTTCCTAAATTGTTTAATCGAACCTTCCCTCCCAGTTTAGGAATCTCCCAGGTTAAAATAATTAACACAAAAATGAATCAGAAGCAGGGGTGGGATTCTACCAGTTCGCACCTGTTCTTTAGAACCAGTTGTTAACATTCTGAACAGTTTGGAGAACCAGTTGCTAGAAGAAATTACTGGCCTAATCCTGTAAGGAAGGCTGGAAGGAAACATTCTGGTGTTGTTTACAGAAACTGCCTCTCCATTAACCCTTATCACAGTCTTGGCAGGACTAGACTTCCTGTCTCAGGAACTTCTCTGGAGTTTTTTCCCCCTCCTTTGCTGGTACTTTACTTGTGTGGAATGACCATTCAAAGTTACGATGGCACTGAAAAAAGTGACTTGTGACCATTTTTCACACTTACGACTGTTGCAGCATCCCCACAGTCATGAGAGGCCAGGCGAGGAGATGCATGCCTCGATGTGAGTTTTATTGAGTTGGCCATGTGCAGCCAATAACATGACCCCCCAAGCCATGCCCACCACCTAAGCCACGCCCACAGAACCAGTTCAAAAATTTGAATCCCACTCCTGATCAGAAGACATCATTTCCTAAAGCCCCTGTCACACTGCACCAACGGATGGAAAGAGGATGTAAAACGGAGAAAAACACTTGCCATCCATTGGTTAACGCGATGCTTCCGTTCTGTACTCACTGCCTCCGTTTTGCTTCCTCTCTATCAGTCCAGCATCCGTCTACTGACATTTCATCCGCTCAGAAGGTTTTGAGCTGCTCAAAACTTTTGAGCGGAAAATGTATCCAATGCATCCATTCTGCATCCTCTAGGCATACGGGGGACATCCGTTCTGCATCCATTACGCATCTGTTATATCCGCTAGGCATCTGCTGCGCATCCGTGCAACTCAAATCCGTTCCAGCGGTAAACGGACGCAGGGAGGAAGCGGAACGGATGCGCAGCGTTAGTAGCACGGACGGAGAAAGGATGAAAGCGGATGCAGCTACGCATCCACGTCATCCGCTACGCATCCGCTCTACATCCTCTACGCATCCGCTCTGCATCCGCTCTGCATCCTCTACGCATCCTCTACGCATCCGCTCTGCATCTGCTCTGCATCCGCTATGCATCTGCTCTGCATCTGCTCTGCATCTGCTTCCATCCGCTAGGCTTCCATTCCGCATCCGCTTTCCATTCGCTCTGCGTCCTCCCCCCGTCCGTTCCTTTCCGTGTTATCCACTCTGGTTATGCAAATTTTTGCCCCTTTTGAGAGTGGATAACAACGGATGGAACATTTTTCTCGTCCGCTGTGTCCTTTTTACAAACATTTTGCATCTGTTGGGCAGTGTGACAGGGCCTTAAGAGAGGACAGAGGCTGACTCTGTCATGATTGTACATGTACTATGTCTTACACCACAGGAGAATCAAAGGTCATTAGCCACTGACAACCACTTTCTTATTACATAGTGAGGGAAGCAGAAGTGTTTGAAAATACAGGAAAATTGGCAAATAAACAATAGAATTGTAGCTATCATTATTTTTGAAATAGAAGAAAAATAGAGCTGTTGTACCTAAAGATAAGATCTATTTCAAAATGTGTTAAAGCAAGGCAGTAAAACATGTTCTCTCCTTGATGGAGATTTGATTTTTTTTTCTACCTTGTTGGAAGTCAGGAGCAAAGTTGATGTCAAAACACAGGAGAACAAGGGGATATGGTGGATATGAAAAGAGTTCAGGAAGCAATTTAGTGATGAAGAAGGAAAAAGCTGTGAGGGGAAAAATGTTTGACATGCTTATTTATTTTTATTATTTTTACTCTATGCCACCCACATTTTGTGAGTTGGGTGGCCATATTTTATTAATTTATTTATTTATAGCCTGCCTTTATTAATTTTACAATTAATAAGGCAGAAAATGTATCCTCCTATTTCCCTCACAACAACAACAACCCTATGGGCTCTGGGTTGAGAGAGTATGACTGGCCCAAGACAACCAGCTGGCTTTCATGGCTAAGGTGGGACCTGAACTCTAAATTTTATAAACGAGTAAATAAAATGGCTACTTTGTAGGGTAGGTAGTAACCAGAGGGAGGGCTCTGTCAATATTTCCAAAATATATTTCTGATCATAGCTACAAAATGTCACTTGTTTTCACCCTCAAGACAACTGGTTGTGAAGAATAACAGGTTCTATACATTTTAAGCCTGTTTTCGGAGGGTTTCAGAATAAGGCGGAAATGGTTATCATACAATTATAGCTAATATGTCCTAATGATTGAAGCAGAGGTGGTATTCAGCCAGTTCTGACTGGTTCTGGAGAACCGGTAGCAGAAATTTTGAGTAGTTCGGAGAACTGGCAAATATCACCTGTGACTGGTCTCATCCCCATCTATTCTCTGCCTCCCAAGTCCCAGCTGATCAGCTGGGTCTTCTTTTGTTGCCCTGCACAGGAGAACAGAGCTGGAAGGCAGGTTATGGGGTGGGGAGAGAACGGGATTTTTCAGTAACCTTCCCCTGGAATGGGACTTTGCACTAACCTTCCCCTGCCATGCCCACCAAGCCATGCCACAGAACTGGGAGTAAAAAAATTTGAATCCCACTGTTGGATTGAAGGCAAGAAAAGGACAATTCCTTGGGGGGGGGGGGGGAAAAAAATATTTTGCAAAGTCAGAGAGGGAAGAAAGAAGATTTTAGATAGTAATTGCGAGGGAGACCAGGGTCTAAGATTGAGTGACACATGGAAAAAGAGGCAATGCATCTGAAAAAATGATAATACATCTGAAATGAATAGAATGTGAATGAGTCTCCCCAATCCCCAAAGGAGGATACCCTTATGGATGAAAGCAATACCCTTATGCTTTAAATCTCCTTGCAAGAAGTTTTTGATTATTGCTTAACAGAGTACCCAGATGTGTACCCATCAAATATCACATAATCCTAATGGAGAAATGTGGTATATATCAACCTTTGGTGTCTTCTCAGACAGAAGCATTTTTTTGCGAGGATTCAACTTTCTGGCTTTTCAGAGACTCCAGATCTCTGGGTTTAGAGATCTCTGAGATCTCTGAGACTCCAGTTTAAATGTCCCTGCTTTCTGAAACTACTACAGGCAAACTGTTGCTCCACCAATTTTGTTCTCGTCTTTGCATTTGTGGAAATTCTTTATGTATGTATTATTAGGAGGTATAATCTTGACTTATCAAGGTGGACTCAACCTGCCATCTTTCTGAGGTTGGAAAAAGAAGGATCCAGATTGTTGGAAACAATATGCAAATGACACTTACATTGTCAGAGGATGCTGTAAAACACTATGGGGTAGAATACAAGTCTAAACACTATTGCTATGTGTAAAGGTGCATGTGCATGTGTGTGTCTCAGTGGTGACAAACAATTTACTACTGGTTCTGTGAGCGTGGCTTTGTGAGCGTGTGTGGCTTGATGGGCAGGGCAGGGAAAGGATTCTACAAAATCCCATTCCCTCCCAGCCCCACTAACCTGCTTTCCAGCTCCGTTCTCCTGTGCAGGGCAACAAAAGAAGACCCAGCCAATTAGCTGGGACTTGGGAGGCAGAGAATAGATGGGAGCAGGGCCAGTCAGAGGTGGTATTTGTCAGTTCTCTGAACTACTGAAAATTTCCATTGTCAGTTCTCCAGAACTGGTCAGAACCTGCTGAATACCACCTCTGATGTGTCTGTATACAACATGGAAAGAACCTGCTTTACCTTGAATCAGGTCATTGATGCATTTGTATGAAACAATATTGCACTATGCTTTGGTTTATAATGATATTATCCATAAATATGAGCAATAATTTTGTTTGTCTGGTTTTACTTTACTATGTGGTATAAATCAAGCAAATAGTAAGGCATGATTTCTATCTTAATGTGATATGCAACTCCAAGATTTCTTTCTTGATATTTTGATAACAGATTATATATCTGATTGAATGGTAATCATCTGCTTTATCACATCATCTATGACATTGTCTCTTGTACTATCTACCCAGCAGGAGGATATTGTACCAATGTGCTTGAGCACCTTTACATAAATTGCATGAACATGACAATAACCATGGCAACATGGAATTCCTAAGAAACATTTATGATCGATTTCCAAAATTTCCATCAACTGCAACTTTCAAAAGGAGAAAACAGGGATGAAATCAGAGAGTTTATTTATTAGATTTTTATCCCATATTTATAAATAACTCAAGGTAGTGAACATACATGATGCTTCTTCCTCTTTCTATTTTCCCCAAAACAACAACCCGATGAAGTAGGTTAGGCTGATAGCAGGGGTAGGATGCTACCAGCATAACAACTGGTTTGGTGATTGCACACTTTGCATGCTTTGCACGCATGAGCTGAAATTAAACTAAAACCCCTGCACCTCTCAGCTGATTAACAGGGCACTCCACTCAGCCATGCCAAACAGCTGAGAGGATAAAAAGGATCTAGGAGCATGGGCAGGTGGGAGGGCCCAACTGTAGATCATCGGAGCAAGTCCAATCGAACTGGTTCTCTGACACTGCTCTTCGGAGCTACTGGTATGCCCAAACCAGTCCGAACTGGTAGCATTCCACCTTTGGTTGATAGCGACTTATCCAAATCATCCAGCTGGTTTTCATGCCTAAAGCAGGACTTGAATTCATTAGTCTCCTGGTTTCTAGCTCAGCACCTCAATCACAACACCAAACTGGCTATCATCTGTCTTGTCTTGTCTTATTTTATCATCTTTTCCTATCTATCTATCTATCTATCTATCTATCTATCTATCTATCTATCTA
>BLBF01000063.1:14246320-14325376 GCA_015471245.1 Laticauda colubrina | reverse complement strand
CTATCTATCTATCTATCTATCTATCTATCTATCTATCTATCTATCTATCTATCTATCATCAAATCTATCTATCCCCATTAGAATACTGCTTCTCATTTTTCAAAAAAATTCCATTGAAGAACAAATGTAAGAAAGATAGTCAGTAAACATTAAGAATTACTGTGTACAATCAGAAAATAAACTAGCAAACTTGAAATGTGAGGTTTCCAAAATATACCTGCAGACTTTCACATCAACTTAAACAGATATTAAACCATTTTATCAATTTATCTATAAGATGTCATTTCACTGAGTTGGTGTTTAAAGAGAAGTAAACGATTATAAATTTTTATATTACGGTAAAAAAACAAGGTGTGGACACAACATTTTTAAAATTCCTTTCCTGGAGAAATTTGGGAAATTGTGGAAAGCTTAATGATATATATACAAACAAGCAAAATAAACTTTTATCAAATATAGAAGCTTCAGATTGTAGCTCTAAATGGCTCTAAATTGATGAAATACTTTGGGGTATGATTTATACATCAAATAAAAACAAAATATGAAGTTCAGCTGATTTGGGATAATTGTTAAACCATATCACGGTTATATTCTAAACATCTTTGTTTACTACCTTTCTAAAGAAAAAACATCCAAATGCTGTATTTTGGACAGATGGAAGTGTAGGTGGCATTGAGTTCCAATCTTAGATAGATGCCTTTCACCCTCTCCATTACTTTCCCCACCCCTCCCTATCTTACAATTGCCCAGTTAAAAGGTCATATTACTGGAGCTCTACCAATAATTAACTGATGACTGATTTCATCAGTTAAAAACAGGTTGGCATCCATTTGAAATTTTCCAAGTCCTTTGATATGGGAAGAAAAGGGACAGCAATATATAACCAATCAAAGCCTTGGCCTCAATAAATGGCTTGTCTATTGCACAAAGGTGCAAACTAACAATAATGAAGTTCTCCAACTTCCCTATTAACATGCCACATTTACTTCAACTCCTTTGTATTTTATCAAACAGTTTAGAAAACACCCAACATAAAATATCTTCATAATTAGAATCATATATTTGACCATTTAACGTGTGCACCATAATGTACCATTAGTTACACAAATAACTAATAATTTGCTAATGACAATATTATGTTAAGTCAGTTTAGGGGCAATTAAAGTGAATGATATTTACATATGCCTAATGAATCACCATCGATGGCAGATTAAGAGATTCTAATGAATATTCATCCAGACATTCACAACCGGCTCCACAGTTTATAAACTGAATTATGGTTGATTTGCCCTTTTAAAAATGAATATGTGAGTATCTTCTGCATGGGAAGAATGAACAATTGGGGCTGATTGTAAAAATGTTTAAAGCAATGTACTGGTCAGGACACAAAACATTTTTATGCACTCTCATACCCCTGAGCTGCTCAGCTCTTTTTATACCACACATCAGTATTGATGAACTATCTCCATTTCATTCGGGACCATGACATGAAATATAGAAATTGTTTTGTGTGGAATTAAATGCAGTCAGAAAGTTTTATGCATCCTCACTAAAAAAGAAATAATTACAGGTAGCTGCCCAGTAGCTAGCAGCAATTATAGCAATCCCACATGATGACTGTCTACATTAAGCAAAGCAGGAGGGGAACATATTTGGGCCTGATCCATCACCTCTCTGAAATTATTACCACAGCCATTCCCATTTCATTAGGATAGTAAAGATGGAAAGAACTCAAAAAGGTCCACAAGGATATAATGAACTGGAAGGAAAGTAACTTTATTTGTCCTGCATTACAATAATCAGGACTACTAATTGGGTAGGTGGAGGAAAGCATGGACCAAACTGGATGTCAAATACCCTTCCAGAGCAGAGTACATGAGCAAAGGTTCCAAGGCTACTCTCAGCCTTAAAAGGCTTAAAAGACTGTTTCTTTTCCAGAATTTATTACAATAGAAGGGGAAATAAAGAAAAACATGACTGGAGGAAGGTCACCATATTGATTGCATGAATTTAAACCGTGCAGATGAAATTAAATTTAGTTTTTATACTGGCTCAACACACTACTTTATGAAATGTGGTCCATGAAATGCCACTGAAATGTCAAATGTAGCATTTAACCATAAAAAATTCCATTTTCTGTGGGATTGCAGTAGAGAGGAGAGATTGCTACAAAAATAGAAAATGGAGAATCAGAGTTGGTAAGGATTCTTGCCCGGAGTAATGCCCCAATAGACTGTTGCTCTACCCATAATTCTGGATGGACACTAACATGGGGGTTGCTGCTTTAAAAGATGTTCAGTTGCCATTTCATTTTGTATCTTAATCTGTCACTTCTTTCATGTCCATCACTGGTGCTATCTGAAGATTGACATTGTTGCTTGCCAAGGTTGTTCCACCAGTTCCTTTATCATGTAAGTTATGAAGCTGTGGCAAAATTACTGAGAGAGTAGAATATTTTTAGCTCAGGGTTGAAATGAGGGGTCCTTTGTGCTCTCTGAGCTTGATTGTTTTCTTGTAGATGTTTCATTACCCAAACTAGGTAACATCATCATGCTAGCAGATATGTGAATTTTCATGGTCAAGGAGTGGCAAAGAAGGGGTCTCATCTTTTTTCTGTTCAATGTCAACTAATTAGAGTTTAGGCAGGATAGAAGCTTGGTCATGCCACACACTTCTTTTTTTGGATTTTGTTCCACTGACATACTTTTCACATCTTTTACCTCTCTGCTGTGCTGTAAAGTGGCATCTCCTTACTAATATAACTCCTTTCTAACACAGATTATCCAGCTATTTCAGGTTAATTGCATCTCTACAGCAATATAAATTATTTTATTACAATGATTTCAGTGTGGCCTCATTAAAATATTCTATGTTTTTACCTTGTCCTTTTTAGTTTAGCCATGGTTAGTCATGATTTTAGTCAGGCTTAACCATGGTTAAACAACACAAACTTGTTAAGCTCATTTTTAAATGGATCTAGCCAAAGAAAAAGTCGAATTGTCAGGAAATGGTAAATTGTTAAGATTACCTGAAGTCTATTGTCTTACAGCAAAATCCTTAGTAGCGAAACTTCAGTACCTTGTCTTACTCTTATTCCCTTATGCCTCCTTATCATTTATCCATGCAGGAATAACCTTACCCTAGGTGACCCAAGCCCTTTCCCCCACAGTTAAATAATGTTTTCCCAAATAACAGTTTGAGTTCTGAAATAAAATCTCATTTTCAATATGCGAACTCATGCACTGTAAAAATCAGCTATGAAGAATCCTAGATTTACTTATGACTATATCATATACCACAGTGTAGTATAGCTCGAATACATTTTCATGGGCACAACTGCACAGCTGTAACCCAACTCTACACAGATATATGTGGAAGCAAATGTTTCTGATTTTGTTAAGACCAGAATGCATATATTTCCTAGGTTTTAAGTAGGTAAAAAGTAGATTTTGCCCAAAATAAAATGACCCATGTCATACAATCCAATAATAGGGATTCTCTTTGTCTCTCTGTGTGTCTGTCTGTCTGTGTCTGTCTCTGTCTCTGTCTCTCTCTCTCTCTCTCATATACACACACACATACACAGAGGTGAGTGGGGAGATAATGAAGTGAATATAGTGAAGAACCTTATTACAGAAATGAATGTGTAGCATTCAAATGAATGTTGGAAATGTAAAAGTAAAAAAGGAACCTTTTATTATTTATGGTGGACATGTGATAAAGTAAATACATTTTGGAATAAGATTCATATTTTAATACAGAAAATTCTTAAAACAAAGACAAAGATGAAACCAGAAACTTTTCTTTTGGGGTTAATGGAAAAAGACTTGGAAAAAATTGGAACTTTGATTTTATATAGGTTGACTACTGTACACACAAAAATGAAATGACATTTCAATTCCTACCATGGACGAATGGCTACAGAAGTTGATGGAATTGGCAGTGATGGGTAAAGTGACTGTTTTGATCTAAGAAAAAAATATAAGTTTTTTTGTTGCTACATGGAGACTGCTTCTGGACTTTGTGCTTGAGGTGGAAATAAAGGAAACTTTGATTTTAGGTTTTCCTGCTTAGACTGATGTGTTGTTATAGAAACGGCTAGTTTATACTATTATGGAAAAGTAAAAAGTAGAGGTTCAATGTTAATGCTTTATTCTACTGCACTAGAGTCAAAAGTCAATGCTTTTTTTTCTTTTTCCCCTCTCCCCTCACTTTTCTTTCCCCCTTTCCTCTCTACTGTGTCTTCATTTGCTTTTGTATTTTTGTATTTTATTCTATAATCTAATAAAATGTTTAAATACTGGGGGAAATAAACAAACAAACAAAAATGAACATGTAGCAGTGCTCAACCATTAAACTATTTACAGAGTACAGAGAAATCTCCAAAACAATGGGGACTTTTTCACCATCATTTTTTAAAAATTACTTTTATATATAATAGAATCTCTCCAAATTATAATGTGCTCATTCTTTGTTTCTGGCATTTTTGCATATCTGAAAATTTTTAGCATTGATCAAGAAAGAAATGCAAAGAACAGAAGTTTAAAAATCTCTGTGACGTATTAAAGATGAGGTTTATCCTAAAGATGTTGGGGTTTTACTGAACCAACATTTCTCTTCTTCTGATGATATGTTGCAATATAACTTTAAAAGTGAATACTTGACTAATAGACCAGAGAATCAAAGTAAAAATTTCATTAATAAACCAAACTGAAGTACAATCATATTGAAAGTAATGATGGTCACAATTAAACATTTTAAAGGATCTTTCTGATTCATCGTTTAAAATGACCCAAAATACTGACACAAAGCAATTAACTTGTCTATGTATAAAACAATGTTACAATATTAGTATATCAAAATATAAAAAAGAATAGGTAGCAGGTATGCTTAACTACTGGGAGGGCACTGCATTTCCAAAAATGACACTCATAGTGGAAATGGCAATATACAAACCAGAAGGCAAAGAAGTGAAAAATCCTTTTTTTTTTTAACTCAAGCATAAAGGAACAGTAATTTCTGTATCCCAGAATACAAATGGAATCTCTTTTCTGTTTGCAATATCAGAAGTCCGACTGATGAAAAATCAGAGAAAATTAACTTGGCCACAAAAATGGGTTCAGGCAACAAAGGGTGTAAGCTTTGGTTCCAATCAGACGTTTGTCCTTGTGCGGTACCAGAAAATGCCAACTTCACAGAAGGCAAAACAGCCATTAGCACAAAGAAAAAAGCAAATCACACAGGCAAATTGGCCAAAGACCCAGATGAAAACAGACAGACAGAACATCCTAGCATCATTTCTCGCCCAGTTGTTGTTGGTTTTTTTTAAAGATAAAATGTCCATTTATTTAAATAATTTAAAAAGGGAAATATAAAAAAACAGTATAAGCAATTATATACAGGTAGATCACTAAGAAGTCTTTAAAAAAATTATTGTTCTTTTTTGTGTGTGTGGGTGGGTGGGTTTGGTGAGCAATGGCACATGTTTCAAAGGAAAGCATTCATGTGTACCTACTGCCCTTTAGGAATCATGCAAACAATTGTAGTTTTCTAAGTGAGGAGAGTGGTTCTTAGAAAGGATGAGTAAGTTTGTGTTTGAAGGCTGATCATCCGTCTATCTTATGTTCAGGATAAACAACATGTAAAGCTGATGCTTTGTGATAGGACACCTCTTCTTTTTTTAAAAAAATAAAAATAAAAGCTTGCTCATGGTTTGCTAAAATCAGAGGGTTAATTACGTGGGTGCTCTGGATAAGTCCTCTTTAAGCTCTCGATAACCTGATGTTTCTGAAATGATATTGGCCTGTTGGGCGTGCATTTCAATATGCATTGGCTTCTGCAGGAGCCGTGATTCCAGGAATCACTTACGTGCAATTGTTCATCCAAAGGCTTCTGTCCTGCACTAAACATGCAAATCTCTGCAAGAGAATGGCATCATCCTGAGCACTGCTGGCAGGGATATGGATTAATTGGAGTGTTAGTGACTGCTCTTGGATTTGTAACAGTTCAACAGAGGCTAGTGGTGCTCAGGAAGGGAGAAGAGGAGGAGGAGGAGGAGGAGGAGGAGGAGGAGGAGGAGGAGGAGGAAGAAGAGGAAAAAAACCTACTTATTATGTTCTCATTGTCAATTTTGGAACATGCATGGTATCTGACCCAATATTTAAGATCAGGTGGGCATCACGGGACACAAACAATATTGATTGCATATGGAACATATGTATAGCAGACTAACACACCCACTCTTTGTAGGGATCACAACTATTAAAGTCATTTGTGCCCTTCTCCATCTTAGCTCTTTGAGAGTGGATTGAAAGAAAGTCATAGCTTAATGATAAAGATCCTGATTTACATGCAGAAGGCCTAAAGGCCCGGTCCTACTGCACTTACGGATGTAAAGAGGATGTAAAACATTAAAAAAGCATGCCATCCGTTGGAAAATTGCATCCGTTGTGTACTCATTGCATACATGTTTCATATGCTCTATCTGTCGAGCACCCGTCCACTGAGATTTCATCCACGCAAGAAGTTTTGAGCTGCACAAAACTTTGTGAAGGGATAAACTTTCCGCTGTGTACGATGTAAATCCATGACATACAAGCAACAAATGTTCTATGTCCATTTATCACCTGTTAAACATCTGCTGTATCCTCTCTGCATCCTCTGGGCATCCTCGCAACTCACATCCGCTGCAGCTGAAAACGGAAAGAGGGAGGAAAGAAGAGGTACATGGAACATCTACACAGCGTTAGTAGCACAGAAATAGAAAGGATGCGCAATGAACGATTTGCATCCAATATACATCCACGTGGCATCTCCTTTCTTTCCTTTAGACATATGTGATGCATCCGCTTCATCCGCTATGCGTCCACTTCGCAATTCTCCCCCGGAACCCCTTCGGAGGTGTCATCCCCTTCCATCCGCTTTCATCTGCTAGGCTTCCTATGAACATCCATTTAACATCCCCGCTACATACTACCCACGTCCGTTCTTTTCCATTCTTTTCCATTCTGTTTATGCAAATTTTCACCACTTTTTGGAGCGGATGACAACGGATGGAGCCACCCCGGAAATTTTGCTTGTCTGCTGTGTCCTTTATGCATACGTTTTGCGTCCGTCGGCCAGTGGGACCGGGCCTTTAAT
This sequence comes from Laticauda colubrina, assembly GCA_015471245.1. Lineage (NCBI taxonomy): Eukaryota > Metazoa > Chordata > Lepidosauria > Squamata > Elapidae > Laticauda > Laticauda colubrina. Next base: position 14,318,236 of record BLBF01000063.1, on the reverse strand, counting down.
CTTCAGCCTCTCCAAGGAAGACAGAACAATTGTGGTTTGAAAGCCTGGAAAGCAGGCTATGTATAAATCAGGCAAAGCTTAATCCAGATTTGTGAGATTGTATCTAAAGGAGTTGGGAGATCCAGTCCAATTTAAAATTCTGAATCAGGCTGTCAAACAAATCTGAACTAGATTGTGTAATCAGATTCAAAAACTCCATCCCATTCAGAAAAAAACTGAATGGATGTGCAATCTAATCTTGATCCTGTTCAGTCCAAGGAGCTGAACTGACTTGAGGATTTGATCCAAAAGAACAATCCAATTTGGAGATTGGGTTTAGCTCTCCTTTAAATGAATTTTCACACTCAGAAAGCCTTGGTTAGGCAGTCTTGAGAACTCCGAAGGACCAACTGCATATCACAAAGCAGTTTCTTCTGTTTGCATGTGCTAATGCTTTTAAAGGCAAGGAAGGAAGCTCGTAACCCTCATATCATCTGTGCTAAGGCTTCTGACTGGTCAGTGTGGGAAACAGGATGCTGGATCCTTGGTTTAATCCAGCAGAGCTCTTACGGTATGTTCAAAATGATGCCTTTCCTTGGCAAGTCACTTTCTTTGGGTTCATTGATTATAACATCCCTCTGCTGCTTGGCAACTCATTCCTGACAGGATGGCAGTAACATTTGTTAAGAGACAAGGCTTCTTTCCAAGGGTCCAATTCCATATCCCTCCAAGTTCCCAGGAACAAATGAGAAGACAGATAGGCGGTTAATGAACCTCAGTGTAACCTGTGTGGAATAATCTTTCCACTAATCTCCAAACTTCTTTTCTTATCAGCCGAAGCAGCAGCAGGACTTAAGTCTCTTGTTTACACTTTATTAGCTACAGATTGTAAATGTTTTATGAGACGCTGAGCTTGCAGCATTACTATTTTATTAGAACATTGAATATCTTGGGTTCATTGTCATCTTGCTGGCAAGCTCCATTATAGGGAGGGGGTTGGGAATTACCTACTGTATTTGCTTCACATGAGTGACAGTTCAGTAACTTGAAAGATTTGTATTGGTTTTCTAATTACTTTCCCCCTCCCCCAATTCAGGTAAATGGGGAAAATGCAGGTTTGAAAATGCACACATCTGGACTCAGTTGTTGCAAGGCGACATTCTCCAAGTTGGTGTACTCCAGATGTGCATTCCCCAGCTCTACAGTAAAGCAAACAGATCTGGTCTGCAGTATCCAGTTGACCATTAGATGGCAGCAAAGACATACAGAAAACTTCATAACTGCAACTATTGTAATTCTTGTTTTTTTGCAGGCATCTAACACTGCATTTCAGCCAGTGGGTTAGTTGAAGATGTGGGAATACAAAGGCCAGTGGAGAATGGCAGCAGGAAGACTGTGATATAATTCTGAATCCAGCAGTATTTCTCTGCCAACCTTAGGAACCATGGTGCTATTTGTTTCAGATGAAGGCAAATGGGTTCTGATTCTGCTGATAGTCCAGATCTGCACCAGCGGCTTACAGCTTTTTTAACATTATCTACTCACCCATGGTTCTAACAGTAATAGAAAAAAAATGAACTTTTCCATAATCCATAATGTACACCGCCCAATTTCCTTGCTGTGTCAGCCTAGAATATATCCAGCTGAAATTAATCCTGGAGATTTTTCCTTCTTCACAATAGTAAATTGTGCCTGTCTTACTTTTGTTGGTGTGTACAGAATCCATATTCCTCCAAAAGTCAGGACCAGAAACACCCCCCCCCCAAAAAAAAAAAAAAAACCAGTTAATTGATTTAACTGAATGACTGATTAAAATTAATTGGCTGCCAAACAAAATGCCCCATTTATAAAATTATTTGATCTTCCATCTGTATATGCTGTTCTCTCTCATGTACACAAATCACTGTCACATAATCCCAGTGTCTTCACTTGTGCGTCCACATGCCCACACATGCACCAACCATCCAGGAGAAGCAGTCAAAGGAACGTGAGGGGGAAATTAGAGGTGGGGAGGAAAGATAAAAGTAGAAACACAACAGAATAGAGTTGAAGGAAGAGAGATAACTGGAAAGGAAAAGATTGGAAAAAAAAGAGGGTAGCTCTCTTTAGGCATTGCAAAAAAAGTTAGATTCACAACTCAAGAAGCCTCTTCTACCAGTTAAGGTTGGGCAGTCCCTGTTTTTCAACAGCAGTGTCTATATCATTTTGCACCTTACCTCTCTTGTCTCTTTATTCTTAGTAATATAAGCAAATGTAAGAAGCAAATGTAAGCATAATTCCCAGTATTTCCTTTTGCATACACCATTACAAATACAGATACATTATTCATGTTAAACAGCTGCTATATGTCTATGTTGACAGAGATTTCCACCACTACCCATGCTTTCTTTTTGTTAGAAAGTTGTTTCCAAGTGTCCAGAATAAAAGGTAACTTTGCTACCATTTTACACATTATATTTTTCCTATGCCAATGTCTGTTTTTGTGTTACAATAAACTAAAATCACAAAATAAAGGTGAATGACAGCATCTTAAAGCAGGGGTCCCCAACCACCAGTCCCCGGACCGGTACCAGTACCGGTCCATGGATCATTTTGTACCGGGCCGCAAAGAATAAATAATCATGATTAAAATATATATAAAAATATGTTTTTAGTAAAGAAATAGTAAAGAAGCCCTTTACTATTGGGGAAGAATTGATTTTGCAGATCCTTGAAAAAGTGCTTCTGCGTGAAACTGGTGCCTGGTACAAAAAGGTTGGGGACAACTGTCTTAAAGCACTCTTAAGAAGACTGTAAATTTCTATTATTGACTGATTAATTACCTTCCCTCCTTTTATCTTGTTGCTCAAGTGAGCACATGGAGCTTTCTCAACAATAATGCTATAAATAGATTCATGCTCAGATCCACCCTGGTACCTGGCTTTGCCATTTCATACCTAGCTTTCTTCTATGCCAGGATTTTATAAATTGCAATTTTGTAATAAATTTACATGTATATCAGGATATATTTAACACCAGATAAGCTATCCAAGATGTATAAAGGCATGTCAAATGAATGCTGGAAGAATAGAAATGAAGAAGGGTCTTTTCCATCATCTATGGTGGACATGTGATAAAGAAAAAAAAAATCACACTCTAATATAGAAAATCCTGAAAATTGAGACAAAAATGAAACCAGACCATTTCCTTGTGAGACTACTGGAAAAAGAACTGGAAAAAAAATTAGAACTTTGTTACTATATATGTTGACAGCAGCAAGCCTATTGTATGCACAAAAATGGAAAGACACTTTGATATCTACCATAGAAGAATGGTTGCAGAAGTTGATGGAGTTGGCTGAAATTGCAAAACTGACTACTCTGATTAAAGAAAAGAACATAAGTACTTTTGTTTCCACATGGAAACCATTTCTGAATTTCATGCTTGATGTAAAAAAGAATGCAACTTTGATTTTCAGTTTTATGGATTAAATTGATAGATCTTTATAGAAATGCCTTGTTCGTATTATTATGGAAAAACAAAAGGCTGTGATTTTATGTTAATGCCTTATTCTACAGCAGCAGAGAGTTGGAAGTCAATGCTTCTTTTTCTTTTCTTTTTCCTACCTTTCCTCACTTCTCTTTCCCCTTTCCCCTCCCACTCCCTGCTCTTCTATTAACTTTTGTATTTTGCATTTTATAGCGTAATAACAACTATCTGAAAAGAATATATCTGAATAACAAAGTAGCCACCTATAGTTGGAAGAGTAATTTTAGGGTGCTATTGTCACATTTCCAGCTTCTTGGCATAAATGTGGATCAATATCTCTGTCCCCCACACATATAATTGAAAGCACCAAAACTGTCCACCTCCACTGAACAAAAATGCATACCTTCATTTCTATATATCATCTAACAGTCAGTCACATAGACTGGGAGAATCACCTCTTTGTCATTGATAAAACAGACGGCTTAAACGTATTAAGGGATCAGACAATCTACAGCAATCAACTTGCTTAAATTTCCATTTTTCTCTATTGATAAATAAACTGTGTTGTACACATACCATGATTTACATGGCTAGTTTTGATAAGCATATGAGAGCCGTGTGTTTGCGCATATTTCCCCCCTATTTCCTTTTGCATATAACATTTAAGATACAGGTACATATAATGCATGTTAAGCAGCTGCTATATGTCTACACTGACAGAGATTTTTTTTTTCCTTTGCTCTTTCTTTTGTTTTAAGATAGTCGGTACCAAGTCTCCAGAATGAAAGATAAGTGTGCTAACATTGTACACATTATAATTTTCTCGTACAAATATCTGTGTTTCTATTGCAATAAATTAAAATCACAAAATAAAGATGAATGGCAGCATTTCAAAATGCCCATAAGAAGACTGCACATTTCTATTATTGAAAGATTAATTACATCTATCTTTTCCCTTTTACCCTGGGGATTCAAACTTGTTGAGCTTTCTCAACAATAATGCTATAAACTCGGTTGGTGGAAAGATAGTAAATGGATCCAAATAATCAGTCAGCTTTCACTGCTAAGTGTGCATTTATATTGACTATCACTAACAATTTCAATACTAGTTCAGCTATTTAACCTTTTAAACTTGTTCATATAAAGCCAGCCTGTTTACTTCTGAGATGCACTGTTTTCTTTTCATTCACTTATCTTATTTTAGAAATGATTTCTGCCCATTCCCAATAGGGCAGATTACAAAAGAGTACAGACAATCTTCATTTAGCGACCACAGTTTGGACTGGCTATTCAGACTCAGTTATTGAGCAAAACAGCTGCTAAGAGAAACCACTTAATACCCTCATCTCATCTTTGCTTTGCTTTATAGGTTATAAATGCAGGGATTCATTGCAAAGTTGCTTTTTCATCACCATTGTAAAGTCAACCAATCATCAAAGAAGAACTACCTGTAACAGAAGTACAACCAATATAAACCAAGTATAAATCAGAAGCATCAATAAAATAAATAAATAAAAATGTAAAAAGCTGTTTGGCAAAAGCATGTGATTCAGTGGTGGAGTATATTCTCATGCAGTGTTGTCCAGATTTGCTGGCCTCCAAAATGATTCAATGCATCATCTAATAGCCATGCTGGTTGAGGATTACAGGAATTGTAGAAGGATCCATTCTGAGATTCTTATGTTTAGCAAGGCCATTCAAAAGAATAATTGCAAAGAAATAAGACATTGTGAAAGTCAGTTTTCTCCCACAGGATCCCTAATTATAAGATTTGGATACTGTTAAAAGAGAAAACAAGATTCTCCGTATGTGTTCAAAGTCTGTGCTATTTTGAAGAAAACTCATACATTGTATAAAGGTTTATACGGCTAAGTCCACATAATTTTTCACTCTTTTCAAATATTTGTAGGTAAATGGCCACAGTTACTCTGAAAGGTTCCCATTTTAATTTTTTTTTTTAAATAAAAATCCACTGTAAACAGATCCCATCACTCCTGGGAGAATGGTGAATTTGCAGTATTCTCAGCAGATGAACTAGCAAAAAGAAAAGAAAAAGAAAAAAATGCAGCTGACTTTGCTGTCCTATACTGCCCTCTCCTGGTTACCGTCAAATATAATGGTAAGAACTGGGTTCTCAAAATAATTCTTAATTTTTATGTCAGGAATCTTTTCCTATGTCTTTTAATAAAATTTGTTAGTCAGAGAAGGTGATAACATACTTCAGGTTTTTTACTACCATAGATTTAATACAACAGTTCCTACAATGAATTACAGCTAAAAAGAAGATTGTTTTCAATTAATTAATCGCATATGGTTTCAAAATTGTTGGAAAAATATTTAAATACTATAGCTATAAGCAGCCTTAATTTCCTTCACTTGGCTTAATCTTCAGAATAGAGCTTTTGGGATATAACATGAAATATATAAAATAACTACAAGGTAGCTTTTTCCCCCTCGGTTTCCATAGCTATTTCTTTTGTTCCTTCAGAAATAAATGTAAAACTCTTTTTTAATGTTGAGATTTTAGCTTTTGTGTTTCATGTTATTTATGTTTGATGCTTTTATAAATTGCTCTTAGTCTACTTTTCCAGCATGAAAAATGAATGCAATGAACAAAGAATGCAAATTATAAAATATTTTACAAATTTTGGCTGGGCAATGACTTTGTGTGCCTAAACTGGAGGGAAGACATAAAAAGACAGACTTGAGAGAACAGAATTGGAGAAAAATTCTCACTTGATGTTGAAGAGAAGAACTTTGCATGACTAAACCCTGAAGGTGGAATGGAGGAAGAGGAGTGGGGGAGGAGAGGGGAGCAAGAGCAACAGGACGCACATACTCAGGATGTTTGTGGGAGAGATTCAGGTGCAAAGAATGAGGATCACACATTAGTTCCCATTAAGATTTATTGCTGAAACCTATTCACAAGAATTTAGTCAACTAATGGCTAGAATTAAATTGATTAGAGTTAACTGAATTCAAGGGGGGGTGGATTTTGATCACCTGTGGCGACGTACCATGTTTCCCCCCAAAATATAGATTATATTAATATGTAATTTTTGCTCCAAAAGATGCATTAGGGCTTATTTTTCAGTTAGGTCTTATTTTGGGGGAAATACAGTATTAAATACATCAATCTGGCTAACAATGTTAACTGGGGTTTATTTTTGGGGTAGGGCTTATATTACGAGCATCCTGGAAAATTACCTTTCATAACTCCCCCAGGCTCTATCTCTTTTTCTCCTATAGGAAGAAAGCCCTTCCAAGATGGTAACCATGATCATGTGATTAAAGTTCCACCCCCTTTAATGTACAACATACGTACAAAGAAGGCAACGTTCCAATTGTGTGGCAGTAGTGATTATCTTACCTTTTTTGACAAATGTGTATACATTTCCCACTCTCATAAACCCCCTGCATAGACTGAAGCCATTTAAACTTGTAGGATGCCCTGTAAGTTTCAGGTCACACATGTCAGATAAATTCTGCCATTTACAATCTACTCATCCAATTTATAGCAATTTATTTTAATTTAATTTAAAAAAAAACAAACCTGTAAAATGGTATCTAAAAATAATCGAATGATGACAAAGGGCATATAAAAGAGAAAATGATTTCCTGAAGGAAGTGCCCATGTTTTTTGCTCTGTCATACATTTGAGTAATATCTGATTGACAGACTGACTGACTGATTATGTGCTATCACATAATCAATTCATTTTTTTTTACTCCTGGACCAACCATATAGACCAGGGCTGTCAAACTCTCAGGCCACAGGCCGGATACATCACATGTTGGCCATGCCCTCGCCCAGTTTAGCAAAGGGAGGGGAAGTCCCAAAACATTACGTGATACTACCATGATGACATGAGTTTGACACCCTTGATATAGGTTAACCATTGTTTCTTCATGCTAACCTGGTTTTTCAGGTCTCTGAGTAACATTTAATGAGCCTTAAATGAAGTTCATAGGTTCAGTGTAGGTTCATTATTTTGCTTCAGTTACAAAGAAGCAAACTTCTACAATTACTGCATAGAATATTGTTATGTAAGAGTCATGGGTATTTACTAGAATTCTGTGATATAATTCATGATAACTCATGCAATTTCTCCCTTCTCACTGATATTTTTAATAGTCACCCTATAATGGACTTAATATCATTTACTCATTTCAGTTGGTGGGGGGAGCAAGACACCATTAAATTAAATTGCCACATTTCATAAACTAACTTATTCTTATGCCTTCTTTCAATAAAACATTTTTATTCATTTCCCTAGATCAATTTCAGAATTCCAGTCCTAAAGTTAAGTAATAAACTAGTACAGCCTGTAAGATTTAATTAGGGATCTGCTTCTGACCAAATTAATGAACAATTTCTGAAGTAATTATTAATTGATTAGAATATTTCTATCTGCTTTTTCTATTTTAAAGAAAAAAATACTCACCACATCCCACATCAATATTTGAAAATAATCAAACATAAAACATTTAAATTCCTTGTTAATTTATATTACTCTGAATAATTTAATGTTAATCAGAAAACTTACAGATAAGTTTTAAAAGACTAGTTTCACATTTACAATCTGCCATTGTGTGAACTGATCATTGACTCCTATCTTATGCTTTCAAGTTGTGTAGGTTTTTTTTAAGTCAATTATTAATCCATATGGGATGGTTGGTAACCCATGAACCTCAGACCACATACGGTTTTGACCCCAAAAAATGAAATAAAAATAAAAATGTGTAATCATGGAAGACTCCTTCATAATGTTTCCCTTTTTTTTAACTTTTCTTTCTGTCCAGTTAATCAGTCTGATCAAAATACTTGGCTGATTTCCCAGTGCTAATAGAGAAGTCCAGATCTCCAGTGACTCTGCTTGAAATAGTTGAGTTATACAGAAAATCTGTGAGCAATAGAAGGTTATTTGTACCTAGGGAAGTGTCTTATTTCCCATTCTTCCTACAGCTGCTCTTCTCAAGAACATTAGACAAGTGAATGAAGTGTATATGTATCTGAACATGTGAATACAATTGTCAGTTGTGGACAACTGTCTGTTTACAACCAACCCCTAGCTGGGTGTACCAATGGATGTCAGCCTTATAGACCAAACTTGTTACTCACCTTCATCATAAGGAAATTTGTTCTATTGTGACTGATAATCGTATTAAGAACAATTTCCTAAAAGTATATGAATGATTTAAGAACATAACAACACCTTCAGTTGACAGGTTTATTTATATTCCCCTGCCCTCCAAATGCTACAACATTTTTAGGACAGAAATCAAGATTGTTCTTCATTACTTGATAAATAGGTTGTTTTTACCAGTTTACTTGCAGGAGATGCTACACTGTTTGGCCTATAACTTCCTGAATTCTTTTCAGATATTTTTTTGAAATTGGACATATATTGGCTGTTTCCCAGTCTTTGAATATGGAAAACATCTTAGGTAACTTATGCATTTTTGTTAAAAGGTCAATTGTTTCACAGAGAGTTGCACAGCCCAGGTGTGGCAACCTGACAAGGCCTTTTCCTGCATTCCTGCCAACCATACTTCCTTCAGTTACATAAGCATGCCACTCACTTTGGTTATGGTTTAATTAATCTCAAGAGGCTACACAAAGGGAGAGTTGTAAACATGAGTACCCTATCCCAAACCTGAGTCTCAATGTTGACAAGGGAGAAACAAATACCACTAGACTCCTTATTTCTGGGGAAATGTCAGCTAAAAATTCTCCAAGATTTCTAGAGACAATTCAAAATGTCCCTAGAAGTGTAAAAAGTAGAATCTGCTGAGAAAGTTGAGCTGCAGACATGTTTTTATCAGAGGAAAAGGAAGGCCTGGAGCGGATCTTTCTCTTCCTCTCTTCTATACACCACGAACTGTTTCCCTGAGGGAAGTTCTGTCTCTGTGCTAAAATATTTATTGACTTTTCTTTAGTTTCTGTTCAGGTCATGAGCACTTAGAGGTTAAGAACTAGCAGTGACCACTTTAATGATAAGGAGAATGATTGCTTCTTTAATAATACTTCTGAATGATTAGGGACTTTGAGGTCAGGCCAGGTGAGATATTAATTTGCAGGTGTAGTTTTTTCCTTAAGAAATGCTAGTAATATTTGTCTTCTTCCCTTTATGTATAAGCAAAAGTCCTTCAATCTTATGAACTGCACTTCTGCACAGACATTTTGATGAAATACACTGATATCAGGCAATGAGCATAAAACAGATGAGCTTTTTTTAAAAAAAAAATATTATTATTTACACTGAAGGTCAAGGCCAACCAAAGACATTACGGTCTGAGGTACAAGCAAGATGCCCGTTATGACCTGTCGGCTGCCAACCCCTCCAACAGCCGAATCAGATGAGGAGGCAGAATGGGAGTCAGGGCAGAGATGGTATTCAGCAGGTTCTGACCAGTTCTGGAGAACCGGTAGCTGAAATTTTGAGTAGTTCAGAGAACTGGAAAATACCCCTATGACTGGAGATTTTACAGTGTCCTTCCCCAAGCCACACCCACATAACCGGTAGTAAAAAAAATTGAAGCCCACTGAGTCAGGGCCAGTATCAAGGCAACCAGAGAGCTCCGAGTGGGAAGAAGGAATGGAGCTGTCAGAGAGAGAGACAGAGGCAGAGCCCTCAAATAGAGAGTCAACAGCCCTCAGGTCTGGAGGAAGAAAAAGAGGAACATTGGGTCCAGTGCATGACACGTGGATGTGCAGAAGGCAGAGGAGAGCAGTGGAAATCTATGGACTTGTGGAAATCCTTGGGATTGAAGAGCCACCGCTGCTAGTGAAGCCCTACCCTAGCTCTGGGGATAAAAGGCAGGGAGGCGGAAATGAATAGGTGTGGCAGACAACTATTCATCTCCCTGCCAAACAAACTGGTTAACCTGCTGTGAGAAAGAGAGAGAGACTTTTTGCCAGGGCTGCTGGTGCTAATAACAGAGGGTTTGTCGTGTTTGGAAGCCAGGTCAGAATGATGTCTCTCCCTCAAGATTACATGCAAAAATCAACTGGCAGCCAATCACAGTTTATTTTTTCTGACCAATAGAGATCTCAGTATATGAATGGTTGTCTGCCAGCAAATATGTTTGCTGTGTTCTGCACCGAGTTTCATGCAAGATGGCTTCCTTCCTGAGCCCATTATGAAGTCATTTTCTTATCATGGCAGGATAACAATAGTGAGGAATCCTCTCCTGGCATCCTTTCCAATGGATGCGCATACTGGGTTGGGTTTGACAACACTCTGAATCACTCCTCTTTTTGCATCGAAGTGGGCTGCTAAGAATGGGAGCATCCTGTTAGCCAAGAATGTGGTGAGATTTATAATCCAACTTCATGAATAAGGATCCCTTCAAAGAAGGCGACAAAGGATTTTTTGTATCCCTAGCTAGAGTTCATAATTGGGGGGGGGGGGGTTTCCTTCACATGTGGAAGAAGCAGAAACAATTGTTCAAAATCAATGTGCATGTGATGGAAGGAAAACATTTCACATTATTTTCTCCTTTGAAACCTGCTAGAGAAATTCTTTTGTAGGTAAATGTTAAATTCTTGATGCAAATATCCAAATATTAACCACTCTAGAGTCTCTTCCCTTGTACGTTCTTCCTTATGTCCTTATATACATTCAGAGCACACTGCATGAGATGCATTCGTACTTATGCTATCATTTGCATTATATTATTTACCAGGTAAATAATACAGTGCAAAGTTCAGAAAAGGATTAAGAAACAATAAGCAAAAGAAATGAAAGACGTGAGATAAGAGCAATAAACCTAGATAAATCTGTTTTATCTTACCATCATACTGCTACTCCTTGCCTTTTTACCTTAGCAAACAATTCTTGTTTCCACCATGCCTTTTCATTCTTTCATGCTTTCTTGAAATGTCTCATCTCTTTTATAATTCCATTCAATAAAAGCCCCTTCCCCTTAACCCATTCACTCTTCTTTCCTCCGTTAGTTTTGTGATTGAAATACCATATATTTCCATCTGACTGAATCAGAGGTGGCATTCAGCAGGTTCTGACCAGTTCTGGAGAACCGGTAGAGGAAATTTTGAGTGGGTTGGAGAACCAGCAAATACCACCTCTGACTGGCCCTGCCTCCATCTATTCTCTGCCTCCCGAACCCCAGCTGATTGGCTGGGTCTTCTTTTGTTGCCCTGAACAGGAGAATGGAGCTGGAAAGCAGGTTATGGGGTGGGGAGGGAGTGGGATTTCCCCTGCCATGCCCACCAAGCCATGCCAAGAACCAGCCACAGAAACAGTAGTAAAAAATGTTGAATCCCACCACTGGACTGAATGTATTTCACTCACTTACTATTGTATTTACTTAGAACAGTGATGTCAAACTCAAGACCCTCAGGCTGGATCCAGCCCATGGGGTACTTGGAACTGGCCCATGGGGTCGGCCCAGAAATAGCAAAGGACCAGCCCGCAGTGCTTCTGCTAGCGAAAACAGGACACATGTGGCTCCCTCCTCACACCCCATTTTCAACCTGGACGGCCTCTTCCAGCACTCTGCTGTCCAAAACCCATCTGCCGTCCCCTCCACCCCTGGCTGGCCTGTGGAGGACAACTCCAATACTGATCCAGCCCTCTAAGTAATCCAATTTGACACCCCTGACTTAGAGTGTGGGCACTCTCTTCTGTATTCAGTTCACATTTATTTATCACTCACTTTAGTGGTTCTTATTTTCTCATATACATTTTTAAAAGTTACTTATTCTCATTGAAATTAATTTTATGTTTCTCCTTACATGCCCAAGTCTTCATTTCCATATAAGAGGGCAGAAAGCTCCTGCTATGTACAGTCAGTTTTGCTTCTTTCAACAGACATTAATTCACCATAATGGATGTACATACAACCCATTACATTTATTTCAGCATTTGTATATCTTAAACCTTCTCCATCCAATTCCACACGATTAGTAAACATTCTAGAAAGGTACCAGAATCAATATTTTTCTGACTTCTGCACAGAGGTGGATTTGTGAACTATACAAATGCAGATAGATAACTCAACAAGATGTCCATAACAAATTACATTTATTGATTCATCAGGTATCCTCATATCTCACATTTGTGATGAAGTTCTTCTTTAATGACCAATCCTTTGTATATCTGCCTTGTAATAAAAGATGGTTATCTCCTAACCCATCTCATAGCGATAGAAAGAATCTGCCATGAGTTCGCGAGTTCAGGCAAGAATGAGGAAAATGTCTCTCAAGCCCTCGAGGGTCAATTTAGTGACCAATCAGGATTACAGACATGGTCACATGATATAGACTACATTTCCCAGGATACCTTAACTACATCTACCATGATGCCTTCCCTTAAGGGGACAGCTCATAATTCCTAAGTAACTATCCAATTCCCATAGACTGGCTGGGACAGCACAAATATACAGTAAACATTTTCACATCTCTCAATATCTTGCTGGAAAGCAAAAATATGTAGACTTCTTGCTTGCATTAAACCACATTACATTTCCCAAATAATCTTTATTGTCATTTCTCAAACTTTTTCAATCAGAATTTTCTTAAAGATTTCCTCAAGCCTATTAAACCAATGAATCCCCTTTAGTTTTTCCACATTCATGCTTCCCTTCCCTTCACACATGAACATTAACAGCATTTTTCACACAAACAAATCACATAGCCGTTCTTTAAAGAGTTCCCACCCATATTTGAACATTACCCCAATTACGCCATCTATACCCATAGACTTACTATTTTTTTATAATATTCTTTTAGCATTATTGTTCTTTTTCATCATTTTTCCAAAGGTATAACATCTGTTAAAACTGATTTCCCATTCCACTCTTCTACAATATCACTATCATTCTCATACAAATGTCTAAAGCATTACTTAACTTCTCTTTCATCCAAAATTATCTTTTTTTTTCATTCACTTTCTACTCTTCCACAATATTTTTCCATCAGAATCACTCTGCATTTGTCTTTTGAATACATGCATTGCAACTTTTTATTTTTCTCTCATTTTCTCTCATCCTTATTTTGCAACAATTCTCTTTTGTGCCTTTTTAAAATTATTTAATGCTTTACAGCCCTCGCTAAGCAGTTTACAGAGTCAGCATATTGCCACCAACAACTTGGGTCTTCATTTTACCTACCTCGGAAGAATGGAAGGCTGAATCAACCTTGAGCCTGGTGAGATTTGAACTGCCAAATTTCAGGCAGCCAGCAGTCAGCAGAAGTAGCCTGCAGTACTATACTCTAACCACTGTGCCACCATGGTTCAGACTAGACACACTTCTGTGGCTTCCTGGGACATTATTAGTTCCAGGCAATTCTCACAATTCTTTTCTTACATCCATTTCCTTTCACTCATTCTATTGGAAATTAATACAGTTTCTAGTGTATTTTTCATGTACAGCTTGTAATTTCTCTTTTCTTTGTCATTTTACTTTCACTCTTAGTTTGCTTTGCTCTGCTCCTTTTCAATCTTTCCCCCAAATCCACTACTGACACTACTATGTTAAAAATGGTCTATCCCACATTCAGGAATTCTTATCATTTTTTAATCCTTTACTGTATTCCTTAATTTTTCATTATAAGCCATTGAATTGATCTTGGATTTTAATGTATTCCTTTGTCATGTGTTCACAAGAACAGCCTTACACTTAAACTATGTATTCCAAACAAGGAGATTTCACCAATCACCATTCTAATTTATTCAGGGATTTCCAAATGTCCCAACTCCTCTTGGTGGTTATTTACAGGAAACAAAACTGGTGTAGTCAATCAATCGCTTTTTTTTAGCTTGCTTTGGAATGACAGCAGCTTTTGCCAATCTCACTATTATTGCAGAATAATAGATAAGCCACACAATTTATACCACCATACTTTTCTGATAATTCAAGAACCTCAACACAGCCATGTAGAACAATTCTGAAACACTCTGCTTATTCACTTCTTTCAGCCTGAATAGTGGTGGGCAAATACTGTTTGGTATCTAGATCAGTGGTGGGATTCAAATTGTTTTACCAGCGGTTCAGTGGGTGTGGCTTGGTGGGCATGGCTTGGTGGGTGTGCTTTGCCTAACATCAGCACGCAGATTTCCCCATACCAGCTAAAACCTGCAAAGGCAATCAGCTGAGAGGATAAAGAAGCAAAAAGCACATGGATGGGTAGGAAGGCTGATCCTGCACTTTTCTCTTCTTTTTCCTCTCAGCTGATCATCGGCTTTTTTTTACTACTGGTTTGAACAGGTAGCATACCACCACTGATCTAGATGCTGTCCAATAGGACTCTGTCTTGACCCCTGGACAATCTAACATCTATATGAAATCAATATGGTCTTTTAGAACTTTTGAGTAGACTGTCACCAACATTACATCATGATGATATTTAGCTTTATTACTTCCTGCCTTCTAACTCCAAGGAAGTAATCAGTATCTTTGAAAGATTTAAACAAATCTGAGAGAGGGACAAGCTGAAATTATAAATCAGATAATCATTTATCAGATAAGAAAAAGGCACACATACATAGGTCTGCGTAACGATTTTCAACTTACAAAAGCTTGATATATACTTTTCAGTTAATGTGGCTTGGAAATTCCAAGTCTATGGGCCTTCAATAAAAGATTTACAGGTAAAGATGAATATCTGCTGTACTATATCTCACCATATGAAAATCAAATGCATTGAACAATAGATGTATATTCAGCCTAACTGGAATAATAATTACACAGGTTCTAGTCAAGTTTCTATGCTTCGCATAATACCTGATTGCAGCATGTCTGTTTCTCCACATTCACTTAGTTTTTTTTCGCAGAAGTGCTCATGTCTCAAGCAAGGAAATTCCTACATGGTTCTGAAAATTCTTTTCCTAGTCTTGTGAAAGTAAAGACGCCCTTGTGCAAAGTTTCCTTAGTCAATCGAGTACAGAGGGAAGTTTGAAAGATTTATGATGCCAACAAGTTCACAAGTGTAACTGTTTTCACCTGTGTGCCAAATTGCATACCTTGCATATCACCATCATTTAATCGTGCATATCTCCTGGTTGCATGTACACCCCTAGACTTCGCAGTTTCATGTATATATTCACAGTATTACATGGTGCCTGTTGCCACAGTTAAATGCAAAGTCCTAATATACTATTTAAAAAAGACACCGTCTGCGGACAAACATTTTGCTGAACCTTCATTCATTTTTGTTTTTTTGTTTTACAAAATACAGAATAACAGAGTATGGAAGGAATATTGAACATTTTCTAGTTATGCCCAAGTAGGAGACCATTCTAGACAATTGGCTGTCCAGTCTTTTGCTAAAAACCTCCAGTGATGGAACACCCACAACTTCTGAAGGCAAACTGTTCCATCAATTTATTGTTCTCACCATGAAGAAATTTTTCTTTAGTTCTAGATTGGATCTCTCTTTAATAAGTTTCCATTTTTTACTTCTTGTCTTGATCCCAGTACTTCAGGTACAGAGGATAGGCTAAACAACTAGTTCTTCTTCATCCAACATAAGACTTGTGGAAATAATAAATAATAAAGAGGGGGGAGGGAATCATCCCCACTTAACTTTTTTTCAGTACATGCTATTGTTTTCTAAAAAGGATCTGAGCTGTTGATACAAGTTGAAGCTACCTGGACATTATTCTTCCTGCAATAAATGTCCACTGTATGCAAGATGACTGATATAACTCTGCAGTAACTAAAACCATGTTACAGGCTAGCTCATTAAATATTATCTGTTTATGACAAGAATGGCACCGGAGGTGGTATTCAACAGGTTCTGACCAGTTCTGGATAACTGGTAGTGGAAATTTTGAGCAGTTTGGAGAACTGTCAAATACCATCTCTGATTGGCTCCCGCCCTCATCTATTCTCTGCCTCCCAAATCCCAGCTGATTGGCTGGGTCTTCTTTTGTTGCCCTGCACAAGAGAACAGAGCTGGAAAACAGGTTAGCGGGGTGGGGAGGGAATGAGGATTTTGTAGTATCCTTGCCCACCAAGCCATGCCCACAGAACCGGTAGTAAAAAAATTTGAATCCCACCACTGAGTGGGACAGATGATTTTCTTCAGTGACTCATGTTAAGCCTGGGTTTCCCAACCAGGGTTAGGTAGACAAGCTAAACAGAATGTGCAGCGTTAGTCAGATAGGCACACAGATAAATGAGTGAGCTAAGCTTGTATGTTTATTAACATACAGTAAAAATAACAGATACGCTTGTGCTATCAAGAATATAGTTTATTCCAGTATAAGTTTATGGCATAGTCAAATAACAGTCCAATATTCATTTATCATGTAGTCAGTCCATTCAGGGGTATTCAGTTAGCAAAGTCCATGTAGAATATCCTATGTCAGTTCACTTACAGATCAGTCCTTTGTTGTCTCTCCCATTCGAGCAATGCAGTCTTGATTCCAAGCAGTAATCAGGGATCATCAAAGCCAGAGAGAGAGAGAGCAAGCTGTAGACTTGCTACTTTTATATTGTTTTCTTAACCACTCCTTTAATTGCTATTTCCCAGTTAAAGCTGTATATAACATACACTAACATACACTAACTATGATTCATAGTTATTATTTCACCTAAACCAGTAAGGGTAAACAATGTTATCCCTAACAACTCACAACCTTTTGGGCAACAGGGACCGGTTCAGTGGAAAGATGCTTTCCCATGGCCTGGAGGGGGCATGGTTTTGGGGGCTGCCTACACCCCACAGATAGGGCTTTATTTATTTGCATGGCCTGTTTTCTGGAATAGACAGGGGTTGGGGACCCCTGATTTACTTAAGCCAAAAGACTTAATCACAGTCTCAAAGAGATTAGCCACTCCTTCTCAGTCCTGTGAGGCAAGCAAGGGCAAGTCAGTTCTGAAAACCTATGCCGAGAAAACTGCAGGGACTAGTTCAGGTAGTCAAAACTGGTTTGAAGACAACAATGAACAAAGTCTTGGAATTTGGGCTAAGCAAGAGATTGCAAAACATATTAGAATCTGACTGAAGGCATGAATATTGAGTTTGCTTATAAGGTTATTTGTGAAATATTCCAAAGATTATATTCCAAACCTCTTGAGTTCAGATGGTTTGATGCCAGGTAAGGCAACAATTCTTACAGATGGAAAGAACTGTTAAAACACAGATTGCTCAAACACCATGGCAAATTGCATCAAACTGTACTACAACTAGTCCAGAAGTTAAAAAAAAAAAATCAGCTTTACTGCCCAAGAAGAGGAATATCATGTGATTAATAGCATCAAAATCCTGTGTGATAGAGCTTACCCAACAAAAAATAAGATTACAGGTCAAGGATACATTCTTGTATATTAGAAGGTACCATATTCTTAAGCAGGGTGCAAAATTATGGAAGTCGCTTTAATATAGATACAGTATAAAAATAGATCAGCTTTCACTTTATACAGATGAAAGTCTTCATTGTATAACAAGGCCCATGGGATAAAATATTAGGGCCAGCCAATCATATTATATGTTTGAAGTTTTCTAATTAACCACAGAAAATTGATACGCAGATGAAATACTAGAAGAGGAAACTGGAAGAGGAAAGACCAAAATATCACCACAAGGTCATGAAAAATCAAACAGCTTAATTTCTGTTTCTAATATGCCTTCTTTCCAAGTACTTTTTATATTAAACAAACAGCAGCCAAGGATTTTCAGAAATTAAAATGATTGTGTTGAGCACGGAGACATCATTCCTGAATTATTTTAGTTTAAGAACTTTGTAGAAGAGAGAAAGATTATAAAGTTAATTTGATTGATAAAGTTCTTCTTTGGCCCTAGACTATATTCAGAGCCTGTTCTTCTTGCTCAATAACCCTTCGGAATCTGCCAAACATAATGCAATGTAGATCCCAAACAACTTCATTAGTAATGAAAATATCACTAATTAATATCATTAATAACGGGAAGGATAGAGCTGTGGGCCATGAAACAATTATAGGTAGATGCCTATAACAATTATAGGTAGATGCCTATCTAGTGCCTTTGCCCAAGAAAGTTGATCCGCCAAAAGACAAATTATCGCTCTTCCTGATCAGATAGATGGAATGCTATCACCAATACACAGCAATGAAATCAGGGGAGACTGGTTTGCCAGCCAACTAGGCTGAAGAGGTAGACTGAGTCAGCTTTCTCCACCTGCCATTTTTACATGCATTACTCACAAAATACCATGCTGGGATTGTTCAGCTGGTTCAAAAACCTATATGATTTCTTTGTACATGTTAATATCTTGCTTTTCATTGTCGTCTGCCTACCGAAGTTTCATTGTCTTCATTGAATAATGAATAATGAACCTGACTTAATTATTTATCTGATTAACATTACAATCCTTCCAAACAGGTTTAGCACAGAAAATATATCACTCCCAAGACTCATAAGGTAGGACTAAAGACATCCCAAAGGTGCTTTTTCAAGAGGCAACTGGATTTTCTGTTTTTTCTTTGAAGACCTTTTGCTTTTCATCCAAGAAGCTTCTTCAGCTCTGGCTGGATGGTGGGCAATGGAAGGATTTATACTCCTTGCAGACAGCCGGTCATTTGCATTCTTTTAGTCATTGAGGCCACTTGAATGTTTATCTAAGTCACCAGGATCACCTGAGTGGTGCAAATGGGTGTGGAGTCTTCTTGGAACTGCTGAAAGACTAAAGACTTGAAATCTTTTTTTCTTGAAGACTTAAAGTCTTGAAGTCTTAACCCCTGTCACACTGCACCAATGGATGGAAAGAGGATGTAAAACGGAGATAAACACTTACCATCCATTGGTTAATGCGATGCTTCCGTTCTGTACTCACTGCCTCCGTTTTGCTTCCTCTCTATCCATCCAGCATCCGTCTATTGACATTTCATCCGCTCAAAAGGTTTTGAGCTGCTCAAAACTTTTGAGCGGAAAATGTATCCAACGTGTCCATTCTACATCCGCTAGGCATACGGGGGACATCCGTTCTGCATCCATTCTGCATCTGCTATATCCGCTAGGCATCCGCTGCGCATCCGCGCAACTCGCATCTGCTCCAGCGGAAAACGGACACAGGGAGGAAGCGGAACGGACGTGGAACGGACGCGCAGCGTTAGTAGCACGGACGGAGAAAGGTTGAAAGCAGATGCAGCACGCAAAGAAAGCATTTAAAATGGAAAAAACGTTCGCAGAGGGGACCTATCTCGGATATTTAGGATGTCTAGAGGATGCCTAGAGGATGTAAAGGGACACATAGTGGAAAACCTATATTACCTATAAAAAGGGGGAGCAACTCACCTGGATCTCACTTTCAGACCAGCAGCCCAGCTGTGCAGACCTCTGCAGCCTGCATCTGCCTCTTGCTCTTCCACAGCATCCAGTCATCTCCACCATGGATCGTAACAAACTCCTTTTGGTAGTCACCATCGTTCTGCAACAGTGCGAAGCCATCCACAGGCTCTGTGAACTCTACTACGGGAAGAAAAGGAGGCGGCCAAGAAGCGTCTGGGTCAGAAGATGGATCGGGAGAACAGCAGAGTACGGACTGTACAACAAGCTGATGGTGGAGCTCAGGAACGAAGACACTCGTGCATTCCAGAACTTCATGAGGATGCCTCCAGCCATGTCTGACGAAGTTGTGCAGCGGCTGAGAACCAGGTTGACCAAGCAGAGCACCAAATTCCACTCCAGCCTGGACCCTGAGCTCAAGGTGGCACTGACTCTGCACCACCTGGCCTCAGGGACTACCTACAGGAGCATGCAGTACGGCTGGAGGGTGCCACACAACACCATCAACATTGTGGTCAGAGAAGTGGTGCAGGCCATCATTGAAGAATACCTGCAGGAGCTCCTCCAGTGCCCCTCCACTGAAGAAGGATGGAAGAAAGTTGCAGAGCAGTGGTATCAGAGGTGGAACTTCCCCCACACTGTTGGAGCCATAGATGGCAAGCACGTGGCCTGCAAAGCACCAGCCAAGTCGAGGTCCACTTATTTCAACTCCAAGGGCTTCTTCAGCATCGTCCTCTTCGCCATGGTCGATGCTGACTACAAGTTCATGTACATCGATGCTTCAGGCAACGGCTCATGTTCAGGTGCCCAGGTATACAATGCCAGTCATCTCAAGGAAGGGCTGGAACGCAACCTCATCGGGGGCTTCCCAGATCCAGAACCCCTGCCCAACGACACGCAAGATGTGCCCTACTTCATCGTGGGAGATGACACCTTCTCCCTCAGAACCTACCTCATGAAGCCCTACACCTCCAGATGCCTCACCCATGAAGAGAGGATCTTCACCTACAGGCTGTCCAGGGCAAGGCGGGTGATGGAGAACGCCTTTGGCATCCTGGCCAACAGGTTTCAGGTACTTCTCACCACCATGCAGCATCACCCAGAGACCGTGAGGAGGATCGTGGAAGCTTGCTGCATCCTGCACAATCTCATGCGCACCCGCTACCCAGTCTTGCAGAACAGGCTCGTGGACCACCAACAAGGCAATGGGGACATGGAGCCTGGGGAATGGAGGCAAGGGCAAAACCTGATAGACACTGAGGATGTGCAAGGCCCCAACAGAGCCTCACGTGAAGGGAAGAAGCAGCGCAACCTCCTGAAACACTGGTGCAACTCCCCAGCTGGAGCAGTGGAGTGGCAAGACAGGATGATAGATGATTAATGGATGCTTCCTTCAGCCTGTCTCATCACATGGATGAGATTGGGCCATGTATGCTGGGTGGGCCTACAATGAGCAGGGCATTTAATAAAGAGTTGTGTTTATGTTGACATGTGTGGATCAATGCTTACATTGTTATTGATAATGAAGGGCCATAGGTGTGGCACCTGGGAGGGTGGACCATACAGTCCCACTATGCTTGCACTGGAGGTTTATCTATCCCACAGCTATCTCAACCCATCCCACAGATATCCTAACCCATCCCACAGCTATTACCCATCCCAAAGGTATCCCTGCCCACTCCACTGCTATCTTTACCCATCCCACAAGCATGCAAAGGCTTAAACCATTTCTAAAAGTTTCCACCAAGACTTTATTTTATAAAATAAATGAAGCAAGTGTGTGAAGCAAAGATAAACTTTATTAATAACAAGCTGTAAAAGAAAAATGACCCAAGTCAAGTGTCCAAATAAAGTCTACAGGTAGCCACCCAGTCTCTGGCACTCTTATCGGTCACTCGGAGGTATGCCCAGTCTCAGGGGTGAAGGGTCCAGGTGCTGTGGAGGTGGCTGGTGCTGGAGTGCTGGTCTGAAGCGTCATTGGGGTGCCTGGCCCCGAGAGGACAACAGGTGACGGTGTGTTGAGGAAGCTCTCAGACAGCTGGCTCAGCCCCGTGATGTTGAGAGCTCCTTCCTCCATGCCATGGGGTGTCAGCCCCAGTACCGAGGACAGATGTACTGAGGCCGGGCTTGGCTGTGGGGTGGAGGAAGGAGCAGTGTAGTGGGGCTGTCTGGTCTGCAGCTGGGTGAGGACTGGTGTGGGTGGCATCTGTGGCATGGGTGGCATCAGTGGCATCGGTGGAACCGGTGGCAACGGTGTCGTCCGATGACTCTGTGTCTGGACTGGGAAGGGCTGCTGCTTGTGCTGCTGGACCTCCTGGTAGCTGTAGCTCTGGTAGGTGAGGGCCTGTGGAAAGCCTTGGAATGGGAGGGACATCACCTGGGGTGGAGGAGCAGACCTGGACTGGGTGGGAGCAGGTTCCTCTGGGTCTGGAGGGTTGTGAAGCAGCTCGGTGATCCAGTCCTTCACCACCTGGTACTGGGGTTACTCCATGTCCATGAGGGTCTGGTTGACATAGGTGAGGAAGGGTTGGAGGATGAGGAGTCGGTGTGGACCAGCTGAGAGAGGAGATCTATGCTGCTCCGGATGGTGTCCCTGATCTCCAGCAGGACAGTGTGGCTCTGCCCCTCCTGTCTGGCTCTCTGCCTTTCTGTGGAGGTGGAGCTGGGGGTGGATGCAGGTAGGGCTGTGGTGGAAGTGCTGTCTCCTTTCTCCTGCTGCACCAGGGAGTCCTCCACGCGCCCCACCACAGTTAAAACAGCTGTCCGCAGGTTATCCGCTGTGGGACGCTCCACAGAAACCTGCCTGGAGACAGGAGCTGACTCTCGGCCGGAAGAGGACTGGCTCTCAGCGGGCTGCCTGAGAGAGAGGGTCGTGAGAGGGGCTGCTGCTACTCCTCGGTGGCGGATCTCACCCTCCAGGAAGCTGCACCTGGCCATGATGTAGGTCTCTCTGTCCGTCAGCTTAACCGTGGCCTGGCCAGGTTTCTTGAGGTGCAGCTTCCCGTACCAGGTGTGCATATGTTTCCACCAGCCGAGGAGCACATCCGATGTGTAGCCCAGACTCTCCGCCTTCTCTCTCCAAGCAGCCTGCTTCCTTTTGGTGACCCTGTAGAGCTGGTGTCCCTTCCGCCACAGATAGTCATTCTCTCTCAGCCGCTCCAGCACCTCATCCTCATGTTCCTCCTCAATGGAGTATTGCCTCCTCTCTCATTCCTGCATATGCCTCTTCCTCCCTTTGGCAGGACCAGATGGGCCCTCATCAGAGGGGCTTCCAGGTTGTAGCGGCTGCTCCTCCACACAACCACCAGCAGCAGCACCAGCAGGATCATCATCATCATCAGCAGCAGCACCAGCAGGATCATCATCAGCAGCAGCAGCAGCAGCAGCACCAGCAGGACCAGGATCAGCAGCAGCAGAGTAAGCACCAGCAGCGCCATCAGCACCAGGAGTATGAGCAGGACCAGGAGCACGAGCAGGACCAGCAGGACAAGCAGGACCAGCAGGACGAGCAAGACCAGGAGCACGAGCAGGACGAGCAGGACGAGCAGGACGAGCAAGAGCAGGAGCACAAGCAGGACGAGCAGGACCAGCAGGACGAGGAGCAGCTTCAGCAGAGTAAGCACCAGCAGAAGCACCACCACCAGAAGCAGCATCAGCAGAGTAAGCACGAGCAGAAGCACCACCGCCATAGGCAGCATCATCAGCTTCTCCAGAAGCAGAAGCAGCAGAAGCCCCAGCCGCAGAAGAGCGAGCCTGTGCTACAGAAGCCCCAGCAGAAGCAGAGTGAGGGCCAAGGGGCAGGAGGGTGGCCCTGTCCCTCTTGCCAGGGCTGGCAGCAGATGGCTGAGGCTTTCTCTTCTTCCCCATGGTTGTGGGGTTGCTGGCTTGCAGGGAGGCTGGCAGGCAGGCTGGCAGGAAGGCAGGCAGCAAGGCTGGCAGGCAGGCTGGCAGCAAGGCTGGCAGGCAGGCAGACAGCAAGGCTGGCAAGGAGGCTGGCAGGATGGCAGGCAGCAAGGTAGGCAGCAAGGCTGGCAGCAAGGCTGGCAGGTAGGCATGCAGGCAGGGCAGGCTGGCAAGGCACTAGATGTGTCTGGATGCAGGTCTTTCCTCAGAATGGTGACCTGCTTGGAGCTGCTTCCCTTTATATCCGCGGGGCTGACGCAATACATCCCCCCCCGCATGCGCAGTGAACGCTAGGTATCCGCTAGGCTTCCGCTAGGCTTCTGCTTTGCATCTGCTTCATCTGCTGTGCATCCGCTTCATCCGCTCGGCGTCCGCTCTGCATCTGCTTTATCCGTTCCATGTCTGCTTTGCTGAGGTCCCCCGGAAGCCTAACGGATGTGCCATCCGCTCCCATCCGCTTCGATCCACTAGGCTTCCGTTCCGCATCCTCTTTCCATCCGCTCTGCGTCCTCCCCCCGTCCGTTCCTTTCCTTGTTATCCGCTCTGTTTATGCAAATTTTTGCCCCTTTTGAGAGCGGATAACAACGGATGGAACATTTCTCTCGTCCGCTGTGTCCTTTTTACAAACGTTTTGCATCCGTTGGGCAGTGTGACAGGGCCTTTAAAGTCAACTAAAGACTTGAATACTCCCATCCTCTGCTCAAGGACATCACCTAACCCTTGATGTCAAACTTTTCTCCTTTCCTTCATATCTCTAAAAAGAATTGTGTTTAGTTCAAAAACATTACTTTTTTTTCAAATGCAGATAGTTCTCAACTTATGACCATAATGGAGCCCAGAAATCCATTCTAAGTCATGACAGTCAAAAATTGAAGCATGTGATTGGACCCAATTTTACAATTTTTCACAACCAGGTTACAACGATTGTTAAGTGAATCAACGTATTCCTATGGCCGGTTTTTGCCAAAAACAGCCCCAAAGGCCAAAAACTGGCACACAAAACCCAAAGTAAATCATGGTCACAAAACCACGGGATGCTGCAACTGGTCATAAAAGTGATCCAGTTGCCAAGCATCCAAAATGTGATTATGTGACACTCCCCACCCATGTGTGTGTGTGTGTTTGTGTGTGTTTGTGTTTGTGTGTGTGTGTGTTTGGTGCAGCTATTGGAACTCAGAATAGTCAATAGTCATAAGTAGCTTGGGGGGGGGGGGGTTGTCATAACTTTCAATGGTAAGCAACTGCTCATAAGTCAAGGACTACCTACAGTGTATCTAGAAGAATTCTGCATGGTTCCACAAGCTTCGGAAAGACACTTATCCAGTATGAAATTTTCAGCAATCATTAAGTATTCTGAAAAGCAAGCCATTCCAAACAGCTGCCAGTCATCCAAAGCAGGGAAGCAGAATCTGAGGTCGCGCAAATGCTGCTGAAGTACAATTCTGTATCACTGATCATTTTGGCTAGAAATGATGAGAGTTTGAATCCAATATCTAGAGAGTTACTCAAGAGTTATTTAAGGTGCTAATTACCTCAAAACAACAGAATAGCTATAAGTGGCAAAATAGAAAAGAGTTCCATGGAAGAGAACATAGGTAATTCCAAATTGAACTGTGCTTTGATGCTCTCTGAGCTTAGTTGTTTTTTTGCAAACATTTCATTACCCAACTAGGCAATATCATCATCTGTGTTGCATGTACATTGATGATATTACCTAGTTTTGTAATAAAATGTCTTCAAGCAAACAACCAGAGTGCACCAAGGACTCCTCTATAGAAAAGGTATCTCCAAACAATATTCTTTACATTTGTGCTAATTACTGAACACTCTTGGCTCACATGATACCACAGCAAGTCAGGACAATTTTATTTTTGCTCATTCTGACCAAATACTTCACAAAAAATGAATTGGGAAACTAGTCTTGAACTGAAATATAATTCTGTCCAAATACATGACCTCACATTTAAACACACATGGAATAAGAACATTGGTATGAAATCCAGCATGAACCTATGTTAGTTAAAATGAGTGGGACAACTTCAAGTAGTTACACAAACTGTCACTGAAATGTATGATTTGTTCTTTTCAGAAGGAGATGTTCTAAAATGGAATACCTACAGATTTTCAGGAAAACCATCATTTTTCTAGAACAAGATGCTGAAAAACCTGGGAAGAACAGCAGCACGTCATTACATTCTATTTAGAATTTTAGCCTCTTCTTCAAGGGTTAACTTTTTTATATTGAAAAAAAATGCTTTAGATGTACTCTGAAATCATACAGCATTATCAATCAGTCCAGTTATTATTTTAGTATCTGATTACAATTAGCTTTTCCAATAAACTGAGTTATCTGTGTTATTCAATACAGGTAGTCTGATTTATGACCACAGTTGAGCCCAAAGTTAAGTGAGACATTTGTTAAGTAAGTTTTGCCCCATTTACTATCTTTCTTGCCACAGTTGTTAAATCAATCATTGCATTTGATAAGTTAATAACCTGGTTGTTAAGTGAATGTGGCTTCCCCATTGACTTTGCTTGTCAAAAGCTTGCAAAAGGTGATCACATAACCTTGGGACACAGCAATGATCATAAGATGCCAAGCATCTGAATTTTGATCACATAATCATGGAAAAAATGGTTGTAAGTCACTTTTTTCAGTACTGTTGTAACTTTCAGTGGTCACTAAATGAATTGTAGTAAGTTGAGGATTGTATGTAAAGATTTGGAAACATCATTTGTCATTTCGAGTCAATTGCCAATAGATGGCAGCATTTTAACTAATTAAATCAATGTCTTGACTAAGTAGAAATGGAAAAATATTTGACTGAGGACTAACAAATATTTTATAGCATTCAGTTAAGTGGTCAAATAAAAACAAGTAACAAGTAGAAGTTGGTTTTGCACAGTCCATGATTTAAAGAGAGAAATCCTAAAATGATAGCTAAATATCGATTCATGCCCATCTTAAAAAAATACCAACAAATAAAAAAACCCAGAGAAATAATGACAAGATTTAATCACTTAAATTTTCCAAAGCATAAAAACAGAAGCAAATAAAACATACAGCAATGTGGTTTAAAAATTCCCGTGATAACGGCATTTGTAGACTAATCTTGATTTTGGTCTCAATCTGGGGAAAAACCAAGAGTTAAATCTTACAGAAATCTAGAAAACTACTACCTCATTCTTGGTCATTACTCTGTGCTTGTTAAGAATTAAAGAAAATTCAAATTTCTTTTTTGATTCTACCGCTACTGATGCTATTGTTATGATTCTTGTCAAACACTTTCTACTAATGGAGCATTTTAAAGCCTGTCTTTAAAACCTGGATTTGGAGTCCAATGTAGAAAGGTTTATATTTAATAATATTTGATCATGTATTCTTGCATGGTCTAAAAGCCACTTCGGAAATGGATACCATACAGTAAAATAATGTCCTCTTTAATTTAAAAATTAAATTTGGCTGATGATTCTTTTTACATGCATAAATGGAGCTTTGATTTGGTTAGAATTATCAATTTTAAACTGCAAAAATCACAATGGGAGGATTGAATAGACACCAGCAGTTTTGCAGCGAAGTTCTGGTAACCCTAGACTTGGTGGAACCTCCAAATTTGCAGAAGTTTGCCATATGTGTTTGAAAAAAATTAAGGGAAGAGAGACAGTTCTTACAAATTAAACTTATTTGGTGGTCATTGATGCTGACTGAGTCATGGGGAATGAAAATTTGATTAAAAGGGGAAATGGATGAAGTATCATAAAGGAACAGGGAAGAGAACCAAATGCTACAGGTGTTACTGAAATTGATATGCAACAGCAGTTCTCCACTATTGGCATGATTTTGCCTCTTTCACCTGGCTATATCATTTCATTCAGCCCTCTGGAGTTGAGATGAAAGAGGCAAAATCATGCCTTTCAGTCTAATGATTAGGGAACTGAGGCTAAAACATATAAAGGACAATTGCTGGAATTGGGTACATCTCATTTAATGAAAAGAAGGAGTAGGAGTGTCATAATAGTAGTGTTCCAATATCTCAGGGGTGCCACAAACAAGGAGTCAACCAACCTATTCTCCAAAGCACCTAAAGGCAGGACAAGAAGCAATGGATGGAAACCAATAAAGGAGAGAAGCATCCTAGAACTAAGAAGAAATTTCGTGACAGAACAATTCATCAGTGGAACAAATTGCCCCCAGAAGTTGTAAATGCTCCAACACTGGAAGTTTTTAAGGAGAGATTGGACAACCATTTGTCTGAAATGGTACAGGGTTTCCTGACTTAGAAGGGGCTTGAAGACCTCCAAGGTCCCTTCCTATTCTGTTAATGTGGAGATGAGCTAGCATGTGTGCATGCTTGATGGGCAGTCTTAAGGGAGTCTTGTGTGAACTTCCTTCTCCATCATTGAATTCCAGTGGGTCTGTTGGTGGCAAGCAACTGATTCATCTTGCCAATTTCCCATTGTCTTGCCAAATATTACTGTGCTCTGTTGCAAGATGAGATATTTTTAAGATGAGAGCATGGAAGATTATCTTGATAGTAATATGCTACCATGAGAAGAAACAAGAAAGGAGGAAAATTTGCAAATTACATTGGCATCCTCCATGAACTCTGCCTGTTGGAAGCCAGTTGTGAAGCACACAAATGATGACTGTGTGACTGCAATACGCTGCAATGGTTGCAAATGTGTGTCAGCTGCAAAGCATCTGAATGGTGATCACAAGATAACGAGATGCTACAATAGTCATAAACGTAAGGATTGGCCACAAAGCTGGGGATTTTTATACTGCTATAACTTTGAACAGTTGTTAAATGATACAGTCAGAAGTGAGGACAACCTGTATGGCTAAAATGGCTAAATAAATAAAGAGCTTATTTATTTATCTGTTTTTATATTACCAGTAGAACATAAAATGAGAAAAAGCAATAAAAACATAAAATCAAAATGAATGAAGTACTTTGTGCATAATAATGTCCATTCATTCCCCAAATGGACTCTGAAAGAGTGTCTTTAATAGCTTCTGGAAGACGAACCATGGAAGTGCTAGTTTAATTACCTAGTAGAGTCTCTTCTACAATATAAATCTGCAACTGAAAAACATTCTCTGTGACCCTAGGGTCCTTTCACCTCATGAGCCCAGGAAGATGTTGATAGCACATGAGCATTGTACAATTGGGTAGGCTGTTTCAACACAAATAAGTTGATCCTATAGTTGCCTTGATACCAACCAGAGGTAGCATTCAGCAGGTTCTGGAGAACTGGTTGTGGAAATTTTGAGTAGAACTGGCAAATGCCACCTCTGACTGGAGATTTTACAGTATCCTTCCCCTGCCACTCCCACCAAGCCACGCCCACAGAACCGGTAGTAGAAAAATTTGAATTCCACCTCTGAATACCAACCCATAAAGATAAAACAATTCCTTTGAATTATATCCAGGAACATATTGGTAACAAATGTAGGAAGCTTAATACACATGTTAAGTGATCATGGTGACTTTGATTTGTCAATATAGAGGCCACTATGTTTTCTGCCAACTGGATGGTCTTCAACAGTGCCACCATGTCGAATGCATTACAGTAAACCTAGTGACAAGTCCATGAATGACCATGGCTAGAGAGACAGGGCTGCAAATTCAGGATCATCTGAACTTGGGAAAAACCTCCCAAGCAAAAAATTCCAGCTTCTGATTTAATTGTAGCCATGAGTCCAGGACGACCCCAAGTTGAGGAACTCAACAAACTCGATAAAAGAATTCTGAGTTGTATAAGATTTAAATTGTAGGGATAATTTTGGAGTGGAAGCTGTAGTGTGATCCCTGGGTACTATAAATGACACTTTGCAATGTAAAGTAGACTTCCAGGAAAAATGGCAGACTGAAGATACCATTTTCTGAATGTGGGATCAATATTTGTAGAGATGAATATGGGAATTGATGGTAGATCAGCTCCTACAGTCCTCTCTGGACAAGGAAAGAATGTGAGATCACCCAAGCTGTTTTCCTTGTGCTTGCTCCTCATGAAGTGACTGCAAAACAGTAATCTTTGCAGGAGGGAAAATTGGGAGGCAAAGGAATTCACAATAATCACTCCAGCTCCAAACTGAGCCTTTTCAAAGGACACTATGTGCACACACTTCCCTTTGGAAATTGTCTGTTCAAAGAAGCTAGATACCTTCAGAGTGATAAGGCTGGAAACACCAGGTGGTTATAAATCCTTAGTATAAGAATACGAAGATCTATTTTTATAACTCTTAATAATTTAAAATAGAGAGCAAAACAGCCAGACAATGTTTTGGCTACAGAAAGTTTTAAATTGATTAATGGTTCAGAAAACATTGGAATATTGGATTTTGAACATTGAAGCTCTGAAATTATTAATCAAGAATAAGTGCATGCTTGTGGGAAAAATGTTTTTGTAGTTTGAAGATATAACAAGTAATTTGTAATCGTTTTCAGAGATATCTTGGAAGAATTGCACAGGCTTCCCCTATATTGGGAATTTGATTCAATTATGCCAGCTGTGTCTTTACTTCTTGGGAACAATCTGTTCCTAGAACAGGATGTTATAGAACAAATATGCAGCAAAAGAAAAATATGAACAAGATCCTGAATAAGAACTTGTCATCAGATATAAAGAGGAAGTTGTATGTGGCTTTAAAAATTAAGGAAGAAATAAAAATTACAATCTCTGAGAGTAATTGGAATAATTTGTTTTTTGTTGAATTTATAAAAAAGCCTATTTAAAGTACTGAAATTTATAACAAAGATCAACAACCATTTGAATGGATTTTAGAGAAAGATTCTTCTGGCAGAAAAAAAAAGAATACAAAGTTGGTTTATTTGACCAGGGATAAAACTGATCATGTTGCTATTCTGAGTGGGTTTGGTTAGTTGGTTGGTTTTCTGTGTATATGCGTGTGCTGAATTTTCTGATAAAATGTGGTTTATTGGCTTTGCTTACAAATAGTAAGGTATTGTAGTTCTTTCTCCAACAGTTTTTTTATGTATTCTAACTTTATATTACTTAATTGGCTTTACATCTAATTGTTTTTTACCCTAATAATGAAGTTTGGTGATCCTGTATTTTTAAAAGGAGAAATTATTTTTATGCTAAATTTTAGTCTCTTGTTTATATCAGGATATTGGGATTATTTCATATGTATGAAGTGTGAATGCATTTATAGTTTATACTTCAGATATGTACTCTTTATTTAAATGGGATAACTTGTTATTTGGGGTGGATTTCTTTGGAATTGTTGGTATTTGGAATGGGAAGTATATATATTGGAGCTTGCCTTTTGTAAAGAAGATATGATTTCTTTCTGTTATGTTAATCTTTGATTTTCTTTTATTTTGTTTACATTGGGAGATCGGGACCATTTTTATGCATTTAAATGGGATTTTGTTTATATTTCAGAGTTGAGATGTGGAAAGTTGAGTTTTATATATGTTAATTAATGCTAATATTTTAGAGCTCTGTTTGGACTATTTGCTGATAATTGAACTGGGGAAGATGTTATTTGATTTGCTTATTGTTAAGAAATGGACTATGGGATGACAAGTTTTATATTTGTTTTTTAAGAAGAGGGAAAGAGATGATGATTTGTTTTATACTTATCTTGAGGTAGGAAGTAGATTTCTGGGATAAGAGTACATACACACATATACACGCGTGCACACATGCACACATATACACTGATATGTTTGCTTTCTTGCACCATTTTCCTTTCTTTTAAGTTTGTATTAACTTTTATTGTTTTATCTAAAACTTTTACCTGGCAATATTATCTAGCAATACTAGCTAATATATCTTCAGTTTTCTTCTCTTTATCCTATTCAATCCTCACTTACTGGAACAATGAATATAACGCTACTTATTAGCTTGGTCTGGAATGTACCAATAAGTGAGAAAAACAAAAAAATATTCCTTTATTTTAAAGGAATATAAAAATATATTCCTTTAGTATAAAATATACTTCAGAAAAATCCATGTCCATTTTAAGATAACATCTGAAACTAAAAGTAAAGGTTTTTCTAAATATATTCTGAGTTAGGAACGAAAGAAAATGAAAAGCACAAATACTTAAAACGAAAGCAGGACAAAAAAGGAACAATACTTTTGTAAATCATAGAAGGAAAAAATCCAAAGGCAATCTTGCATTAAGCTACACGGAAGAAAGCTTGGAAGCATCCAGTGGGTTGAGCATCTTTCCTACTGTAAAATTAATTAAATCCCAAAAACAGTAAATGCTATACAAGACAATCTTGGGAAACAGAAATGTTATTTTATCCCATCAATTCCTGATGAAATAAAAATATGTAAGCCTTTAAAGCTCTTGAAATACAGTTGGGAGCAGAATTTCCATAATTGCAAGACAAGTGCCATTCTGGCTGAAAGTTGGGAGTGGTTGTTAGAAGAATAGGTAAATATTAAATATTGCTAAAAATGATGCAAGAGATTTCAGGAAACCATCTGGATCCATCAGCTTTCAAGAAAGATCCTTAAAATTAGACCACTGCTTTTCATAATTAAGATGCTGAGCTTGTCGACCAGAAATGTCAGCAGTTCGGCAGTTTGAATCCCTAGCACTGTGTAACGGAGTAAGCTTGTGTTACTGGTCCCAGCTTCTGCCAACCTACTAGCTCGAAAGCATATAAAAATGCAAGTAGAAAAATAGGGGCCATTTGGTAGGAAGGTAACAGTGTTCTGTGTGCCTTCGACATTTAATCATGCCAGCCACTTGACCACAGAGACATCTTTGGACAGTCCTGGCTCTTTGGCTTTGTAATGGAGATGAGCACCACCCCCTAGAGCTGAAAATGACTAGAACATATGTGCAAGGGGAATAGAGAATAGAGATATGTAGTTTAAGACTTGCAAGATTCTGTTAATGTAACTTTCATTGAAGATTGAGCTGGTATTCCTGGATGTGCTTCTTGCCTGGACTACTTTGAAGTAATCTATTTAATAACTCAGAACTGAAAATTGTCTGTTCTACCTTTGATTTTTGTTTCTTAAATTAATACAGAAAATCAAGTACTGTACAATCTATGTTCTGCTAAGTGCAGTGGTGTATTAACCATTAAGCAGACTAAGCACGTGCTTAGGGCACCATGCCCAAAGGAGGCACCACAAAAACTTTAATGTAGCCTAAACTTGTCTTCGTGTGTACAGTATGTACAAAGAATGGGGGGCACCAAGATTTGTCAGTGCTTAGGGCACCTTAATCCGCCACTGGCTAAGTGCTTTTGTTACAAATTATAAGAGACTCTTGGTTGTTTCAACAGCTATGAAATTTTGTACTCTCTCAAACAGCTTCATGTTGAAAATTCTCAAGACTTCAGATTCTTCAAAGCCCTCTCTGAAATCATCTCACTCAGCTCAGACAGGGGGGCACTTAGCACAGAAGATGGGTTACAACCAAATCTCTTGTCTCTTTCAAGTTCCCAGTAGAGATGTTCAAATCTGACTATGGTTAAATTAAAAAAATGACCAGAGAGATAACAGCCTGGGTTCATATTATACCACTAAGCTCTAGGAAAGCTTCACACCTCTCAGATCACCCACCAAGGTTTCAATTATGCACATCAAGTTGCACATTGTTCAGGGTTTAGGCACAGATGTTTTTAGTTTTCCAACCAGCTAACTTGGTGTTTACCAACCAGCCAACTTGGCATTTACCAACAACAACTTAAAATCTTAGAGGATCACAGTGTTTGGTCTTCATAAATCTAAGTCATTAGATTTAAGAAGACCAAACAACAGAATGTAAATAGAGGCCTGATTCAATAGCTCATCTGTCTCAGTATCTTCATCTCCTACCATCCTAAATCTTGTCATCCTTAAAATTGGGATCCCAAATTCTGCAATTCCCTTTTGGCCTAATGCATAAAGGTCTTTTTTGGTTTAAAACTTCATGGAAACAACATAAGCCACCCTTATGTGTTCCTCAGGGGCAGAAGCAAACTGAGCAAGAGAATTTCTGTGCACAGAAACTTTCTTTTAAATAGCATCTAGTTCCTCTAGTATTCAAATGCTCAAAAATCAGTGACAAAGAAAAACAACCATACAACCCAGATATCTAGATAAAAATCACTTCATCGCTTTTTTTTTAAAAAAAAGGAAATGTTAATCATTATCTAGTTTACAAAAAGAGATAAATGGAAGCCATTTCAAAGAACTGGACTGTCTAAAAAAATCTTGCATCTCATGTGGATGTATGCTTTTTTGTATGTTACTGATTTTACAGAATTTGTTAATGTGGACAGAAATTGCATTTCCCCACTTTGGTACCCTCTTCCTCATATTTTGGAACAATTATCTCAATTGTTTCCATCTTTCAATCTTTTCACTTCAAAAGCAAGTACTAATTTTACTTGCTGTCACCACCTTCTCCCCTCTTTATAACAAACATTTGCTTTTCATTTTCTTTTCAGCATATAGTGGGGTATGAGGGGGAGGGTCCAGCCAAGAGTAGAGAAAAATTTCTGGATTTTCAAAAAAAAGGAACTGAAATGGCCATTTACTTCTGAATTTCATTCTGATATAATCCAAGACAGTGATATAATCTGATTATCTGATATAATCCAGGACAGGGATTCAATTTTTTTTACTACCGGTGGGCCGTGAGAAAATTTTGGTGGGCCGCAGAGAAATATCACCCCCAGAGCACCTCCTCAAAGCAATTAATCCAGGCTGTGCAGGAACACAAGGCTGCCCTGCCCACATGGCCCACTGGAACCCTTCCCACCCACTCACTCCTTATCTGGCAAACTTGCCTGCTAAACTGCTATTTTTACTTTTTTTTCTTTCCCACCATCACCTGTTCTGCTGTGCCAGGAGATTTAGATTAGCAAGAAAGCAGGAAATGGTTGGATAGCTAGCTAGTCTTTAGATCTTCAGCTCTTCTTTTAAGTACAGCCGAACCTCCCTTAGGACCTAAGGTTCTATTATTCAGTGCAGACCCATGGCAAGCAAATTTTATGTGACAGACTGAGCTAAGTAATGGCAGATAGATAGATTACTGAATGATTATGTGAGCAATTCAATCTGCCTGCCTGCTTCCTGATTTTGGGTAAAAGTTGCACTTTTTTATTTAAAAAAATCAATATTTACATACACGTTGTTGTGAGTTAATTTTGTGAATTTGCTTGCAAACAAATTTTATGTGACAGACTGAGCTAGCTGACTGCAGATAGATAGATCACTAAGTGAATCTGTGATTCTGTGAGCAACTCAATCTGCCTGCCTGCTTTGCCTGATTTTGCGTAAATGTTGCTCTTTATTTAAATAAAAAATTCAATATTTATATAAATATTTATAATATTTATATACAAGCCATGCCCAGCCAGTCACATGACCACCAAGCAACACCCACCAATTAGGCCACACCCGCAGAAATCGGTTAGTAATCCCTGGGATTTAAAATTATGAGTTTGGTGGTCCCTGAGGTCCAAAAGGTTGGCAACCCCTGTATTATAGCATCTGAACTTTGTCTTTTATGTACTGTTGTCTTACCCTTCTCATTTATATAAATAGTAAGCTTAAATACAAACTGGTAGCTTCCCATTTTATTTCTTGTAAAAATGTTCATATGTCTTACAAATGCTGGGGAGCAGAGTAGGTTGCAGTTGGTTGGCTGATTGGTCTCTTTATTATGTTCATCTAGAAATCATGCACACATACCAGGGATTACAGTAAAGGGAAAATAGCAACATGTATATGATCCATTCTCCAGATAATCAGTTTCAGGCCATCAGTTCCAATAACTGAGATATAAACTACACTTTCCTTAAAGATAGATGTATGGTATAGTGGTAAAGGCATTGGTTGTGGCTTGGAAGACTCAGAACACAGAGTACCCCGGTTAGACCTACCTGACAAAAAAAGTTGTTGTGGGAATAAAACAAAACTGGGAGAGACACCCCCCCCCCCCAAACACATGATGCCCTGAACCAAGTCTCTGAATAATTCAGGGAGGAAAAAAAATGAAAATACAAGCAGAATAAAATGAAGCAGCAATCCCAAAATGAAGTGAATATGAAGAGTGGCAGAGTGGAACATCCAGTTAGAAGCAGACAGTAAATACATAAAATTTAATAAACTTAATTAACAAGTTAGTTCCATTTAGTTTTCAATAAATATTGGGATTGAACAAATACTTGGCTTTTACAATTGAATTCAATTATATTTACCTTTATTAACTATCTTAAACAAAGTGGTTTGCAAACCCAATTTAATTTTTCAAAACCTTTTGTTTACCTGATGCAATCTTTGGATAATAATAATAGTAATATCTATCCACTGTTCTACCACAAGTAGTCTAAAAATATCCATTAATTTTCATGACAACATATGTTCAATAGCTGAACAGCCTACTTTTATGTAATTCTGTTGGGCTACCAATTATTTTTAAGTCTTAGTCAAATAAATGTTTGAAGTGGTACTTTCAATTACAAGATATGAAAGAGATCTGAAATTTGGTAGAAAGGGGAAGCTACCGATACATCTATTAAAAGCCTGGAATTCTTGAAAGGATCTTTTAAGTTAGGTCAAATGGTTATTTAGCATG
The DNA here is from genome assembly GCA_015471245.1 of Laticauda colubrina. Lineage (NCBI taxonomy): Eukaryota > Metazoa > Chordata > Lepidosauria > Squamata > Elapidae > Laticauda > Laticauda colubrina. The sequence goes on along the minus strand of BLBF01000063.1, from coordinate 14,282,082 downwards.
ATGACAGAGACTGAAAGGATACTGGTTGGACTTCAGCCCACAAATTGTCATGACTTGATTGAAGTGAGATTAATCTGGGGCTTTCCAGATAGTTGTCCTAGGTATTCTACAACAGACATTTTTTAGCAGATATGATGCTCGTCTTTCTAAATTCCTTGTAGTCCTGAGTGATCCGAGCATCAGTCCAGAGAAGGTGTATCAAACTGTTGCAGGACAAAGCCCTTTAAAATTATGCCCACCTTGCAATGCAGCAGAATGGCAGTTGCAAGATTCAGTCTCTCTGATGTGCTGATAGTGAGGCTCAAAGGGAAAGTGTGCAGTTAACTCAAGGGGTTTTCCTCCAAAACAAGGCATGTTTTGATGTATCTTCTATCTTGTAGATTGGAGATTTTCTTGAGGGTGCATAGCTTTCAAACCCACAGGAAATCATTTAGGCAAAAATATTCCAAGCCACATCCTGCATTACACCTGCTTTATAGAGTTTACCTTAGTAGCAAACCTGTCGAGATGGTATCAATAGGTAAGCAAGCTACTTTGCTACATGCCAAAGAATACAGGTGGTCCTTGACTCATGACCACAACTGAGTCCAAAATCCATGTTGCGAGACATCTGTTAAGTGAATTTTGCCCTGTTTTTGCAAACTTTCTTGCCATAGTTGTTAAGTGAATCACTGCCGCTGTTAATTTAGTAACATGGTTGTTAAGCGAATCTGGCTTCCCTCGTTGAAATTCACTTGCCAGAAGGTCACAAAAGAGGATCAGATTGATCCGTGGGACACTGCAACAGTCACAAATAGGAGTCGTTTGCCAAGCTTCTGAATTTTGACCATGGGGATTCTCAATGTGTGAAAAATGGTCTTAAGTCACTTTTTTCAACGATGTTGTAACTTTGAAGAGTCACTCAATGAACTGTTGTAAGCTAAGGACTATCTGTATGCTACTTGAAACAACTGGTGAATAAGCCTCAGGATATATCCCTGAAAATAAGACCTATGCTGACAATAAACCCGAGCTTGTATCACCAAACCAAGCCAGTAAAAGAAAAGGCCACACTATGAGCACAATGAGTCTCTTTACTGGAGTCTCAACTTGGCATGTGGTGAACAACACAAGTAAAAGGACTTCTAGCCAGCTTAATGGCTTATGCTAGCCAGCTGGCTATTCAGACTCAGCACGCCCCGCCCTTCTGTTCCTGGTAGCTCCCTGGCCAGTTCCAGCAAGTATTTATTTGGTCTTGCTCCAGCAAACACTCTTCAAGCCCAGTTGCTCTCTGACTGACTCCAACAAGTACTCTTCAGGCCTAGATGGCTTCTGACCCAACCACAGATGGCTTGCCCTCCTGGTTCCTCTCCCAGCATGAGTCCCATCACCCAACACCCACTTGTGGCCCCATGCATCCCTCTCCCCCACGCGTGTGTGACAATTCTGAAATGGCATGTTATGGCCACTTTGATTGGTGCATTGTCTCGGATGTCGACAGCTTGATTTTTATGTGTGCACCCAATATAGGCCCTACCTCCAAAATAAGCCCCAATTTTAAAAAAATCAAACCATGGGGGGGGTGGAGCTGCCCCATGCCCCATGCACCCACTTGCTTTAGGACCACCACAGAATGTCCTGACAGCTGTCATGCTGTTGACTGATTTCTTCTGCAGCTGCTTGCGGTGATTTGCAGCTGGATGCCATGTGGTACATCTTACCAGTGCTGTCGCTCTTGCAACATTACAATGCACCATGCAGTCTCCTCCACCAGTGGCAGCACTGGGATGACATGCCACATGGTATCCTGCTGCAAGCAGCAACACCAGCACAATGCACCACATGGCATCCAGCTACAAGTGGCAGCACTGGCGCAATGCACCACATGGTGTCTGGTCGCAAGTGGCCACAGGAGAAATCAGTCAGCGGTATGATGGCTATAAGGGCATGGGGGCCTGGCTGCAGCAGTCCTAAGGTAAGTGACTGCGAGATGCATGGGACAGTTCCACACCCCCCCCAACCCTACCCTAGATTGATTTTTAGACATGTGTCTCAACCTTCTACAACCAGACAGTGGAATGGAGTGGGTGAGTCTTACCTAGAGCTTATTTCTGGGGTCAGGCTTATATTAGACACACATGTAAACGTCAAGCTAAGTCTTATTTTTTGAATAGGTTTTATTTTTGGGAAAACACAGTATTTAAATGTAAGTATGATTTTAGGAATAAAGGATGCCACAATATAAGGCATGATATTATTAATTCCTGGTATGTATGAATCTATTAAACAAAACAGTGGAATAATTAGAGATAGATCTTAAGGCAATTATGCAGAGATTCCCCTTTAAAAAACAAAGGCTGTATAAAAGAGAACAGTAAGAAGAGAGAAATAGGAAGAATAGGAAGAAAGGAAAATTGAAAGAGCAGGAAACATGAAAGCCTCATGAAGATACTTTGCTGAGAGCTCCTTTATCCTAGAGTACAATCAGGATGAAATTTTATCAGAACTTGATAAGTAAGATAAAGATTTTTTTGATTTACTCTTCTTTCCTATAACCAGAGACAGTATTCAGCAGGTTCTGACCAGTGGTGGGATTCAAAAGTTTTTACTATTGGTTCTGTGGGCTTGGCTTGGTGGGCATGACAAGGGAAGTATACTGTAAAATCTCCAGTCAGAAGTGGTATTTGCCAGTTCTCCAAACTATCCAAAATTTCCACTACTGGTTCTCGAGAACTGGTCAAAACTTGCTGAACACCACCTTTGGTTCTGATCAGTTCTGAAGAACCGGAAGCAGAATTTTTTAAAATAAAGTTTCATTGAACAAAGCAAATAAAACATCTTATTTGAGTACAGCATGGTTCTGGGTTATCATATTTCCATACAGACACAATTTCATATGCATATTCATCTTATGTACTCAACTTCATATCTTATTACTCTTTTTCCAACTTCTCACTATTTCTCCCTTTACTTCTCTTAATTTTCTTTTATGGTTATCTCATTTTCTTCTTATTCATTGTACTTATACTTTCGTCTGTCTTGTTTACAATTTCATATGTTCTTTTTCAACATTCTTAAGAAGCAAAATTCCCCTTATGATTGCCAATTGAACTGCAAATCCTTTAAATGTTATTGTTATTATTATATGAAATCTCATTAAAGATTGAATTTGTGCATTCTAAAATTATAACATTCAAATTTCTAATATCTATTTTATATCATGTAGATCTCATCATTCAGACTCTGCTTAGTACTTCCCCTTGAAAATGTAAAAAGAAAAATTCTAAAAACATAGCAAAAACTACATATATATTATATAGTTTAAGTACTGCTTAGTACTTCCCCTTGAAAATGTAAAATGAAAAATTCTAAAAACACAGCAAAAACTATATATACATATGTGTGTGTGTGTGTGTGTGTGTGTGCGCGCGTGTGTGTTTACGTTTCCGCGGGTACTTACATGTATGCTGTTCAGCTTCCTTCGGGTATTATCCCACGTCATTGTAGTTGTGCTTTTACAATTGTAGCAATGTTTCAGCAGAATCTCATCTGCCATTGTCAGGCTTCTGTATTGAGTTTGTCTGTGAGTCAGGCTATCACAGCCGTTTAGTTTTAAATTTGAGGCTAGCCTACTGTTGAGCCAGAATGCTTTTTTCTTCATTCTGACTGGTTGGGAGTCTTGGTCTGTGTTTATTGGTCTTGGAGTTTGCTTGATTGGTGTTTCTGGTTTCTTCTGTCTGTTTTGTGGCTTTGATTGGCTGGCAACATTGTGTTCCTGTATTGGAGTCTTTCAGTGCAGCTTGGCTTCGAGTAAAAGGATGGCTATCATCTATCAGGAAGCTAGGTTTCATCTGGGTGCCTGGTTGGGGTGTGTTTGAGCTGGAGGTATTGGGGGGGGGGGTTCTGTTTGTGCCCAGGTGTTTGCCTGGCTTGTGGTGTGGCGATCTTTCTGTTTGAGAGTGCAGGCTTCCAAATGATTGACAGTCTGGTGGAATCATCTCTTCTATTCATGCTTTCAGGTCTTTTTTCAATCTCTATGGCTTCTCTGATGATTCTGTGGCTGGGGTTTTCTATAGTGGCTTGGGTTTTGGTGTCATTGAAGTTGATGTTATGACCTGTGGCTTTCATGTGTTGGACTAGTGAGGAGGTGTGTTCTAGCTTTTTTACTGCATTTTTGTGTTCATCCAGGTGGGTCCTTATTCTTCTATTGGTCTGTCCAATGTATGTGGCCGGGCCTGAAGCACAGGGGACTTCGTATATGCCTTGGTTTTCCAGGTCAATTTTATCTTTGGGGTTTCTAAGGATGGCTGCTATTTTTTTGTCTGTTTTGAAGGCAGTCTTGATGTGATGCCTGTGTAGTATCTTACTGATTTTGTCTGTAGTGCCTCTTATGTAGGGCAGGACAGCTGTTCCATAGGTCTATTCATCTTCTAGGATATATATATGTTTTCTTAGGTTTTCGTGGATACTTACATGTATGCTGTTCAGCTTTGTTCGGGTATTTTCTCACATCCTTATAGCTGTGCTTTTAAAGTTGTAGCAACGTTTCGACAGAATCTCATCTGCCATCATCAGGCTTCTGTATTGTGTTCGTCTGTGAGTCAGAATCTTACAGTTGTTTCAGTTTTAAATTTGGGGCTGGCCTATTGCTGTACAAAAGAAAAAAACATTCTGACACAGCAATAGGCCAGCCCCAAATTTAAAACTGAAACAACTGTAAGATTCTGACTCACAGATGAACACAATACAGAAGCCTGATGGTGGCAGATGAGATCCTGCCGAAACGTTGTTACAACTTTAAAAGCACAGCTATAAGGACGTGGGAAAATACCCGAACAATGCTGAACAGCATACATACATACATACATACATACATACATACATACATACATACATATCTTTAGTTATTCGGGTTTTCTCCCACGTAAAATTTGAAGTTTCTAGGCGACGTTTCGATGAAGTCTCATTCATCATCTTCAGGCTTGTTTCTTCGGCTCTGTGCTTCTCGGAGTAATGTGAGCTTGCAGCTGCTTCTTCCTTTTAACTGCTAGTGGGGGTGTGACTTGATTGGGTGGGGGCTTGGCTGTGTTCTGATTGGGTGGGGCTGTGTTCTCATTGGATGGGGGTTTGGCTGTGTTCTGATTGGTAGGGGAGTTGGCTGTGTTCTGATTGGTTGTGGCTGTGTTCTGTTCAGGTGGGGGCTTGGTTGTGCTCAGGTTAGTCTAGCAGTTAAAAGGAAGAAGCAGCTGCAAGCTCACATTACTCTGAGAAACACAGTCGAAGAAACAAGCCTGAAGATGATGAATGAGACTTCATCGAAATGTCGTCTAAATACTTCCAATTTTACGCAGGAGAAAACCCAAATAACCAAAGATCCACATACAAATACCCTTGAAAACCTCAGAAAATATATATATATATACATACATATACATATACATATATAAACATTAGTAAACAAAATAGTTGTTCAAAATCATTCTAGTACTTCTGTGAACCTTGTAAATCTTTCACGTTTCTTTTCAATATCTATCAATCTTTGAGAACAAATGTTGAAATGTTTCCCTCCCTTCTTCATTATTACTTAACTGTTAATAAGCATACCATTGGATAGTCATACAGTTTTATCTTATAAATTATTTATTATTAATAAGCAAAATAATTATTCAAATTCATTCTAACAACTAGTATAAATTTCTTTATAAATCTTTCACATTTCTTTTCAATATTTTATCAATCTTTAGAAACAATTGCAATGTTTCCCTCTCTTCTTTATTATTGCATTAATTATAAATAAACATACCATTAAATAACAATACAGTTTTATTTCATAGATTATTTACTTATTTCATTTCTAACTCATTTCAGTATTCTACTGTCACAACACTATCTGTTATACCTCTGCAGAATCCTCACTTTTAACTATATTTAACCATTGTCTCTGTGTTTTCTAGCTGAGCAAATATATTTAATCCTGGTACATTTCCCCTTTTTCTTTATTTCCTGTTTTTGTCCCTCATAAGTTTTTTCTCTTTCTATCTTTCCCCATTTTTTCTCATCCCTTTTTTATACCCTTCTCTAATTTTCCCTTCTGCAGTTTTCTTTTCTGCTTCTCCTTGCTGTTATACTTCTTTTTCAGACTATTTTTCTTTTTGGCTGTTCCCTTTGATCTCAAACTGTTAACTCCTTTCCCCCTTTTCCCCCTTATTACCACACTTATTCCACTTATTACTACACACTGCATTATTTGATCATTGAAAATGGCTTCTTCTTTGTCCCGTACTTCTTCTTGCTCTTGAAGCTTTTCCTTTTGCTTTTCATAGTTCAGGATCTCTATTTCAAAAAATTCAAATATGACGCCAAAGGATCTTCCTCCCCTTTCTGCATCTTCTTTCTGTTTTTTAAGACTCATCTTCAATTCTTCCAGGAGTGATGGCATTTTAAACACTTTTGAACAAGCCACCCAATTGACTTTAAGTGAAAACAGAAAAAGAAAGAAAAAACCAATCCCAAAAACTTTTTTTTTAATCCCCAAATGATCTCAGACTGTTCCTTCTTGTTTATTTGCTTTACTTTTCCTTTCCATGGGTTACTATATCTTTTAATAAGATTTCAGTTACAATGAATCCTCGGGAGTCTTTTCAAAGTTTCACTGTTAATCCTCTTTATTTTTCCAGGTGGCACTCCATTTTTCCATTATTCCAAGTCCCACACTTTTGCCTCCACTCTTCTCCTTTTTAGAGCTTTAAAATGATCAAGAAAAAAATCTTTATTCTCCTTTTGACACTTAGATTTCAGCTTAAGATTGCCTATTAGTGTCAAAATAGATTAATATAAATTTCTTTCCATATCATTTGTAATTGTCAATATAAAGGTTAAAAAAGGTTTTAACCTCCTTTTCTCTCTCCTTCGCCGCTTAAAGATCTTCTTTCAGAAGTATCCCTCTAGGTACTTTTAAATTCAGGGTACCTTGCTTAGATGTTCTCTGTTATTTAGCCCTGTCTGTCTGCTTTCCACTTCTTGCTCTTGACACAAGAAGAATGAAACAAAAAAATAAGAATGAAACAAAAAGTCTTCCTCCTGCACAATCTTATCTAGTCAGGTTCTTCTTTGAGGTGGCCATTTCTGACCACCACTGCAACTGCCTTCAGGGAAGGGAGTTTAGACCAGCCAAGGAGGAGAGATGCGGCTCCCCTCCATTCAGCTAGCAATATCCCCACCTCTTCACCACCTCTATGGGATGGCTTCAGCCCCAAATCCAAAGGATCGGGGTGCTCCAGCAGTGAGCAGAAATCAAAACTGCGCACAATCACGGATTTCGGTCTGTCACTGAAGAGACCCAAACCGGAAGTCCTTCAAGCAGAAATTTTTAATAGTTCGGAGAACCTGCAAATACCACCTCTGACTGCCCCTGCCCCCATCTATTCTCTGCTGATCAGCTGGATCTTCTTTTGTTGCCCTGCATAGGAGAATGGAGCTGGAAAGCAGGTTAACCGGGTGAGGAGGGAATGAGGATTTTGCAGTAACCTTCCCTGAGGAGTGGGGTGAGAATGGAGATTTTACAGTATCCTGCCATGCCCACCAAGCCACGCCCACCAAGCCAAGCCATGCCCATCAAGCCACGCCCACCAAGCCAAGCCATGCCCATCAAGCCACACCCACAGAACCAGTAGTTAAAATAATTGAATCCCACCACTGCCTATTATTGATGGAAGAGATGGAGCTGAAATTCTAAACCAGTATTAAGAGGCTACACCAGTCAGTAAGAGAAAGAGTAAATGGAAACGAATTTAGTCAAGATACTGTTGCTTGGAGTTTCTGTTTGGGAGAGATTTCCACTTTTTCTGAAAAACTAAAAATACAATTTGAGTTTTTGTTTGACTTGCATAAACTTTATCTCTTAGAATGGTCTGAAATTATGGTCCTGTCCTATCTTGTAAAAATGAATCTAATTTCAGTCTCTCCTGCACTCGTTACACAGAGCTTAGATTATTCTAATACTCTACACAGAGGTGTGTGAAGCTTTGCTGGCTGAAGAATTCTGGGAGTTGAAGTCCACAAGTCTTAAAGTTGCTGAGGTTGGAGACCCCTGGTGTGAAGTATAACAGGAACATTCCTATTTTTAGATGAGAGAAAAAAGATTTTCGTCCCAGAGGATTACATGATTGACTGATACATACAACTCATTCTCTAGATTAAAAAAAACAAACTATAAGTATTGTGTTCACCAATTTATAAACTGTTTGGTTTTAAAAAATAAAAAATGAGATACAAAAACATTTATAAAGATTAATTTTGCAGGTAACCTCCGTTATAGTACCCTGCTTCTTCAAATGAAGCTAAAAAAATGACATGGAACCTTTTCTGTCAGATTAAAATTTTGAAAATAAGGACTTTCTGAAGATAGTTTTGCAATTAGGGTTAGTTGTAGTGCTGAATAGATTCGCAAAGTTTTAGAATAAGAAGCATTCTTATGGTATGAATCTTGTATTTAAATGTCAAAGTTATTATTCTATTGCATGAATCACTATACTTTTCCTTATACTGTAAACCATTCAAGAGGAACACCAAAGTGACTGCCTATTTTATTGTGTAAGAAACATTGAATATTGATGGATTTTCTGATCTTATGACAAACACACACATATGCACACATGTACTAGCACACATAGTGCCAATTCTGTGTACATTTTCACTCTGTACTTTCCCAGTTTGTCATGACCATACACTTCCTGTAGAGTAGACAGTCAGCTGGTGCTGAATTACTTACTAAAGCAGACAGAGGAACCAACTATAGAAATTATCTTAAGAAGCGGGGGGGAGGGGGAATGGGAGAACAGACATATTTTTCCTTCTGCCCCATTCATAAAATGTCATTTTTAAAAAAATCAATGAACTGGTACTGCAGACCTTCATAATAAGAATGAAACAAAAAGTAGCTCAACACATTTTAAGAATACCAGGAAATTTTTACTGAAGAAGTTTTAATGAATGAATGATTCATGCTGCTACCATCACTGCCTTCAAAACTATCTCAGTAAAATAATGTACCCTGGACATTGGCCAGAGAGATATGTTCTTAAGAAATATCCTGAAAGGTAACAATAGTTTTTTGGCAAATAGCTATGTGTTGGAATAACCCATGATGCAAGGATATAATACTTGATTTAAAGTAAAATACTTGATTTAAAGACCCTGGGCCAGCAAGCCATCTTCAGAGAAATTCCATCACATTATTTAAAAAAATTTGGTTGCTGCCAACAATTTTGAAAATGACATGAAAGAGATACATAGGACTAACTGTACCAATAATGAAGTTCTTTAGCCTGGAAGGTATAGGTTTCGATGTCAAATGTATTCCATGCTTTTTTTCTGCATCAGAAAAGGAAATGTTATATTAGCTAGTTTTCAATAACTAGGTTAAAAAAAGTCTTATGATGAGGTTGCTTCATAGCCTAAGAATCATGACAGCAGATCTCTTCCCTGTGCCACTGGTTGATTGTTTCCAATCAAGTGAGGTTCGCTTTTATAACCACACAGACAGATCTTGTTCATGATGAAAAAGGGATGAAAATTATGTTTAATTATGTTTAATTAATGACAATGGGTAGACAACCAGCCATAGAAATGGCAATGAAGATATTGAAGTGTTTGACATTTGTTTGATATTCTTTGAAAGAGTTACATCTGTGATCTGTCCACTGACATCCTTTAGCATATTGGTTTGCGAATGGGACCTTCATCTGAATCTGGAAAGCTTTTGGAAAATTTGTTTTTTCAGATTTGTCTCTTCTAACCATTCTCCAAATTCTTTATTAAATTCTTTCCTGAGATCCTTGTATTCCTCTCCTCTCCTTGTCAATTTTCACTGTTTATCCTGATATCTAGTTTCCTTTCTTCTTATGTCCTTTGGTAGTTTGTTTTTCACATCCATCTTTTAACAACTTCTTTGTTTCAATACCACTGTGTCTCTGGTTTCCTATCAACGAGATTCAGGATTTTAAAGAGATTACTGATGTTCTCTATGAAAATGGTGGACATACTGTATGTTCACTATCATATCATGGAAGCTGTTTTTCTCCTGCTTTATCCTGATTTGAAATTATATATAAGTGGTTCATACCATCTTCCACAATCAAACTGTGGGCATGCTTTACTATTATTACTGATGTCTTTCACCTCATTTTACCTATCATCTTGTCACTTTACTTCTTCGTACTCTAGCTCTTCATGAATATCAATGTCATTCTGGCTGTTTGAAGATGGTATTATCAAAGAGGAAATAATTGATTTGGCAAAAATTGATAACTCATTGTCCTACGTCAATCCAGTTTCCTAGGCCATGAGATACAACTGCATCATTTTCTTCCTCAATATTTCCAATCTCAATCACAACAGCACATCTTATTTATATGTTCTATTGATTTCAGGTTGAACTTGATCATAAGACTAACCTATCAGCTTCTGATTTTTCTGCATCAGTAGCTAGATCATAAACTTGGTTTACTGCCAGGGTTGTCCATGAAATCTAATTAAAATTATTTGCTCTCTGATTGCATTGTACCTAAGTATCGTCTTTACTATATTCTTCCTGGTTGTTCCATTAAAGTATGTACAATATATTGTATTGTTCAGATGATAAATTAATTTTAAAAAATAGGAAAATTGACTGTTACCATGTTGTTGTTATAAATAATATATTTTTATTATGGGATTGTGTCATATTAATATATTAAACTTAGTGTAATATAACATACATCCCCCAACTTTTCACAAAACTCATGCATTTGGACATTAAATCAGAAATGTGTGATAATACAGCAAACCAGACCATTTAGCAATATGTGAAATTGAACAGTTATTTTAATTTTAAGGAAAGGTTCAGAGTCAGACACTCAATAAATACTGCCATATCTCCTCCTCCAGATCAACAACCAGCCCACCTAACCCTTCTCCAGTTATTTTTAAAATGCCTCTGAAAGCGCACATAATTCAGCCCACTCAAAACCTTGGTGTTTAACCTGGGGGAAAACCAGCACCAACCACTATATTCCTCTCAAAGAACCTCCAGTGTGTTTTCCCACCTCACCCCTCTCATATAATTTCTGATACTCCCACTTCATTGTGACCCATCTCTGCGAGAGGAGGGGAAATTCCATCACAACACATAATAGTGTTTTGCACTTCAGTAGGAGGGGTGTTTACCTTTCACATGGAGAAGTTGCTATGGCAGGCTCAGGTGAGGGAGGTGGGAAAACTAGATGTGAAAATCCATGTACAGAGATGTGCACAAGAACACGAGTACTGAAAAAAGTCAATGCTCTGTCCTAATCATAATAGAAGAGGATCTAAAATATGATTTCCCCAACTGTGAGGGGTACCTCCGTTGGGGACAGAGTGTGAAGAGATATGAAAATCCTTTTAGTCGCACATTCTTAACAATAAATCCAACCTTTCCCAAAGTTCCATTGCATTGCTTTCATTGCTCATTTGTGTCCATTTTGGTTTTAGGGTTTTTAGGGGAGGTCTGTACATTAAGATAACACTAAAGGTAGGTACATGGCAAAAAGTTTAGGAACTCTTGGTCTAACAGGTGTACTGAAAGAGATAAAACTATGACAGACATAAAAGAAATTTGGTCCGAAAGAAGGACGTAGCAACAAGACAATTAAGAAAATGTTCTCTTGTTCAATGTTTGATTTTTTTAAAAAAAGATCAGGTAGATGCAATCTATCCAAATTATATTTAATCCAATTTGGTTTCAGTCAGAAAGCGAAACACACTCTTAAATCGCTCCCACTGGATCCAGTGGCACTGAAAAACAGCTTTGGCTGCATTGTACTTTTTATTCCTTAATCTGAAAGAGGATGTACTGGTGATTAAAGCTATGTCTAGACATATCTCTCTCACACACTCTGTCTCTTCTGTATTGACCTTCACTTTTTAGTGCAAGACAGAATCCAGATAAATTCTTCTTCACCGTCACAAGAACTTAGAAAATCCTATCCTGTTTATACCAGAAGATAGGTTACAGCAGAATATATTTATATTTCTGTGTTTTTTTCCCTCCCATTATCAGCCTCCCTTACGTCTCTGCTCCTACCATACCGAAGCGATTATAAAGCATTTGGTTGCATTAAATGCTGTCTCCACATGCCTTTGAGTTGGTTTTTACAACTGTATTGCAAAAGCCAAAAATACAATTATTGCAAACAGACGTGACTACAATGGAATCCTGGAATTTGAGGAGTATAAAAAAACCCCAATGTTTTGCAAGTCATAAAATCACAAGGCAAAATGTTTGGGTATTAAAAGAATGTCTTAAGAGAAAGAAGATTCACACAGGTGCCAGAGTTCCTCCTCGTATCTCCTGCAGCATTTTCATGCTCTCCTAATATCTTCCCAGCTGCCCTTCCTCCATCTGGCCAATAGGAATTTGCCTGCTAGTGGTCCACTGCCATTGGACCCATTCTTTCTTTGGTGGGTTTCCTTTCCACAGGGTCGTAAAAGGAACAACCCCAAACCAAGAAGGGGAGCAGCCATCACTCAAAACAACCAAGCACAGGAGGGAGGCGCTCGAAGGCTTCAGGAATGGGAAGGAACGAAAACCATCTGTTCCTCAGCCTGAGAGGAAATGGTGCAAAACTATTGTTGCAGCGTTCATTTCCTCTGGAAGAGAACCTGAACTGAATACGAATCAGCTCCATTTGTAAATCCAAGCCCACAATTTTGTGGGGGCCAGAGGAGTCCCTAGACCTCAGTGAAACAAAACAATTGGTCATGTGGAAGGAATTATTACTGTTCTAGGTGTGCTTTTGTGAAGGCCTTGGATTAAGGGAGAAATCCTTTCAGAATATCTTCTCATAAAGAGAATTGGCTATTGTCAGAAAAATAATTTGGGGTTCCAACTCAAGCTGGAGCTGCGCAAGAATAAACAAAAATGAGATCCAGATAGCTGTAAGGAAAGAAGAAATATTTATTCCTTGAAGCAAAACGGCTTGCATTTAGGGGCAGGCTGAAGAGAAATGGGGTAAAGCAGCAGATTTTTATAGGGAGAACCTGCTGATTCTAGGGTGACACTTGAAGTATATGTGTATGCGTGTGTATGTATGTTTATTCTTGTGAACATGCAGTTTCTCTGAGAGATCTAATTTAATTAACTCTGTGTTTGCAGACCTTATCCTTTGATAAGTGGATTAGGTCTGGGTAACTTATATGAGGAAGTTTGCTACTTTTAGTTGATTAACTTAGTTTCAACTTGACTGTTAATTATCTAGTGGTGACACTAATTCTCAGACCATTGTGGATTCTGTTAATACTTTAAGGGAAAGATGGAAACAATATAAAGAATAAAATATATTTGGACATAAAAATTTCACACCATGCTCTTATAATCTTTTCAACCATGTGTCCCAACGGTGGCTTACCTTTCTGGGGCATTTTTATGTCTGCACGTTGCAAAACATTGCTGTCTTCAAGAGAATGCCCTCATATATCTGTATGAATGAGTCTGCTGTGCTGTTTGGAGCAATTTCAAAGTAGATAAGAGGCAATGCTTTTGTTAACAACAATGCTAATTAGTATAGCAAAAGGTGAGGAATGGGAGACTCACAGTTCAATAATATTTTTTAAAAATTCCCATTGCCCATCCTGGTTTCCTTGTGTTTCTTCTTACTCTCTGTGATACCCAATCCACTTTGCCACCCCAAAAATACATAGTAGATTGCAAAATCTGCATATCTCAGCATTCCTTTTTATTCTTGTGTAAACTTATGGAAATAACAAAATGTTTTAGGCCTCCATTACATGGATGACCACTCCTTGCAACAGGCTACTTCCACTTCTTGTCTTCCAGATGACTACATAACCCATCATTTAAATTCACCACTAGGTGAAATGGTGAAATTGTAGTCCAACGCCTCTGGGGAAAGTCTGATTTGAGTAGCCAACTTTATTCAGTGTTGCTTTTTCTCTCCAGAAACACATGCTTTTGTTTATACATTTCCAACTATTTCAGCATTTGCACAATTGCCAATTGCCACATATGCATACAGTCCTGAGGAAATGAAAACCAGGAACTATTATTTCCCAAGTGATTCAGTTTTCTTTTCTTTTTTCTTGTGAAAGCCCTGGATGTGTTCTTAAAACTGCTTGGAAAGACCAGCCCCCTAATAATAATTGAGCAAGACATATGGGCTCACGCGACTCAACCTGCATTATGTAATTGCCCACTTTCAAAGCATTTATGGACCCAGCCAGCACCAAGATTAGGAATGAATGCACTCAGGTTATTTATCTTTTGAGGTATGGAAAAGGAAATCAAATGTAAAATCAAATGTACGTGAAAAGCATTGAGTCACTTTTTTAAGGTTTATCAAACTAAAAGTTGCAAGTAACTGAACCACAAAAGAGAATTTGATTCTAAGCAATGGCACTACAAATGCACAGCAAATGACATCTTCATTTAAATGTAAATATTATGACTAGAATCTGATGCACCATAAAGCGTTTTATTTGCTGAGTATTCTGAGAACTGTATATTTGCTATACTTGAAAGAAAAGTGGAAAAAACATTTTGATAGAGATTTTCAAACATACTGTACCTTACAAATATGATGCCATCATTATCAGTCAATCAATCAATCATTTAATCAACACATACATAATTTTTATACCAGCTGCTTCTGACAAAGTCAACAAAGGGATGAGCATCCAGCTATTGTTATTATTTTATTGCACTCTATAGGGGGGGAGGGGAAGGGAAGGGGGAAAGGGAGGAAGAGAAGAAGAAGAACAGGAAGAAGAGGAAAAATCTGACAGTACAAGGTAGTTTATAGGAATAAATGCTGTGAATTGTGCTGGGCTGAGAATGACTAGCCCCAAATATTAATAGCAGTCTTGTGGACAGTAAGCAGTGTGAGTTGCCTCTGACATACAATCAAGAGTACAATTAGCCTTCCATTTTTTGAATGGTAAAGCAGTGAATATGATTAACGTGACTTTTCAGCAAAAGAACCTTTAATGTGTCTGGGAATGCAAATGTCACCCCTGTTTGCAACTCTTTAAAGCAACTACATCACTATATATGAGAGACTGAGCCTGAAGAACAATACAGCCCTAGTGTCAGGGGACTTGAGAACAGTTTAAATTGTTTGAATGCTAACTATCTCTGAGCTTGTCATTTTTGCCATTCTTAATTAAGGATGATAATTTTGACATCAACCAGGACCAGAAAATCTAAAGAATCATTTACAAATTAGTCTGCTCTTCATCAGTGCGACTTGACATGAGATTGTGATATTTGATTTTTAACATGAATATACCCATAAATCCATTCTGACCCATGCCTACATATCTCTATGATTATTTTAAGCTTGCATGAATTTGTGCTCAATATGAATTTTAAACTTGTTTTCTTCAAAAAGATGGCCTCCTAAATATAATTGTCACTCCATTAATATCTATTCAAATTAATTTGGACTTTGGAAACAGGAATAGAGATTCATTTCAGAACAACTGTAGAAAATTAAATGCGTCCATGCAGTCTATTATAAGGCCTCCCAAACTCATATTGGTTGAGGCCAGGGTTAAATCTATAAGAAATGGCAAATACTGAATTCCTCTGCTGATATCTCTGCAGGTATCAGAACTGCCATATGTTTCAGTCAGTTATGATTAATCTGAATTTTGGATTGACATTTGCTGTTTAATAATCAGATTAGACTGCCCACTATCACGAGTTGAACTTAACTGACGGACAAACATGTTCTGACAATTTTTTTCTCCCCAAAATATTGCCTTCTTTTATCTTTTGGCAATGGATTAAACAAATGGAAATAATCTGTTGTTGTATTATTTTTCCCCTTTTCCAAATCCTGTCCACAGGAAAATCCTTGTGTGTATAATCCCACTATTATTGCCACATTCTACTGTTCTGTACACTGAAAGACTTCACCATTGTAAACAAGAGGAAATGATATCAATAGAGATAAGAATGAAAGGAGTTCATAGTTCAATTACAGTCATGTTTTGGTTAGCTGGAAGCAAAACTTCCTTCCTTATGATGAAGTCTTTCTACTCCCCTAAGACAGAAGCTAATTGTTACATATTAGCATACTCCAAATACTCTATTCCTATTGGCCCACAAAAACTTGAATCTAATTGGTGTTCTACTCGACGCTGATTGGCCAACAATAGCTAGTCTATGATTGGCCACCTTAGTGGCGGGAGAATCAAGGAGCTGTCATTGGCTGCAAGCCGTGAACAGCCTCTCTATAAAAAAGGGCTGCCACGGCTCCTGTCTCAGACAGAATTTAAGAACTAAATAAAAGAGCTGAAGTTACGCTGGTCTCTAGTCTCATTCTTCGCGAACACAACACTGGCGATGAAGGTGGGATACTGAGACAAGGAGACCAGTCGAGCATGTGGCAACGAGAACCGAGCAGACGAAATGGCCGGAACCAACTCGCCACCTGCACCATTCAATCCAGTGACGGAGGACTGGGAATCATACATCGATAGATTCCTCATGTTCCTGAAAAGCAACGACTTGCAAGGAATCTCTGACAACAGAAAGAGAGCCGTGTTCCTGATGCACTGTGGGCCCACAGTATTCAAGATGGCCAAGGCATTAGCCAAACCAGAGGATGTAAAGCAGATGGCCTGGCCAGATTTGGAAAAATTGCTGAAGGCTCACTATGCACCGACCATCTCCAACCTTATTTGGAGACACGAGTTATACAAAGGGGACCAGAGAGAAGATGAGAGCATCGCAGACTTTGTAGTGGCTCTCAGGGACACTGAAGGGGCATGCGAGTTCCTCAACATGGATGAAGCCATGAGGGATAGCGTGATCCTTGGCCTAAGAGATCTCACCCTATAAAGCCGACTGCTAACTCAACCAAAAATTACAGTCACTGAGGCTATCGCTGAGGCCATGACAGCTGAAGCAGCTAAAAAATCAGCAGCCAAAATGCAACAAATGAATGCAACAACACCAAAAACACCAGCAGAAACAAGACAAATTCCAGAGAAAAAGTCAGAGAACATACACAAGACCACCACACACTACACAGATTGCGAATCGTTGTCTGAGATTGACGACGAGGAAGAGGAGATCCACAGACTCCAGGCTGAACAAAATAAACGGGAGAAGAAAGGACATAAGTTGGGGTTCCAGTGTGCTGGGTGTGGAGAAGACCACCCCCGTTCCAAGTGCCGTTTCCTAGATGCTATGTGCCGGTATTGTGAGAGACGGGGACACATAGCAAGAGTCTGCCGAAACCGTAAGAGCTACAGCCCCCGACGTAGAGACAACACACCACCAAGGATAAAAGAAAGACAAACATGGAGCCATGAGAGTCGAGAAAGCAGAGGCAAGCGGCTAAACAAAAACCACAGAAAAGAAGAAGCACACCAAACTATTATTATCGGTCATTCAAACGCAACCAATGGCCGAAAAGTACACGTGGCAGTCAGGATTGAGGGCCAGGAATGCGAGATGGAGGTGGACTCCATATCATATCTTTCAATGGTATCATGGAATACCATTAAAAAACTAATTCCGCATATTGACAGAATCAAATTAGAAAAACAAATGCTAATACTAAAGCACTACCAAGGAAACAGGATCCCCGTAGTCGGACTCGGAAACTTCCAAGTCACCTTCAAAGAACACACAAAAATTCTGCCTCTAACCATTGTAGACTGGAACTGCCCAAGCCTCTTGGGACTCAAGTGGTTCGAACCCCTGGGAATCGGAGTGATGGGCATCAACAGCGTCACCGAGACAGACTGGGAGGAGAACCTAATGAGGGAGTTCCAGGACATCTTCGATGGGAAACTAGGCAAGTACCGAGGGTCCCCCATATCATTTAATTTAAATCCAACAATAGCTCCTATTAGGTTAAAAGCAAGGCGAATTCCCTTCGCATTAAAACTGAAGATTGATGAGGAACTCAATAAACTCATAGCACAAGGCATATTGGAACCAACTGACTACACTAAATGGGAAACACCAATTATGACCTCAATTAAGCCAGATGGGTCCGTGAGAATTTGTGGTGACTACAAGGCCACCCTAAACCATGCACTACAGCAAAGCGCATATCCTGTTCCAGTCGTGCAACACCTGTTACACTCATTGGGAAGAGGCAAGGTTTTCGCAAAGCTCAACCTTGCGCAAGCATATCAACAATTGCCAGTCGACCCCAAAATAGCAGAGGCACAAATGATCGTGACTCATAGGGGAGCCTTCAAATGCAAAAGACTGCAATTTGGAGTATGCTAATCTGTCACACCGAAACAAACCACTGACATACCCAGCCACGCAGAACAACACACACACACACCAGAACCACAGCAAACATAAAACAAAAACAGTAATAAGCCAACCAGAGAGGGGGGAGTCCCCTCAAACACAAATAAAAAGGGAGGGGGAGACCCTCCGTCAGAACAAGAAACACCGCAAAATCAAAACACAACCCACAAATCACATTCACAAATAAACTCAGAAAGAAACAACAACTTACCTGAAGAAGACTTCGGTGAAGAGGAACAGGAGGCACAAGAAGACCAAGAAGCCACTCTGGAAGGGAGTAGCCGAGCTGACTCTACCAGCCCGGGTAGGCCAGGCAGGAGCGGCAGGGCTGACTCCACCTTCCAGGAGGTTCCACAGAGAAAGACGGGAAAAACAGCGATCCCATCCGAACCCGCCGAAGACAACAGCATAACTAAACTGCACAGGTCAACTAGACAACATAAAAACCCCGCCTACTTATGTGACTGTGTAAGGTAGGAACAAACCAAGAGGGGAGGGTTGTTACATATTAGCATACTCCAAATACTCTATTCCTATTGGTCCACAAACACTTGAATCTGATTGGTGTTCTACTCAACGCTGATTGGCCAACAAATAGCTTGTCTATGATTGGCCACCTCAGCGGCGGGAGAATCAAGGAGCCATCACTGGCCGCGAGCCACAAGCAGCCTCTCTATAAAAAGGCCTGCCGCGGCTCCTGGCTCAGACAGAATTTAAGAACTAAATAAAAGAATTGAAGTTACGCTCGTCTCGAGTCTCATTCTTCACGAACATAACACTAATTGTAACCTCACCTCTACCCCCACATAATTTATAATAGATCTGAATGGACAGCTATGTTCTACCCCAAAACAAAAATCAGCAATATTCTCTGATCTTTATAATCAGGGCCACATATTTTAAAAACTGTTCATTTATTATTTTACTTGAAATATTCTAGAGTCTCCCACTACACAAGGGGATCTCATGGTGGATTTTAATCCACAAAAACAATAATATACCAGTTTAATTAGCTAATTGACTAATCTAATTAAAACATGCAATAATCATCACAATAAAGGACACTAACAGCGAAGAACAATAGGCAAGGGTTTCCATGGAGATTAAAATGAGATGGCAGCTACAATAATGGCTCCATCTCTTTTTTATCTAGATCTTTTTCATCCTTTGGATCCCCAAGGATTCCTATGATCCTGAAAAAAATCAGGTCTAGTGCCAAAAGGCAGATCATGTCAAGGCCAAACTGATGTCCAACAGAAGGGAATTTCAAAACAAGGGGTGCATAAGACAGAATCTTGCCTTCTTCATCACCACAGAATGTGCTTCTCCAGATCATTCTGAGAAGAGCTTTCACTGCAGAGCTTAATATTTACCTGAATATATTCTAATTACCAAATATCAAAACAATTTCTTATCCTTGAACCGCGAGTTGGAAGCATTGTAGCTTAGAGAATGACTTGCAACAAACTATTCAGTGAAATGAGGTTAATTGGGATTTGACCAACTATCACCTTGCACAGGAATTTACTTACTCATATTTGCCCAGAAGAAAGATAGCTCTGAACTTAAGATGATATGCCACAAAAGAAAGATTACAAAGAAAAAAAACATCTGTCTCTATTATCATATTGTTATCATGGCTAAGATAATTTTCCTATTTTTAAAGTAAATTATCTGGATATATGACTCACTTCGGTTGCATCCAAATCAGTGGTGGGATTTAAAAAAAAATATTACCGGTTCTGTGGCCGTGGCTTGGTGGGCATGTCAGAGGAAGAATACTGCAAAATCTCCATTCTCAGCCCACTCCATGGGGAGGAAACTGTAAAATCCCCATTCTCTCACCACCTCACTAACCTACTTTCCAGCTCCGTTCTCCTGTGCAGGGCAACAAAAGAAGACCCAGCCGATCAGCTAGGACTCAGGAGGCAGAGAATAAATGGGGGTGGGCCAGTCAGAGGTGATTTTCCAAACTGCTCAAAATTTCCGCTACCAGTTCTCCAGAACTGGTCAGAACCTGCTGAATACCACCTCTGATCCAAATCCAGTATTCAGCGATACAGGTAGTCCTCATTTAGTAACCATAACTGGGATTAACCATTTGGTTGTTAAGTAAAGCAGTCACAGAGTGAAATCATGACTGTACTTACAGTCTTCCTTCAGTCTTCCTTTTCTTACAGACCTGCAAGGTGATAAACATAGGGTTGGTGATTGTTACTTTTTCAACACTGTGTTAACTATGAACGATCTGGACAGTAGTCCTCAGCCTATGACTATTTAAAGTTACAACAACTACAGAAAGACTGCTTCACAGCCCATAGAGCACTTCCAGCCATTGTAAAATGTCATGCCATACATCAGGGATGTCAAACTCAAGGCCCGTGGGCCAGATCTGGGCCGCTGGGTGCTCAAATCTGGCCCATGGGGCTGGCCTGGAAAAATCAAGGGATCGTCCCACAGTGCCTCTGGCGGCTAAAACAGACCACCTGCAGCTCCCCCCGCATGCCTTGTTTTCATCCTCCATGGCCTCTTGTATCACTCTGCTGGCCGAAACCAGGCCAAAAACTGGGCTAAAAACAGGCCATGAAATGGGCTGAAAAACAGGCCCAAGATGGGCCAAAACCAGGCTGAGAACCAGGCTAAAACAGCTTGAAAAATGGGCCCAAAACTAGCCAAAATGGCTGGAAAATGGGCCAAAAATGGGTCACACAGCCTGTTTTCAGTTGGCAGAGTGCTGTAGGAGGTCATGGAGGGAGAAAATGAGGTGCAGGTGGGCCACACACAGACCTCCCCGCACCCCGTTTTGGCCAGCAGGGTGCTGCAGGAGGCATCTATCCTGTTCAACCTGTTCTCTGGGAAGTCAGACTTCCATTCAATTTGGAGAGGCTGAGGCTGCCAATTTTATTTTTGTGTTACTGAGTTTTTGTTCCTATGCTTTGGTTTCTTTGGTTTCTTTGCTGGCTCTTTTAATGTGCTATAGGTTACCTTGAATTTGTATATATTAAAAAAGCTATAAGGATTTCTTTTTGGAAAACTAAGTTGATTTTTAGACATATAAGATGGATGGATGGATGGATGGATCAATAGATCAATGGATGATAGGCAGATATATAAATAGATAAGTATTTTTCCCCCAAAAAATAATTGAGTAACTGCACAAATATGCAGAAGCAGCTTTTTAGGAAGTTTGAAGGCTAACCCTGTGGGTATTTTGGAACTACTGCTATCTGCTTCTCAACCTTTAAATGTGTAAATATTGAATGAACACAAAATAAATTCTCTGGTCACCAAAAATTGACCTGTTAAATCCTCCCTAAAGGATCTTTTATGTCTAGGGAAATAAAGCACAATATTGCATAACATATTGCTTAACAAAATTTATTAGTGTTATCCAATGACCAGTTCACTTTGTGGTTTACTAGAGTTGTAGTAGTCCAACTATTTATCTTGGGAATAAGATAAATGCTGAATAATACCCACAGTATAACTTTTTCATTATTGTTAAAATAAGACCAAATTGGCAGAAGAAATGGATTATGAGAAAAAGAAAGATATCAAATTTCAAAATGGTTCCCAAAGATCTCAATAATCTTTTGCTAGCCCAGATTGACTGATCTGCATTTCTCAGGGGGAGGTCATCTATAGGTATGAGATCCGGTATCATCAGTATGCTTCTGATACCCCATTATATATCTCCATCCCTAGTTGGACAGGCGATGCTGTAAAAGTGCTGGCCAGATGCTTGGAGATAGAAAGGCTCTGGATGGGGAGAAATTGGCTTTGTCTCAACCCTGGCCAGATGAAATGTCTTTTGGTCTGCCAGGTCCAGATACTATGTCATCCTTCATTCTGGATGACATGGCACTTCCCTAGACCCAGCTGGTACACAACTTCAGGGTTCTCCTGAACTCATGGCTCCTGCCCCAAAAACAGATGGCAGTGGTAGCTAGGACAGCCAATTGCACCCTTTCTTGGACCAAGAGGCCTTGCTCACAGTCACCCATGCCTTGGCCGTCTCCTGTACAGATTATTACAATGCACTCTGCATGGAAGAGTGCACTCTACATGCATTCTACAATGCACTCTACATGCACTCTACTCTCCACTAGTCCAATTTCTTCCAGTTTCTTTACAGATGCCATTCAAGGTGCTGGTTATCATCTTTAAGGTCCCATATGGCACAGGGCCAGGCCATCTGTGGAACCACCTTTCCCTAAGGACATCTACTCATCTTACTCAGTTAGAAAAGGTATGCCCATTCCTAGACCCTTCCTCTAAACCCTGCCATCTTATGGAAGAAAGGAAGTATGCCATTTCCATGGCTGCTCCTGCACCCTACCCTCCTCACCTTCCTTAGCCCTGAGTTGTCTCAATTGATTTTTTTGCATCATGGCATTTAAGCTCAATGAAGTTCTCAAGATTTCCAGGAAGCTTCCTTGTAGTCTCTTGCCTCTTCTACCAACAATAAACGAGAAAAACTTTTATGCAGCTGTGATGCATGCTTAGAAGCCTTTTTGGGCTTTTTTGAATGCTGATCAATGCAAAGAGAAAATATTGACTTTATTCCATCCTCTGAGCATTCTCTAGAACTCAGTGAACCCAAAAGACTGCTTATGCAAATAAGAGGTGAGTAGGGACTACCAAAAAGAACAAAACAAAGCAGCTTGGCCCTTTTTTTCTTTTTTCACGAGAATCAAAAAGACCATATGATTTTGCAAGCTTTGTTACAGCTGGGATTCTGTTCTCCTCATGTGAATGGGCATTAAATCACGCTGGAACAAAAGTCAACCTTCAGTTGTATATTTCCTCAGAAATTGGGAGCCTCACACTTGGGACAGAGGTCCAAATCAAGCACCCTGAGTAAAAGTTGGCTCAGTGTCCTTTATACAAAATGGTTCACATTTACAAAAAAAATGACATTTGTTGCATTTAGTACAACATAGCGAAACCCTCCTAATATTATTGTGAGGAATTTCCTGATGCAGCCTGTCATTTGTCAGTTTCAAAAGGAAGAAGGCAAAGAAAGGGGAAACTTTGACAGTCAGGTGGGTAATTTAATCACTTCTAACTTTTGATGGATTGTTTCTATATAATTTGATCGATTCTTGGCTGACTTGCTATTGAAAACATGATTTAAAGATCTTTCCTTATGAATGGGATTCCTTTCCTATAGAAGCTAATCACTTTTGCAGTTACTCCCTCTAGGATTTAAAGAGGACTTTCCCTATTTGAAGGATTCCAGTATTTTACAGTATTTTATATTCTTCATTCTTAAGCTGTCATTAAGCTTCAAAAGTTCATCAAAGCAAAGGAACCCTTCCAAGATTTATAGATGATTCTCAGCCTGCTACTTTTCAATTTGCTTTATTCCAGAAAAGCAGAACTATATATCTTAAGATCATTATCTCTTTCTTTTACCCACAATTGATGTTTATGATTGCTCTCAATATGTTAGACTCAATAATAGTCTTTTAACTTGCATACTCAGTCATAACAAAGAACATAACATTCCATAGTTCATTTGACATAATTCAACGGATCCAACTTTAGGATAAACATGCATAGGAGGTAGCTTCAGATGAAACTGAATTTTTTTTAATGAACCAAAATGCTTGATTACACAACATGTAGAACAAGAATATTGAAAAGGGATTTTGTCAAGTTTGTGAGCTTAAAGCAATAGTACAGATAGTCCTCAACTTATGACTAGTCATTTAATGATGGTTATAATGGTACTGAAAAAAATGATTTACAACTTGTCCTGGAAATTATGACCCTGACACCTTCTCCACAATCATGTGATTGCCGTTTGGACATTTGGCTACTGGTTCATATTTACAACTGATTACAGTGCCCTGTGATCATATGCAACCTTTGCTGCTGACTTCTGACAAGCAAAATCAATGGGGGGGGGGGGGAGAGCCAGATTTGTTAATGATCATGTGACCATAGTAAAAATGATTATTAAATTGGGTCTGGTCATGTGATGATATTGCTTATGACTAAAATTCCAATCCCTACTGTGGTCATAAATTGAGGACTACCTGCACAAAAATCAAGTATACGCAAATTTGTACAATGCTCTCCCAAATTTGTACAATGCACATTATTATTCAATGTATATACAGTATATATAATATATAGTAATTTCCCTCAATGTATTATTGCATTTCCTAAAAGTTAAAGAAATCGCTTTGTACTAACTTAAATTGCTTATGAACCTTCCACTAGAAAGTATACTATTGTGCAATGTCAACTTAACATCAGAACATTTTCATGCTCGTTTTCAAGGGTTAACTCCATCTTCCCTCTGAGTTGCTTAAATGTATGGTTAGTGACTTCCTTCTGAAGAAGAACTTAGTCACCTGGTCTTGTTGCACAAGTTTGGCATTCCCCTTTTGAAAAAATGAAATGTTCTGTATGTGCCTATCTGCTTATGTATCTATGTTTAACAAATAGGAGTAACAGAAAGACTTGCATATTACTTATCTTTATCCCAATCTGAATCTATTTATCTATTTACTGCTTTGTTTCAGTATCTGCTGAAGAAGGGATGATCTGTACAAACCACTTTGCAAACACCCAGGAAATGAAATATCAGCTCACCGATATTGAAACTATGATGGAATATCCTGAGGTATTTGTCCATCAAGTTGAGGATCTTAACACAAAACTACAGTTTAAAAAACATCATAGAGATACTCAGTCTCATATAAAGTAGAAGGGAAATTATTTCTCCTATATGTTAAGGAGCATATATTATACTCATTGTTTAAATCTTTATCAGTTTTATAAATTATACCTATGAAACAAAACATCTCAGATAATTAACTTTATATGAAAAATGCCCTGATGATAAGTGAGCATCATAACAACAACCATCCACAAAACTGAAGAATCAAAGAAAAGCAAGGGAAAGTAGATGCTGTTTAGCTCTTTGCTTTGAGGGGGAAAAAAGCATCCAAAAAGTTTCTTTTTCTGAGCCAGGGATAGACAATTTTACAGATGAGGCTCACTTTGAAGGCCACAGGAAATATTGGCAGAAATAGTTATGTTACCAGAGAAGATTGATCCAAATATTTTGGTGATTCCCCCCCCCCCTCAAATTGGAAGTTGGTGAGGAAATGGATTGTATCTATTTTCTAGCTTATGGGTGTTAAGCAATACAGTTTAAAAAAATGCACAGAAGGAAATCAAGCTTTTTTTACAAATTTTGGGCATTTCAATCCTGGCAGGTTTAGCTCCAGCAAAATTCAGTTCTGGGAGTCTGTTCAACCATGCACAAGGCCTATCCTATCTTAAATAAACAAAAGGAAACAGAAAGAAAATATTTATCTCAATACATTTCTTATGTAATAAGGACACTAATAGACTTCCAAAGTTTAAAAAAAAAATTGTTTTTTTTTAGTTGCTTTTTGCTCTCATAAACTGTTGCTTACCAAAATAAATATTGCTGTTTGGTAGAAGAAAGAAGTATGTGGCATTAGTTTTTCTTTTGAGTAGAGTTCTTGCAAAGAACTCAGAGATAAATAGTAATATTAGAAGATATTTTTCCCCAGAATTGATGTTAAAAAATAAAATACAACAGAATGAGGTGGTCAAAAGATGGGTGTTGAACAGCTTGCAGCGTGGGGACTATATAATAGATATGGATTGGTTCTTACCTACATGCTATTGTTATATTTTTTCAAGTCAACCCTGACTTCTGGCAAGATTTTCGGAAGTGATTTGGCCTTGTTTTCTTCCTAGGGCTGACAGAGAATGATTGGCCCCAAATTACCCAGCCTAAGGTTCAGTGGTGAGATTCAAAAAAATTTATGACCGGTTCTGGGGTGTGGCTTGGTGGGCATGGCAGGGGAAGGATACTGTAAAATCTCCAGTTAGAGATAGTATTTGCTAGTTCTATGAACTACTCAAAATTTCTGCTACCGGTTCTCCAGAACTGGTCAGAACCTGCTGAATACCACCTCTGCCAAGGCTAGAACTCAGGTTTCCCCACTCCTAGTCCAGTAACTTAATCACTACCCCAAACTAGTTTTCAATCATATTTATGTGAATATAGGTATTATCTTTCACTCAGCATTATGACTTGGAGCAGTGGTGGGATTCAGCCAGTTTGCACCAGTTCAGGAGAACCAATTGTTAAACTTTCTGACCCATTTGATGAACTGGTTGTTGGAAGAAATCATTAGGACAGAGAAACAGTTGTTAAATTATTTGAATCCCACCACTGACTTGGAGTGAACTATGCAGGAAGGATATTCTTGCATTGGTTTGTGATTTTCCTCACAGTTTCAAGCTTAAATCACCTCTACGCATAGGGATGCTATTTATCAGTGCTATTTTTCTGTTTAAAATTAACTCAGGTTATTTTCTTTCCTAGGTATGAAAAAGGTAGCTTTAATGCCTAGAATAATATGTTAAAAATGGTAGTGTTAACAGGTTAAAGAAGCCTTAAATATGAATTCTTTCAGGATTGCTTTATATTTGTGTGTTTTAAAGTTGAAGCTAAGATATTTAAAGGCAGAGGTGGTATTCAGCAGGGTCTGACCAGTTCTGGAGAACTGGTAGCAGAAATTTTGAGTAGTTCAGAGAACCGGCAAGTACCACCTCTGACTGGCCCCGCCCCCATCTATTATCTGCCTCCCAAGTCCCAGCTGATCAGCTGGGTCTTCCTTGGTTGCCCTGCACAGGAGAACAGAGCTGGAAAGCAGGTTAGTGGGGTGGGGAGGGAATGGAGATTTTGCAGTATCCTTCCCCTGCCATGCCCATAAGCCATGCCCACAGAACCGGAAGTAAAACTATTTGAGTCCCACCACTGCTTACAGATGAACATTCATCTTCAACGTGGTAAATCAGAAGTCATTATCTTAGTACGGGATTTAATTTATTATTGTGCATTGATCAGGATCAGGATAATAGTGTCAGCTGCGTAATAACAGAAAGCACCCCATAGATTAATACAGTTAGTCTTTGATTTACAAACACAGTTGGGACCAGAATTCGTAAGCAAGACATTTATTAAGCAAGTTGCATCCAATTTTACATTTTTGCCATCGTTGTAAGCAAATCAATGCAGTTGTTAAGTGATCACAGAGTAGTTAAGAGAATCCTGCTTCACCCACTGACTTTGTCAAAAGTCAACTGTGAAGGTCACAAATGGTGATTACATGACCTTGGGACACTGCAACCTTCAGAAATAGATGCCAGTTGCAAATCACCTGACTTTTGATTGCAAGACTGTGAGAATAGTGCAACAGACATAAGTATGTGGCTTGGTCATAAGACACTTTGTTCACTACTATTCTAACTTTGAACAGTCACTAAACAAATGGTTGTAAGTTGAGGACTACATATAAGCTGCGGTGGCGCACTGGTTAGAATGCAGTGCTGACAACAGTTTGGCAGTTTGATTCTTACCAGCTCAAGATTGACTCAGCCTTCCATCTTTCTGAGATCAGTAAAATGAGGACCCAGATTGTTGAGGACAATAATGCTGACTCTGAACCGCTTAGAGAGGGCTGTAAAAGCACCGTGAAGCAGTATATAAGTCTAAGTGCTGTTGCTATAATATAAATCCTTGGACAAAAAGTGAAATCATAACTAAATATGAATATGAATATATTCAAATATGAATATTTGAATATGATCATGTATGGAATCTATTATTCTTCCACTTTAATTACAAAATAGGAGGTGCAGTGGTGCGATGACTTAATGATGCTGGAATTGCCGGCCAGAAATGAACCATATTGGTTGGAAACATGTGGCAGAGGCCTTCACCCAGCATTGGATAGGATGATGATGATGATGATGATGATGATGATGATGATGATGATGATGATAGTTAACATCGAGCAACTGGTAGGGAAGCAAGTCAAGTCAGGGAATATGGGATAAGGAAGCAAAATAAGGGAATGTCATCTTCTTCAATGCTTCTCACTAAAAGGGATGCAGTATTAATATTCTTTCTTGCAGGTGGCAAAAAGCTAAACAGAGACAAGCAAATCCCACAGGTCTACACTAGATGGAGAAGTTCAAAAGATATTCCAGAAGAAAACAATGGCAAGTCATTTCTATATTCATTGCCAAGAAAACAACATGATTCATTATTACTACTGAGCTAGAGAGGATATGACTGCTTTGTCCAAAATCTGAACTCTGCAGTTGTTTCGTTGTGTGTGGATTATCCTCCTCCCAGCAATGAAGAACTTTATAATTCAACAGGCATTGTTCCTTCATTGTCGGCGCAGGGGGGAGGTTCCTTGGCCACCAAACCTATATAAGAATGCATAAAGTTATGCAACTGATATTTCAATGGTCATTGTGTCTCTACATGTATGTGTAATTACACAAAGGAAAAATTCACATGAATCAATCCAGGAATGGAGGAAAGAAAAAGCCATCCATGAAAAAAATTTGCAGTGCCACCATCAATAAATCCAATCTGATATGATCATAATAATTTATTCAACTCTCATGGTGCAAAACTCTCATGGCCTAATATTTTTCTATTTTTTTCCATGTCAGTCCAAAGTCCCAGATTCACATAGTGGCATATATGTGTAATAATTTATTGTTATTGGTCACACAGTCAGCCACATGTTTAACCTGGATTTGGCATTTTTATCCTTCTATCAAATTCTTCCCAAAGACCTAGGAAGGAAGATATTATTACTTGATGTTTTTGAAGATACACAGCCAAAAAGGCATTAAGACTTGTTAACCTAATCTTACGTAGCTTTTTCTCTGGTAGTATTACACTACATATAAAACATTTGCTAGACCAATACTCTAATACAGCTCATCAGTCTGGAACCCACATTACGTATCTGATATTAACACAGTTGTGAAAGTCGAGACATATTTCATAAGAAGAGTTCTCCACTCTTCTACTCATTGCAGAATACCTTATGCCACCAGACTTGAAACTCCAGACCTAGAAAACCTTGAATTACGCCGCCTTTGGTCTGATCTAAGTATAGTATATAAAATCATACATTGCAATGTCCTGTCAATGAATACCTCAGCTTCAACCATAACAATACAACAGCAAATAATAGATACAAACTCAAGGTTAATCTCACCAAACCTGACTGCAGAAATTAAGACTTCAGCAACAGAGTGGTCAATGTCTGGAATACTCTATCTGACTCTGTGGTTTCTTCCCCAAACCCCAAAAAATTTAACCTTAGACTTTCTACTATTAACCTCACCCCTTTCCTAAGCGGTCTGTAGGGGGTGTGCATAAGCGCATCAATGTGTCGACCATCCCTGTCCTATTGTTTCTGATATTTTTCTTATATGTACCCATGTATTCATAATTATGTTTTTACTTATACCTATTATCTTGTAAGCAATTGACAAACCAAATACAATAAATAAAAAATAAAAGATATAATTGCAGAATGTAAGCTTTTCTAAGTAAAACTAATTTCTGCAATTGACTTGGGCTTTTGTCAATGCCAATTGCGTAAATAGTGTTCCAAATATTTTGGAATTGCACCCATCTCATCTGTTACTATTGCTTTGCCACAATAGTTCTATTTGCAGATCTTTGTATTTTGTTATTTTTCTCCAGTTCATTCTCTTTTATTCTGCCTTCTCTATGTACTGTAACATCCATTAATCAGACTGTTTTGTCTTTCTTATCAACAGTTAAGTCTGGGATATTCCATGGTAGGTGTTTGTGTGCTTGAATGTTAAAATCCTAGAACACCTTATCTTCTTTATTTTTTATTACATTGTCTATTTTGTAGTCCCATCAGTTCTTGCTTGTTGGCAAGTGTTATTTCTTGCAGACATTCCAATGCACCATTGTTGCTCATTTATCATACTATTGTTTATAGTTAGTCTGTACAATCTTCTTGCAGCAACTAAATAGGTGGTCCATTGTTTCTTCAGCTTCTTTGCAGACACAGTGTTTGTCTTCTCAATTCTATATTTATATTCATTTGTTCTTAAGGTTTGATCTTGTGAGCCAGAATTAGCTCCATGGTCTTAATATTATTTGTTCATAACAATGTAAAAATCACAGCTGCCAGTTCTTTAACTAGTATTGGCCTTCATATGCATCAGTTTCTTTCCAAAAATGTAGGGTGTCATAAAGTAACAGCATAGTATACGTGCAAAAAAAAGCAGAGTAGTCTTTTGTGATAGAAAGAAGAAAATTGTGTCAATTCATACATTTTCTAAATGCCATCCTAGGTTGATAATGAATCACCCTGGAAGATGCCTCCCTAGGGGTGGGATTCTACCAGTTCGCACCTGTTCGCTAGAACCATTAACACTGTTAACATTCTAAGCAGTTCGGAGAACCGGTTGTTAGAAGAAATGACTGGCCTCATCCTGTAAGGAGGGCAGGAAGGAAACATTCTGGTATTGCTTACAAAAACTGCCTCTCTGTTAACCCTTATTACATTCTTGGCAGGACTAGACTTCCTGTCTCAGGAACCTCTCTGGAGTTTTTTCCCCCTCCTTTGCTGTTACTTTGCTTGTGTGGAGTGACCATTCAAAGTTACAATGGCACTGAAAAAAGTGACATGATCATTTTTCACACTTACAACTGTTGCAGCA
Source organism: Laticauda colubrina (assembly GCA_015471245.1). Lineage (NCBI taxonomy): Eukaryota > Metazoa > Chordata > Lepidosauria > Squamata > Elapidae > Laticauda > Laticauda colubrina. The sequence continues at coordinate 14,251,208 of BLBF01000063.1, read as the reverse complement.
TCCCCTCAGTCATCAGAGGCCAGGTGAGGAGATGTGTGCCTCGATGTAAGTGATATTGAGTTGGCCATGCCCAGCCAATAACATGACCACCAAGCCATGTCCACTCAGTCACATGACCACCAAGCCATGCCCACCATCTAAGCCATGCCCACAGAACCTGTTATTAAAAAATTTGAATCCCACCCCTGTACCTCCCCTCACGTTGACAAGCACATATTTTTCATTTCTAATTACCAACTCTGTCTTCCACTGCTTTATTATTTTTTTGTACAAACATTCTAATGTTTTACTGACAACAGTTGATTGCAAAGGTCTGATGATCCAACTGAATGGTTAATCAAACACCTTTTATAATCAATGCAGACTGTATGTAAATAGGCTTTTCGCATTTTGCAGTTCTCCAATACCATCTTAGCAATCAGAAGTTGATCTTTTGAACCTTTTCTTTTCATTGTATTTCCTTTCTGTTTTACTGGAAGATGTTATTTTCTTCTTTATTGTGTGGATGTATGGTTGTTAATTTCCTTTCAGGTCACTGCCACACAATACAGATTAAAAAATAAACTTTCATACACCTTGGTTCAATTATTTCCACAGAATCTTTACACAGTTAGATTTGCTAGTTTGAAAAAAGAAGAAATTCAGATCAGATATTTGAAACCCAAGTTTCTCAATCCTCCAGACAGAATGATCAAATCTTCTGTTTTTTAAAGATCCAAGGCAGTGTGCTCTACAATGACTTATAACATATATAATTATGTAATTGAGAGAGCCTTATGAATTCTGACCTACTAAAGATACAAGATTCTGACCTACTAAAAATTCCATGGAAACTTTTACTCCAATTGAGTTATTTAGGGATGCTTCTTGCCCAAATTCTACCACTGCTTTTGCCTTGGGTAATATCTTGATTTTAATAGACATTTTTTTTATTAAACTCACAAGCCTCCTGGCTTCTTCTGCTAACTACAGTTAATAAGTCCAACCATTAAAGAAATCAGGAAGTAGACAACTAGAAAGTGGAATGTATCTGTGATTTTGTTTTGTTTCATTTGTTTTAGGATTTAAGGAAATGTATTTTAGTGAACATCCTAGGAGGAGATGAAATAACATGCCTGTAATCAGGCACATGAAGAAAAGAACAATGTGAGAGAATTTCCTGCATGTAGTCATTCTGAGTAAGGAGTATAGGCTCCATTCAGCATCCTGTTTAAATAATAATCCTGTATTTGTTAATGGCCGAACTATCATTCATCATAGTATAACAAAAAATGAGTCTCATGTTTCGTTAAAGTAACTTAACTCTATTCATATTGTTAAATTTCAGGAGTCGTTTCAACAGACCTATGGAACAGCTGTCCTGCCCTACATAAGAGGTACTACAGACAAAATCAGTAAGATACTACACAGGCATCACATCAAGACTGCCTTCAAAACAGACAAAAAAATAGCAGCCATCCTTAAAAACCCCAAAGACAAAATTGACCTGGAAAACCAAGGCATATACGAAGTTCCCTGTGCATCATGCCCGGCCACATACATTGGACAGACCAATAGAAGAATAAGTACCCGCCTGGATGAGCACAAAGATGCAGTAAAAAAGCTGGAACACACCTCCTCACTAGTCCAACACATGAAAACCACAGGTCACAACATCAACTTCAATGGCACCAAAACCCTAGCCACTATAGAAAACTCCAGCCACAGAATCATCAGAGAAGCCATAGAGATTGAAAAAAGACCTGAAAGCATGAATAGAAGAGATGATTCCACCAGACTGTCAATCATTTGGAAGCCTGCACTCTCAAATAGAAAGATCTCCACACCACAAGCCAGGCAAACACCTGAGCACAAAAAGACTCCCTCTGATACCTCCAGCTCAAACACACCCCAACCAGGCACCCAGATGAAACCGAGCTTCCTAATAGATAATAGCCGTCCTTTCACGTGAAGCCAAGCTGCACTGAAAGCCTCCAATACAGGAATACAGTGTCGCCAGCCAATCAAAGCCACAAAACAGACAGAAGAAACCAGAAACACCAATCAAACAAACTCCAAGTCCAATAAACACAGACCAAGACTCCCAACCAATCAGGATGTAGAAAAAAGCATTCTGGCTCAACAGTAGGCTAGCCTCAAATTCAAAACCAACGGTTGTGAGACCCTGACCCACATACAAACTCAATACAGAAGCCTGATGATGGCAGATGAGATTCTGCTGAAACGTTGCTACAACTTTGAAAGCACTACAATGATGTGGGATAATACCGTAAGTACCCGCGAAAGCTTAAAAAAACAAATATATATATATATATATATATATATATATATATATATATATGGAAATTTTTACATTGAAAATCAGCTGATTGTTTCTCAACACTGAAAATTCAAGCTTTGGAGTCTTAGGAAGGTATTATTCATTCAATGGTCCGTTTTCTTTTTTAATCCTTTTTTTTCCATGAGGCAGTTCTTTCCTTGATATGATATAGGGATTCATCATTGAAGATCAGCATATCAGCAAAGTGAGGTAATGTGAAACATGCCTAATTTTCCAAGAAATTATTTTTACTTCCCTAAATGGCTGAAAAGAATATACTGTATACACATAAGAGCATCCCCATAGCCCACATATAATTCTTAGTCTTTACTACTGTAGTCCTGCAACCACAGGAACAGTTAAATATCGAAAAGCTGGCACATGATTGTTAGTCTCCAAGGCAATGGAAAAAAGAATGACCTAACATCTTACGATGTTAGCATTGCCAATTTAGTAGAAAAAGGGATAAAAAAATGTTTGAATGAACTTTCTATCACCTGCTGTACAGAATATAAATGTACATGTATGTTTATATATTTCTAAAATACATTGCTCATTTTTTCATTTTAAATATAATAATTGGGAGCACAAAAGAATTAGAACTACTGGAGTATAACATCTTAAAATAACAAGAGTAACAAGACGTATTAAACAACCAATTCATCTAAAAACCTGAATAAGGAAATACATTTTTTTTTAAAGTTCGTAAAGCTTGGAGACCCCTGCATCTGAAATCAAGGCCACTTCATGTTCTTCTCAAGTAGCTGCACAAAAAAAATCCTGTCAAATACAGATTAATGAGACCATGTCACCCCTAAACCTTACAAATCAGATTGATGTTTAAGCAAGATATTCACATATCATATATTGATCACCTAAATCTTACCTGATTTTATGCATCACCACAAGCATCTTAAACATGGCTTCATCACAAATTAACAGTCTATGTAGCTTCATCTGAACTGAAACAGTCTCAATGGATTGTCTCCCTCCTTCAACAACCTACCCATGGCATTGTAACTTTTAGGGCGGTTAGATAATGAAGAGTTAGATTTTGAGACTGTTTTGGGTAACAGTTAAAAAAACTGGGCTAGAAACCAAAATATTGAGTTCTAAAACTGCCGTCAGCACAAAGCCAGCTGGGTCATGATGGACCAGTCATTCTTCTTAGCCATAAGAAGAAAACAAGGGCAGACCATGTCTAAAAAAATTATCCATGAACTATATTTGTCCATATAATTATCAGGAGTCAAGACTGAGTTGAAGTATTCCATTGGTAAGCAATTTCTGATAACATAATTATTGATATTATAAAAGAAAAATATGTAGTTGTATCATGGAATAAGAACATCAGGAATGTGTGCCATTCCATTTGAAAATCATGGGTGTCTTCTTTAAAGCATGAGAATTCTTAGTTAATTATGTGCCAGAACTCTAATAGTTGCAGGCAAATACAAGAATTTACATGTATCTCCAAATATCAAATGTTTCACAATAAAAGGGAACTGAAGACATTAGACAGAAGATTAGAAATTAGTGAAGGTTGGAATCTATTGTTTTATGAGGTAGACTAACTCAGTAGCTCTAATTCTCAGTTTGTATTCTAGAGTGTATTTCCCAAGGATGTAGGCTCTATTGGATTACTTCCAAATAAATACACAACACAATATAATGCCTTTACATAGGAAGGGAGAGAAGATAGATGGCAAACTATGTAAACTTTCTGATTTGGAAAGTATAGATGTTACTATACTTTTTATGTATGGCACTATTACATCAATTTTATTTTGTATACAGTTGTGTTCATCGCATAAAATTGCTGTGCAAACTGATACTATGTCATATCAGAGAAAGTTCTAGTGCTGGACAAAATTATTATTTTTTCCCTAATGAATTCTGAAAGAAAAAAAGTTGTGAGAAAATCAATGGAAAAAGCTGTCTTTCACTGTCACTTTTAAGGCCCTGTCACACTGCAAAAACGGATGCAAAGAGGAAGCAAAACGGAAAAAAAATCTTGCCATCCATTCTAAAACGCGATGTACTCACTGCCTCCGTTTGGCTTCCTCTCAATCCGTCCAGCGTCCGTTTATTGACGTTCCATCCGCTCCAAAAGTTTTAGGCTGCCTAAAACTTTTGCGCGGAAAATGTATCCAATTCGTCCGTTCTGCATCTGCTACGCATCCGCTAGGCATCCATTCTGCATCTGTTATGCATCTGCTATATCCGCTAGGCATCCGCTGCATATCCACGCAACTCGCATCCGCCCAGACGCAGGGAGGAAGCAGAACAGACGCGGAACAGATGCAGAACGGATGCAGAATGGAAACAAAGCGTTTAAAACGGAAAAAACATTCTCAGAGGGGACCTATCTCAGATATTAAGGATGCCTAGAGGATGCCTAGAGGATGCCTAGAGGATGCAAAGGGACACCTATACTGCCTATAAAAAGGGGGAGCAACTCGCCTGCTTCGCACTTTCAGCCCAGCAGCCCAGCGGTGCAGACCTTTGCAGCCTTCATCTGCCTCTTCCTCTTCCTCTTCCTCTTCCTCTTCCTCTTCCTCTTCCTCT
>BLBF01000063.1:14172077-14246310 GCA_015471245.1 Laticauda colubrina | reverse complement strand
CCTCTTCCTCTTCCTCTTCCTCTTCCTCTTCCTCTTCCTCTTCCTCTTCCTCTTCCTCTTCCTCTTCCTCTTCCACAGCATCCAGTCATCTCCAGCATGGATTGCGACAAAATCCTTTTGGCAGCCAACATTCTTCTGCATCACTGCGAAACCATCAACAGTCTCTGTGAACTCTACTACGGCAAGAAAAGGAGGCACCCAAAAAAAGTCTGGGTCCAAAGATGGTTAGCCAGAAGAGCACAACTTTACAACAAGCTGATGGTGGAGCTCAGGAGCGAAGACAATTGGGCGTTCCAGAACTTCATGAATATGCCTCCAGCCATGTTTGATGAACTTCTGCAGCGCCTGACACCCAGGCTGAGCAAGACAAAAACCAACTTCCCGCCCAGCCTGGAACCTGGGCTCACTCTGCGCCACCTGGCCTCAGGGACCCCGTACAGGAGCATGCAGTACGGCTGGAGGGTGCCACCCAGCACCATCAGCTTTGTGGTCAGAGAAGTGGTGTGGGCCATCCTCGAAGAATACAAGGAGGAGCTCCTCCAGTGCCCCACCACTGAAGAAGGATGGAAGAAAGTTGCAGAGCAGTGGTATCAGAAGTGGAACTTCCCCCACACCGTTGGAGCCATCGATGGCAAGCACGTGGCCTGCAAGGTTCCAGCCAACTCGGGGTCCACTTATTTCAACTACAAGGGCTTCTTCAGAATCATCCTCTTCGCCATGGTCGATGCTGACTACAAGTTCATGTACATCGATGTTTCAGGCAACGGCTCATCTTCTGATGCCCAGGTATACAACGACAGTCACCTCAAGGAGGGGCTGGAAAGCAACCTCATGGTGGGCTTCCCAGATCCAGACCCCCTGCCCAATGACACACAAGATGTGCCCTACTTCATCGTGGGGGATGACTCCTTCTCCCTCTCAACCTACCTCATGAAGCCCTACACCTCCAAATACCTCACCCGTGAAGAGAGGATCTTCAACTACAGGCTGTCCAGGCCAAGGCGGGTGGTGGAGAACGCCTTTGGCATCCTGGCCAACAGGTTCCAGGTACTTCTCAACACCATGCAGCATTGCCCACAGAGCATGAGGAGGATTGTGGAAGTTTGCTGCATCCTGCACAATCTCATGCGCACCCGCTACCCAGTCTTGCAGAACAGGCTCGTGGACCTCCAGCAAGGCAATGGGGACATGGAGCCTGGGGAATGGAGGCAAGGGCGAAACCTGATCGACACTGAGGATGTGCAAGGCCCCAACAGAGCCTCACGTGAGGCGAAGAAGCAGCGCAACCTTCTGAAAGACTGGTGCAACTCCCCAGCTGGAGCGGTGGAGTGGCAAGACAGGATGGTAGATGCTTAATGGATGCTTCCTTCAGCCTGTCTCATCACACGGATGAGTTTGGGACATGTATGTTTGGTTGGCCTACAATGAACAGGGCGTTTAATAAAGAGTTGTGTTTATGTTGACATGCGTGGATCAATGCTAACATTGTAATTGATAAGGGCCATAGGGGTGGCAGCTGGGAGGGTGGACCATACAGTCCCACTATGCTTGCACTGGAGATTTATCTATCCCACAGCTATCTTTACCCAAAGGTATCCCTGCCCATCCCACAGCTATCTTAACCCAACCCAAAGGTATCCCTGCCCATCCCACAGCTATCTTAACCCAAAGGTATCCCTGCCCATCCCACAGCTATCTTTACCCAAAGGTATCCCTGCCCATCCCAAAGCTATCTTTACCCAAAGGTATCCCTGCCCATCCCACAGCTATCTCAACCCATCCCACAAGCATGCAAAGGCTAAACCATTTCTAAAAGTTTCCACCCAGACTTTTTAGAAAAAAAATAATGAAGCAAGCGTGTGAAACAAAGATAAACTTTGTTAATAACAACTTGAAAAGTAAACATGAACCAAGTAAAGTATCCAAATAAAGTCCAAAAATATCCAGGCAGCCAGTCTCTGGTACTCCGCTTGGTCACTCGGAGGTGTGTGCCCAGTCTAATTTTTAGGGTGCATGCTCTGGAGGTGGGTGCTGCTGCTGTGCAGGTCTGAGGTGCTGATGGAGTGCCTGGCCCCGAGAGGACAACAGGGGATGGTGTGTTCAGAAAGGTGTCGGACAGCTGGCTCATCCCCGCGATGCTGAGAGGTCCTTCCTCCATGCCATGGGGTGTCAGCCCCAGTACCAAGGACAGATGTATTGAGGCCGGGCTTGGCTGTGGGATGGAGGAAGGAGTAGTGTAGTGGGACTGCCTGCTGTGCAGCGATCTGAGGAGTGGTGTGGCTGGCATCGATGTCGTCGGTGGCATCATTGGCGTGGGTGGCATCGGTGGCATCAGTGGAACAGCTGGCAATGGTGCCGCCCGATGACTCTGTGCCTGGCCTGGGAAGGGCTGCTGCTTGTGCTGCTGGACCTCCGGGTAGCTGTAGCCCTGGTAGGTGAGGGGCTGTTGGAAGCCTTGGTATGGGAGGGACATCACCTGGGGTGGAGGAGCAGACCTGGACTGGGTGGTAGCAGGTGCCTCTGAATCTGGAGGGTTGTTAATCAGCGTGCAGATCCTCTCCTTCACCAGCTGGTACTGAGGATCCGGCATCTCCTTCAGGGTCTGGTTTAAATAATTGAGGAAAGGCTTGCGGTTGGAGCAGGAGGAGTCGATGGGGACTAGCTGAGAGAGGAGACCTATGCTGGTGCGGATGGTGTCCCTGATCTCCACCAGGACCTTGTGGCTCTCACCCTCCTGCGGTCTGGCTCTCTGCCTTCCTGTGGAGGCAGCGGTGTGGGTGGATGGGACTTCGGCAGCGGTGGACTCGATGTTACCTTTCTCCCACTGCACCAGGGAGTCCTCCTCGCTCTCCACCAAGCTTTCAACACCTGCCTGGGGGTTCTCCACCGTGGCACGCTCCACCGAAACCTGCCTGGAGACAGGGACTGACTCTCGGCTGGAAGAGGACTGGGTCGCAGCAGGCCGCCTGAGAGTGAGGATAGACAGATGGGCTCCTGGTGCTGCTCGGTGGCAGATCTCACCCTCCAGGAAGCTGCACCTGGCCATGACGTAGTTCTCTCTGTCCGTCAGCTTGACGGCGGCCTGGCCAGATTTTTTGCGGTGCAGCTTCCTTTACCAGGTGTGCATGTGTTTCCACCAGCTGAGTAGCACCTCCGAAGTGTAGCCCAGACTCTCCGCCCTCTGTCTCCAAGCAGCCTGCTTACGCTTGGTGTCCCTGTACAGCCGGTGTCCCTTCCGCCACAGATAGTCATTCTCTCTCAGCCACTCCAGCACCTCATCCTCGTGCGCCTCCTCAATAAAGTACTGCCTCCTCTCCCGTTGACGCAAATGACTCTTCCTCCCTCTGGCAGGGCCATATGCGCCCTCATCAGAGGGACTTCGAGGTTGTAGGGGCTGCTCCTCCACACCAACAGCAGCAGCAGCAGCAGCAGCAGAATCATCATCATCAGAAACATCACCAGCAGGATCATAATCAGCATCATCACCAGCAGCAGCAGCAGCAGCAAGACCAGGATGAGCAGCAGCAGAGTAAGCACCAGCAGCAGGACCAGCAAGACCAGGAGTACGTGCAGAACGAGCAGGACCAGCAAGACCAGGAGCACGAGTAGAACGAGCAGGACCAGCAAGACCAGGAGCAGCTTCAGCAGAGTGCACAGCAGCAGAAGCACCACTGCCAGGAGCAGCCACAGCAGAAGCTCCAGCAAGAGAAGAGCGAGCCCAAGCAGCAGAAGCCCCAGCAGAAGCAAAGTCACGGACATGGGACGGGAGGGTGGCCCTGTCCCTCTTGCCAGGGATGGCGGCAGGTTGCTGAGCCTTTCGCTTCTTCCCCATGGTTGTGGGGTTTCTGGCTGTCAGGGAGGCTGGCAGGAAGGCTTGTAGGCACCAAGGCTGGCAGGAAGGCTGGCACCAAGGCTGGCAGGAAGCCTGGCAGGAAGCCTGGCAGGAAAGCAGGCAGACTGGCTGGCAGGCAGACTGGCTGGCAGGGAGGCTGGAAGGCAGGCTGGCAGGGAGGATGGAAGGCAGGCTGGAAGGCAGGCTGGAAGGCAGGCTGGCAAGGAGGCTGGAATGCAGGCTGCCAGCAAGGCTAGAACGCAGGCTGGAAGGCAGGCTGGCAAGGAGGCTGCCCAGGAGGCTGGGAGGCAGGCTGGGAGGCAGGCTTAGAGGCAGGCTTGGAGGCAGGCTTGGAGGCAGGGCAGGCAAGGAACTCAAAGTGTCCAGCAGCAGGTCTTCCCTCGGAATGCTGGCCACGTGTGAGCTGCTCCCTTTATATCCGGGGGGCTTGCGCAATGCATCCCCCCCGCATGCGCAATTAATGCGCGACATTCGTTCTGCTTCCGCTGTGCATCCGCTAGGCTTCCGCTGTGCATCCGCTTCATCCGCTGTGCATCCGCTGTGCATCCATTTTTTCCGTTCTGCGTCCGCTCTCCTGAGACCCCCCGAAGCCCTGCGAACGCGCCATCCGTTCTGCATCCGCTGTGCTTCCGTTCCGCATCCGCTTTGCATCCGCCCTGCGTCCTCCCCACATCCGTTTCATCCGCTCCAATTATGCAAATTTTCGCCCCTTTTGAGTGCAGATACAATGGAAGGAACATTTTCCCCTTCCGTTGTGTCCTCTTTGCATCCGTTGGGCAGTGTGACACGGCCATAAAATACTGTGTAATATATACACTTTTTTAAGGTTAATATTTCATTTATAACTTCTCAGCAGCAATGCATTTCAGATCAATGGTTGCTTAGGAAAAGGTTTTCAGCAGTTTATAAGACCTTTGATCAAGATTGTTTCCAAGAAAACTAGTGAAAGCCATTAAGATTTAATTCCCCAAAGATAAGCCAAGTAAGCTAGTAAACCTTTTCACCACCTTTTTCCAAAAGCATTGAAAGTCATTATTTTGCCATTTTTCTATATTGCCTAATAAAATCACCTAAAACTATAGGTTGATCTATTTAATGTCAGAAGCCTCTTTAAAAGTTGAACTTTTTATTTAAATTGTCGTTGTACTAAAAAATTAAAATGTTTAAGTTTGCATCCACAAATTTGCAATAATTATGATTATCTTGTTTTAGGCATTTCTAGACATTTGGTGTTCATGTAAGTTCGTGTGGCTTGGTACGATTATTTTTTACTGCTTAGTATGGACACCTCCACAAGAGGGCTTTGCAGTGCTTAAAGCCACCTTTAAACTTGTACATTTTTACCACATCCATTGACATGGAGAGCTGAAGTAGCCTTTCCCTGGATCTGTATTGTTTTTTCTGAAAGAAAATAAAAACTTATTTCTTTTAAACAATGCTATAAATCTTGATGGAAAATGTGGATAGTTTTCTTTTTCTGGTGCCCAAGAAGTTTTGCCTCATTCTGTCTCTTGAATCAATTTTTCATCCTCACCCCTATTAGTTCCTAGTCCTTGAATATTCATCTTCCCTTCTCTTCCAACCCAGCCACTGCATTATGGCTGAAGCAATTGGAAAAAAAAAAAAAAAGCACCAGTTGTAAAAGATGCCAACATGCTGTTGATCTGCCACCATGGTTTACAATGGATTTTATACTGTACAATGAAGTGTTGATGGCTTAACACCTTTATATTAATTATTCAGATTCTTCACCAAAGTCTGAGAAATATAGCAATATGTATATGTTACAATATGTAACTTATTTACTACAAATAGGAAGGAGAGGGAAATTCCAATTTATTCCATCCTTTCTGTGTAATGTAGAGGTGAGCATTTTTCCTACTCCAGTCAGATAATATAACAGTATGTGGGAATGGCCTTGGAAGACAGGAGGAAGACTGGCAGCCTAGACAAGGGTAACAAAATCTAAGTTCAAAGGAGGAGGGTGGCAAAAGTGCCTGAGAACGAAGCTTTCCTAGTTCTGGAAAGAATAAAATGAGGATGGAAGGGATACTTTTATGCTTGCAATATTCAACTGTAACTTTACAATAAAGATATAACTAGCACTCCTGGGTGAATTTCTTGTCTGGACTACTTCACAAAGCTGACAGATAAACTACTGAATTACATTTTTATTCTCTCCTATTAATGGACTGGGGCACTTATTAGATCATGGTGCTTTCAAACCTCCAAATAAAAGTGAAAAGAGAAGGAAGAAATGAAGATAGGCTGGCTATTCATTGCTTTTGAAAGTTTGGGGAAGCAAGGAGATGGAAGTGGGTAGAAGGTTCTTAAATCATTTCCCTATTGGCCGTTTAGTTATCTTTGTTCCTTTATTTTCTATCATCAAAAATAGACAGAGGTGTGTAACAGAGTATTTTGAAAGTGTTATCATTGTTTAATGTTGATGGTCAGAAACTGGACATTCATTTAACAGGTCTTCCAAAAATATTTGCTTTGGGAACAGTGTTTATATTCTATGACAATTTTTTTCCTTCTGAATTTAACACATGATACCACAAGGTAAAAAATGATGCACCTGTATATATATTGAATATATTTTTATCCAGTAAATTCACAATAGGTAGACTATTCATTTAATGTAAGTCTGCAGCCTATTCATCTCAGAATACAGTAAAATATTTTATTGCCAAGAAGCTGTTTGAGTTTAAGGAAGTTTAATAGTTATGCAGAATACAAGAGGACAAGGCTGTTGCTTTTACCATCAAATCAATACTCCATGACTAAGTAGAGGTCACATTTTTTCAATCATATTTTGAACATAAGCAGAAATCTTTACTTATATTCTCAGCATTTCCTGACTTGTAGCATTTTTAGTAACAAGGCACCCAGTCCATCCCTTGATGTCTTTCAGATCATGTGTGATTATGCCTCTGATAGATCGATCATCTTCAGTCATTTCTGAGTATAATCAGTGGGAAGCTAAGTAGCATCTGCTCGCCCCACACTAAAGTTCAGAAACAGAGTAGCATTGTCTCTTCCACTTTAACTGGAAAATTAAGTACTTGCATTTCTAATTGAAGTGAATATATATGTCAGGACTGAACTGTGGAATCTTTGGTGCTTTTTTATGTGTATGCAGGATGCTATGAAGCTGAGTAATAAAATATCTGAAAGCAAATAATTAACCTCAGAGGATACCAAGATATATATACAGCACAAGATCCAAGATATCTTCACAACAAAACTCATAAGGCCATCACACAGCCCATTATACCAACATCAACTCCATCAACCAATCAAGAGGCAGCAGCACAGCCAACCAGCTCAGCACACCAGCCCCCACCACCAGTATTTGTAGAGATGGCAGCTCCAATCACACACTGCTTGCACTGGCACGAAGCTGAAAGCACCAGCCTGAGGATGGCGAGTGGGACCTTGCTGAAATGTTGCCAAGATACTCTTAATTACTCTTAATCTTACACGAGAAAAGACCCGAACACACGTAGACACGTGTGTGTGTGTGTGTGTGTGTGTATATGGTATTCAGCTTTGTTCGGGTATTTTCCCACATCATTATAGTTGGGCTTTTAAAGTTGTAGCAATGTTTCGGCAGAATCTCATCTGCCATCATCAGGCTTCTGTATTGTGTTCGTCAGACTTTAAAATTGGCATGTATGTTCCTCTTGGTTTCTAGGTACTCGCTAAGAAAAGATTTTTTGAAATGACCATCAGATCATTAGTATTTCTTACAGTAATTAACATGCTCTGATGCTAAGGAATTCTATTCCCCCTCCCCACCTGAAAAGAATTCTGTTCCAACTGCCAATTGCCTCACAAGGTTGTGGAATAGCACAACCTCAGTAGCATTCTTCACCATCACCATCCATTACCCTGTAACTGTAAAAGTCAGCAGCAGACACGGTCTTCTTGAGGGGCCCTTTGGCCTTTGCGTTTCACTGAGGTATATTGATGTAATAGCTATTGTTTTGTTTGGAAAACACACGAGGTAGACCGGGTTCCAACAACAAATACTTTATTCTATAACCACTCAGTAATAGGAACACTTGGCTGAAGCTGAGGCCAGCCTTTTATACAGGCTGGCTTGCCTGCTTGCAGCCAATGGCAGTTGTTTAGATTTGCCACCTTTTTAGCAGCTCTTTGGATTGGTTCCTAGTGAACCAATCCAATGTTCATTTTATTGACCAATCAGGTTTGTAGAATTGGAGTCATCCACTTTACACATAGAACACCCCTCCCCCCTTAGTTCAGTCCTACGTGGTGATGTAGTCTTGCAGGTAGGCGGGGCTTTTCCGGACTCGACTTGACTTGCGCGGTTCATTCTCAGTGAAGACTTCGACTGGTTCGGATGGGGCTGCTGTGTCGTCCGTCCTTCTCCCTGGAACCGTCTGGAAGGGTGAGTCAGCCATTTTACCGCCGCCTGAATTTCTTAGGCTGGCGGTTTTGCCGCTCCCTCCCGTTTCCTCTGGGCAGGTCGAGCTGGCTTGGCTGGCCCCTTCCGATGGGCTCTTCACGCAAGTCTCTCCAAACAGTGAGTCTTTTATTTGCTCTTTTTGTTCGTATGTTTCGTTCGGTTTGGTTTTAAACAGTTCTTTATTTATTTCTCGCCTTTCCCCCCCCACCTTGGTTTGCAATTCGCCGGTTTTTTCGGTGAATGTTTGTAAGTCTGTGGTTCTTTCTATAATTCGAGATCGAAGCTGGTCTATGTGCCGCTTCCATTCCCTGCCATCGTCTAATTTTAATCGGTAGGATTTGGGGCCTGTAATTTGGATAATTTGTCCTGGTAGCCATACCGGGTCCCCGGTGAAGTTTTTAGCGTATACCAAATCGCCTATTTCGAATTGTCTGAACCGTGTAGAGGAGTCAGGGGGGTTTTCTGGGGTAAAATTTGGGTGTAACCTATCAAGGTGAGATCTTAATTTTCGCCCCATGAGTAATTCTGCTGGGGACTTATTGGTTATGGTACTGGGCGTTATGTGCTGGAGTGTGAGCAAACGGTTTACTTTCTGTTGGACATCTCCAGCGTCCATTCGTTCCAACCCTTCTTTGGTAAACCGGACCATTCTCTCAGCCCTGCCGTTCGCAGCCGGGTGAGCCGGCGCGGTTAGGGCATGTCTTATACCTAGGGAGGCTAGGTATTGCTCAAATGGTATGCTGGTTAGCTGTGGCCCGTTGTCTGAGACAAGAACGTCTGGTATGCCATGGGTGGCAAAAAGGCTGTCCAGTTTTTTAATGACAGTTTCTGTTGTCGTTGATGGCATAACTTTTACTTCAAGCCAATTTGAATAGGCATCAACGACAATCAGAAAGGTATGCCCCTTGGTAGGACCTGCGAAGTCAATGTGTATTCTTGACCAAGGTCCCCGAGGGGTTTCCCAGTCCTTAACGGGTGCTTTTGGTGGGGATGGTCTAATTGCCTGGCATTTGTGGCATGAGCTTACCCAATACTCTATGTCCTTATCAATACCCGGCCACCAAACATAACTTCTGGCAAGGCTTTTCATCTTAACCATTCCCGGGTGCCCTTCATGTAATAGCTTAAGTACCCTGGGCTGTAATTTGGCAGGGATTACTACCCGATCACCCCACAACAAACACCCCTTTTGGATAGAAAGTTCAGTCTGTCTGGACCGGAAAGGTTTAAAGTTTTCAGTTTTTTGATTCTCCGGCCAGCCTTTACCTACCCAGCTAAGAACGCGGGCAGTCAATGAGTCTCTCGCGGTGGCTCTGGCGACATCAAACGCTGATATGGGTAGATCGGGGCAAGTCTCGATTTGTAGTGTTGTCATTGCTGGTGCCGGGTCTTCGTCGGTTGCTGGTAAGGGTGCTCTGCTCAAGGCGTCCGCATGGGAAATTTGTTTCCCTGGCCGATGTGTCAGAGTGTAGGAATAAGCTGCTAGGAACTCTGACCATCTCGTCATTCTTGGCGACAGTATGTTAGGTGTTGGCTTGTTTCCCGCCAAAATCCCCATTAGTGGTTTGTGGTCCGTTATGATTTGAAAAGTCCGCCCATATAAGTATTCGTGGAAGCGTTTTACTCCAGCGACAATTGCTAGAGCTTCCCTGTCCAATTGGCTGTAATTCCGCTCGGTTTTTGATAGAGTCCTAGAGTAATATGCGACGGGTGCTTCTCTGCCATCAGGTAGTTGGTGGCTCAGGATGGCACCTACTCCATATGGTGAGGCGTCGCAGGTCACTGTTAATGGCAGAGTGCTGCTAAATTGGATGAGAACGTTTGTTGATGTTAGCAAGCTTTTAATATTTTGGAAGGCTTTTTTTTCTTTGTAACCCCAAGTCCAAGTTGCCTTTTTGTCTAGCAGACGGTGTAACGGTTCTGCAATAGTGGCTTTGTTTGGCAGGAACACGTTATAAAAATTAATTAATCCTAAGAATGCTTGTAGTTCGGTTTTATTTCTTGGTTCAGGAGCGTCTTTGATTGCTTTAACTTTTTTGTCTGTGGGGTGGATACCCTCTCCATCTATTGAGTAGCCCAGGAATTCGACGCTGTTCTTAATTAAACAGCACTTTTCTCTTTTTACCCTGAGGCCAGATTCCCTAAACTTAGTTAATACTTCTTTGAGTCTGTTCCTTAATTGCGTTTCATCTCTGGCCGAGATTAGGACGTCGTCAAAATAGGGAACGACTCCTTGTATGCCATTTAGCAGGCGTTCCATCAGACTCTGGAAGACGCCAGGGGCCACGCTTACTCCAAATTGGAGCCGGTGACATTTGAATGCGCCCTTATGGGTGACTATAGTCTGTGCTTCTGCTGTTTCTGGGTCCACTGGGAGTTGTTGATAGGCTTGTGCCAAGTCGAGTTTGGCGAAAACTTTGCCTTTTCCCAGGGAATGAAGCAAATGTTGGACTACTGGCACCGGGTATGCGCTTGGTTGTAATGCGTGGTTCAGGGTAGCCTTATAGTCACCACAGATTCTGATGGACCCGTCAGGTTTAATGGGTGTGACAATAGGCGTTTCCCACTTGGCATGGTCCACAGGTTCTAACACCTCTTGGGCTACTAATTTGTCCAGCTGTTCCTCTATTTTTGCCTTTAGTGCAAAAGGAACTCGCCTGGCTTTTATTCTTCGTGGGGCTATTTGGGGGTTTAGATTGAAAGAAATGGGGTTTCCCCGATACTTGCCAAGTGAGCCGTCAAAAACGTCCTGGAATTCTCG
Organism: Laticauda colubrina; assembly: GCA_015471245.1. Taxonomy (NCBI): domain Eukaryota; kingdom Metazoa; phylum Chordata; class Lepidosauria; order Squamata; family Elapidae; genus Laticauda; species Laticauda colubrina. Next base: position 14,235,261 of record BLBF01000063.1, on the reverse strand, counting down.
GATGAGGTCGTCTTCCCAGCCGGTTGTAGTCACTCGATCGACCCCGGTCATCCCGATGCCCAATGGCGCGAACCATTCGATGCCCAGGAGGCTTGGTCTGTCTTGGTTGACTATGGTCAGCGGAAGCACCTTGACGTGATTTTTGTAGGCGACTCGGAATTGTCCCATGCCTACCACAGGGATTTGGTTTCCCTGATAGTCCTTGAGGGTTAGGTGCTTCTTCTTCAATTCTTTGGGTTTGATACCTGGGACTAGCTATTTTATTGTGTCCCACGATACCATGGAGAGGAAGGACCCCGAGTCCACTTCCATCTTGCAGTGTTTTCCCTCGATTTCCACGATGACTTTAATTTTTCTCCCACTTTCCATCTGAGCGCTCTGTATAATGACAGTTTGGTGTGTATTGGCTCGCTTCTCTTGTTGCCATTTTCTTTCGGCTCGTTTAGGCTCGGCTCGTGTTGGGGAATTTCTGCGTCTCGTCGGGCTGTAGAATTTTTTGTTCCTGCAGACCTTCTCGATGTGCCCTCGTTTTTTGCAATGTCGGCAGATGGCATCGAGAAATCTGCATTCGGCTCGGGGATGGTTTCCTCCGCAGCCAGCGCATTCCCGCCAATTTCTCCTTTCGCGCTCTTTTTTGTTCGTGAGCAAACGGTGGACCTCGTTGTCCTCTTCGCTCGATTCATTTGTTTCACCCGACTCTTCGTAGTGGGTTGTGGTGGCAGGGTGCTTTCTGTCTTTTGTTGGTGTCTCTTCGCTGTGTGTGTTCATCTTTTTAATGGCTACGGCAGATTTTTTTGCGGCTTCAGCGGCTGTGGCTTCCGCGATGGCTTCGGTAACGGTGATGTTGGGCTTGTTGAGCAGTTTACTCTGTGCGGTCGAGTCTCTCAGGCCCAGCACCACGCGATCCCTCATTGCCTCGTCTATGTTCAAAAATTCACACTCACCCCCTATTTGTCTGAGGGCATCGATGAAATCGGCGACGGTCTCTCCCTCTCTCTGGTCTCTGCGGTAAAATTCGTGTCGCTTTATTAAGTTAGACACCATCGGAGCGTAGTGTGCTTTGAGGAGTCTTTGCAATTCTGTCCACGTTAGTTGTTAACGTCTCGGGGCTTCGCCAGGGCCTTTGCCATCTTAAAAACTGTTGGCCCGCAGTGCGTCAGGAACACAGCCCTCTTGCGTTGTTCTGAAATGCCTTCCATTTCATTGCTCTCCAAATACATTTGGAAGCGATCAGCATAGGAATCCCAATCCTCTTCGTTGGGATTGAAGGGTGCGGGCGGTGCGTTGTTTCCAGACATCTTGGTTGTAATCTGGACTTCTTATCACCGCATGCAGGTTTTTCCGTTCAGGACGATCCCACCTTCGTCGCCAGTGTTTTGTTTGGAAAACACACGAGGTAGACCGGGTTCCAACAACAAATACTTTATTCTATAACCACTCAGTAATAGGAACACTTGGCTGAAGCTGAGGCCAGCCTTTTATACAGGCTGGCTTGCCTGCTTGCAGCCAATGGCAGTTGTTTAGATTTGCCGCCTTTTTAGCAGCTCTTTGGATTGGTTCCTAGTGAACCAATCCAATGTTCATTTTATTGACCAATCAGGTTTGTAGAATTGGAGTCATCCACTTTACATATAGAACAGCTATCTTCTCCACAGCAGAACACCAGAGGGTACTGTAGAGCTCAGGAGCAGTTTTGGGCTCCTTACAGAACTAAAAGTCGGTACCTCACCAAAATGTCTACACTTTCCACCTACGGAACTGTTTCTGGACTCTAAGCGGTGGGAGCGATATTCCCTTATGAGTTTCAATCACTGACCCACCACTGAGCCAACGGATTGTGAACCGGCTTTCTCCTGCGTAGCCCAATCACAGTGTTGTCGCGAAGTACAGACATCCAGCTAGCTAGACATAAACTTACAAAAACTTTTAATTCAAAGCATACAGCTTAAAAGCCACCACTGCTTTTTTTGCACTTTAATAATGGATTTACACAGCAGGCTTTTGAATCATGGACCACAGTGGCATCTCCCCCTCTGTCGTCTCCCTTTTCATGTTCCAGTGGAGTAAACATAGTAAACAATGAGAATGGAATGGAATGGACTAGAATAGAATAGAATGGAATGGAATAGGATCTGGAAGGGACCTTGGAGGTCTTCTCGTCCAGCCCCCTGCTCAAGCAGAACCTTTATTATTTCAGATAAGCGGCTGTCTAGTCTCTTCTTAAAAACATCCAGTGATTTCTATTGTTTTTAACGACATATCCCATCTTCTCTGAGACCATGAAAGCCCCTGGAAAGATCTCAGCTCCTCAACCTACGCCTTCTGGGATTTTCCTCAGGCCTATGGTTCGTGTGAATGCTGTTCCGGGTCACTAAAACATAAAGTGAGGTCGAGGCGGAGGGGGCGGGGAGAGAAAACGGCTTCCCCCCCCCCTTTACAAATCAATTCAACACGCCTTTCAAAAAAAAGAGAAGGGGGGGGGGGGGGGGGGACAAAGGCACTCCGTGACTCAACTGGGAGAAACCCAGCCGGAGAAGCGGAGAGAATAAGGTTTATCCAGGTCAGACCGGCTGGATGACGTCAATCCGAGTCGATCACGTGCCGGTCTGCTCATGAGCCGCGTCTTTCGCGTCTCCAGCGCCCCCTGGAGGCTCCCGGCCCGCATCGCGCCCAGCCGCTTCGGCTCTTTCAAGCAGCTGTTTGTTCCTGCCCAGGCAGAGGGGTGTCACCTCGGAAAATCCCTTGGCGGCCGATGTGGAAATCCCCACTATGGAACTTCGGGAGGGGGGGGGAGGGGAGGGGAGGGGAGATTTGGCCTTTTCCTCCTTACTAACGGAAGAAAAAAAACAGATAGTCCGGATTCGACCGACCCAGAATCTCTTCGCAACTCTTGGCAAACGCGTTGGCAGAGCAAGAGGAGGAGCCGAGTTGGTTGAGCCAGGGAAGCCCTTCATCCTAAAGCGCTCGAAGGACGGGATTGGGATCCATGGCTCCCCAAATTGCATCTCCCAACGCCTGACTGGTTTATATTGAGGAGGATTAGTATTGCAGGGTCTTTCTTCCGAGCGATCCAGGTGAGTTCTGTGTCCGGTTCCGATTCTGCGGAACTGCTTCGCGCGGACGGCCGGGGGAGGAAGAGGAGGGCGGGCTGCACAATGGTGCATAAATGGGTGCTGGTCTGATGTGGGGAGATGCACCCTTCCAAGCTGCTTTTCTACCAGTCCGGGCCGGAGAGAAGGGGCCGCTTTGGAAACAATGAAATTTAGCATGATGGGGCAGTCCCTAAGTAGAAACGAAGGAGCGGTTTCCCTCCAAGCTTTATTATTTCATGCAGAAGTGGATGGATTTTGGATTTTGAAAAAAGCTATGAAGAAGATCAAAGGGTTTCCTTATATTTTCTGAACATCAGAATTGCGGGGTGTGTTGTGATCCTTATTTCATTCAGCTCTTGGAGGTTTCTGAATAGTATGAACTGTGCAGAGTTGCCTTGTTGGATGAACGACTAGTACATTTTCCAAATAAATAAATACGCTACTCAAAACATAATTCCCAGTGAATTCAAGGCAATTTTCTTCCAAGAAATAAAAATTCAGCCTAATGTAATAATTACACAGTTTAGGAACTGAACTATAAACAGGGCTAGACCAAGTTTGCTGAAGACAGGTGCTTAAGCAGGGAAACTCAGATGTATTTATATTATAGAAAAGATAAATATAGTTGATGTACTCTCCTCCCGACTTAAAACTATCTGTAAGTGTTATCACACCATTAAACAACTTCATATTCAAAGTGGATTGCTCCTTGGCCTAGGCAAAGCAAAACATATAGGCTGAGACAAACTTTCATTAGTTTATAGATAGATTGGATTTAGTACTGAAGATAACTTGGGGTTGAACTCTGGTACAAATAAACCTTTGCAGCAAGAACTATAAATGTACAAGTTATACTTGTTTGTTCCATAAAGTTACATAAGAGTTTGACAGCTCCTACAAGTGGTTATGAAACAAATATTCTCTATTTTTTAATATAATTTTTAAAGAATGCAGATACTATGTGGATATTATAAAGTGTAATACAATATGCAGGTATATTTTAATGATAATAATACCATTATAATTAATATAATAATAATATAACTATTATAATAATAATATAACTAATATAATAATAATATAACTATTATTATTATACTATATTATGCAATATTATATGGATAAATGTGCCGCTGTTGCAGAAAAATAAAAAAGTAACATATAATCCTACTTATGGGAAAGAAAGCCACATTGAAGTGAAGAAATTCTGTTAGTTAGGCATCTGCAAATTTTAGCTGAAATTCAGATTCCTTAACAGTGAATGTTAGCTCTTTGTATAATTATTTATTTAGGATAATTTGCTGCCAAAGACAAGCAGCCAATATAATACTCATTTTATGCAAAGTTAGTCAAGTTACATTGATGCAAATAAATATGTTTTTTTGCCCTGAATAATAGTAACACAATAATAAATATTAAAAATTGTCTAATGCCATTTTAACTGCTTAAGGTTGCTTATGCATTCTGCCTAATAACAGTAATGCTACTGAAACTGTAGAATAAGTCTTCAAACTATGGATATATGGGCCAATGTAATCCACAGAAGTAAAACAGTTTTAGTTGCATGTCTGGGTTTGAAGTACAGACTGTAATATTTGCCTAAATTAAATTTGGAGGGGGGGAACTTTTTAAGGAAATAGCTGGGTTACCTTTATCATTGTCAGATCAAATAACAGAATTATTATCTATGGAACATTGGTAATTTCCTTATAGTTAGTTAAGTAATTTTATATATGTACTTTGCCACCCCTACCTGGAAATTTCAAAGATTAAAATATTATCTAAGTCTACTAAAATTGAACTACAAAAATTCCAGGTAACCAGTAAACAGGAGCAAAGAGATACAGAAATGTAATTTGCTCAAATATTTTATCGCCCAGATGTGATTAGCATCTCAATTCCTAAGAGTACCTCATCTTAGCAGGTTATGTTTGGTGGTCACAGCTGGCCATTTTAGCAATACATATTTTCTAGTCTCTTTCCCATATATGAGAGACAGGAGTTACGTTTTAGAAACAAATTTAAAAGTTGGCGAGAGAGAAAGTTATAGAGAAACTTCTTATTTATCTATAAACATTTTTGGTGCCACTTTATTACAGACTACAATCCTAAACCCTTTACCAAGAAATAAGTTTCAATAACTTAACGGAAAATTGTTTATGTGTATTTGTCAGGGAAAGATAATCAAATATTTACTGTTTAAAAGGCGAGCCTCGTCATACAGATGGTTAGGGATGGCAACTGATAACATAGACAATAAAATCAAGAATTTGTAGTGAGAACTTTAACTGAAGGCAATTGAAACAGTCCAATAAAGACATTTTATTTACTCATTCAGTTTTTTACCACCAATAATCTCAACAGGTTGAGGTTTGAGAATGTTTCCCAAATGTGGAATAGAATTGACTTGTAGGAGTTCAAAAAAACAAAACTGGTAAAAGCACTAGAAACCTAGAAGCTTAAACGTAAGTACCAAGTAGTGTGGCCAAATCATAGTCATTTCTATTTAGTTTCATCAGTCTATTTTTACATCATGCCATGGTCAGTCACTTTTAAAATAAAATTCATTGAGTTTTTTGGAACTAATTTCTTAGTGGACATGAAGAGATTCATAAGGTGTTCTGATTTGATTCCAGTTTTTATTTTCATCCAGATTAAGCTGCTGCCAGTGTTGGACCCAATTTACTTTAATCTTCCTTTTTGCATAGCTAGAATTACTAGATATTAGAAGCCATTCTTGTGCTAGTTAAGGGTAAAGTTAAAAGTTACCCCTGTCAATTGTTTCTGACTCTAAGGGGTATTGCTCACCTCCGTTTCTTCATGGAGGGAACCAGCATTGTTCGAAGACGCTGCTGTGGTCATGTCACTAGCATGATTATACACTGGGGCGCACAGACCCTGTGCACCGAAGTAATACCTATTTATCTACTTGCATTTGCTTGCTTTCAAACTGCTGGTGGGAAGGAGATGGGATAAATAATGGGAGCTCACCCCATTGTGCAACATTCAGGTCTCAAACCCATGCAGTCAGCTTTCCAGCTGACAAGCACAGTAGTTAATGAGTATAATAGCTCATAATAGTGTATTAAGATTGATATTTATATCACTCTTCTATTTTAAACCTACCTGTAGTGGTCAGTCAAGGAATTGAAAGCCCTTAGTCTTTCCCAGTTGGGTACTTTCCTGATTTGACTAGATTTCCCACCACCTCCATCCACCAAAATCCTTGTCCATCCTGAGAAGGTATGATGAGAATTTTAGTCTGACACATTTGGTGGATACCAGATTGTCAGAAGCAATATACTTCTATTTTTTACTTCACTAAGTATTAAAATTTCGATAGCCATTATTTTTTATAAGGTAGTTTTATTTTCTTCACATAAAATGTCATATTTAAAATTATGGAGGCATTGTCTCAAAGGTGCTTTTTTTCAAAAAGCAATTGGACTATATTCTTTCCTTTCTGGAAGAATAAGACATATCACTTTTCACCCAAGAAACTTCAGGTCTGGATGGATGGTGGGGAGGAAGGAAGGATACCTTTCAAACAAAAAGTACCTTTGAGACAACCATAACCTGGATGACTGAGAATCTCCATTGACATATGAAGGCAATGGGGTGGGGGGATGGAGATATAAAATTTGTAAGATTTCTGCTGTCAAGATAAAAACAAAAACAGGTATCCTCCGAGATAAAACCTTTGTTAGCGTGAAACTGCATATACATTTACATTGCTAAATAAATAAAACATTGAAATTACTAGGATTAAATATAAGTAGGATGGTTGGAAAACTCAAAAAGTACAGTGTGCTTAATCACATAACAAAGATTGCATTAAAAGGAACTGCTGATAACAGTTCAGGAATGTGAATTAGCTTTACAATTGAACTTAACTAATTGGATAGTTTATTATTATGTAATATTGGAAAGAACCAGTTAAAGGCCTAAGCATACATTTCTTATTTTGGTAATCATTGTTATTCATACCAACTTTCCCATTGACTCAAAACCATCTTCCACTATTATGTACTTGTGAGAGCTGTCAGATGGGAACTGTCTATACCCTTGTTAACTTTAGCATTGAAAACATGCTTGTCTTATGCACTATAATTCTTATAATTCTAGATGTCTAAATATGCATACAATTCTGGAAAAAATTATCTTGTTAAAAGGAGGAATATCACTACTACATATTCTACTGATGTATTTTTGTCATTTTAGACTTTGTACTATTAATTCATATAAAATAAATATTAAAACACAATTAAATTGTGCAATTCTGCATAATTAAGCATTTATTTCCATCAATACTTAATTATCTAGTGTAATTAAGAATGAAATCCAGATTTTGCTTATTTTGAAATCAATAGAATTGGATTCTTTGGGTCTATTCTAATGAAAATGTATCTGGTTTTCATCTTGAGTGCTTAACTGCAGTGCTTTCTATATAAAATCATAACCTGGTATCATTAAAACATTTTATATATATCAGATTTTTTGTTGATCCAATAATTATTTTGTTTTCAATTCCTATAGAGATATTGTTTGCAAGACAACTGTAAACAGTTTCCCTTATAAAATATTTTCCTTTATTCTTTTATGCCATTCAGGATTAGTAATCTTTTGGTGCTTATTTGCTTTAGGACAAATAATGGCCACTTCAAATGTTTTTTTTTTTAATCCTGTTGCCCAGAATGTCTGTTTTTGATTTTATTTTGTTAAGATGAGAGCTAATTTTGCATGTAAAAACCCCACATTTTTTACCAAAAGATTCTGGGAATCTTTAAATACCTGAGGTATAGGTCACTGAGTTTTTAAGCTTCATCTACAACTTTAAAATAGCAATTCAGTCTAAGGAAAATCTTAGAGAAAAACCTATTGTAAATACTTCCCTTTATAGACAGATTTTTCCAATTTTAGTGTTGCTGAACAAAGCAAATGTGAGAACCCATTGCATTTCAATGAAATATCAGTTTTTAATAATCTGTGAAAAAGGAGTCTTTCCTTTAAGATAGTGACCTGAAATACAGGTAATCCTGAACTTAGGGCTACAATTGAGCCCAACATTTATGTTGTTAAGTGAGAAATTTGTTAAGTGAATTTTGCCCCATTTTACGACTATTCTTGTCACATTAGTTAAGTGAATCACTGAAGATGTTAAATTAGTAACACGGTTGCTAAGTGAATCTGGCTTCCCCACTGACTTTGCTTGTCAAAAGGTGATAATGTGACCCTGGGATACTGCAGCTTCATAAATATGAACCAGTTGTCAAGCATCCAAATGTAAATCACGTGACCATGGGGATTCTGCCAGGGTCAAAAGTGTGAAGAATGATCCTAAGTCACTTTTTTCAGTACCGTTGTAATTTCAAATGGTCACTAAATAACTGTTGTAAGTCGAGGACTACCTGTATTCTTTAAAGTTGTTCTGGTTATTCAGATAGTGGACAGTATTGCCCATTCTAATAATGATGTCGAGAGTTTCAGACTGCTATTATATAATTAAAAATGGGCAATTCAAGCTATGCCATGTGCTACTTAAAAAAAAATTCCCCAAGGTCACCAGACAGTGTGAGGGAGAATGTGGAATGGAAAAAATATATGGGGGGGATTCTAAACTAAAAGGAAATTCATTGTCATCAGAAAGATTTACAGCTGAATAATTATGGCTCTTCAGTTCTGCTGCTTTAGGTACACTCAACTGTAGTGTCTCTAGAATTGACATCATCTAAGGATATCCCTTTGGAACACATTTATTTTCCCACAGCAACTAAGTGTTTATTAATAAAGCAATTTATTTAAAAGCGACCTACAGTACTGCTTTTTACATGCCTGCATTAGAAAGGGCATTTCGGACACATTTTGTGATGTAAAGTAAGCCATGAATAACTAGTGTTGTTTTCTTGTAGGTTTCTTCTTACAGAATGGCTGGATCACAAATCATTCCTCAAGCTTTATATTTGAGCAACATGCTGAAAGCTGTGAAGATAAGAGAATTGATGTCTGAAGACCTTGTCAAATGCAACAATGGAATTATTCAGCATTTTAAAACTATGCACAGATACACCATAGAGATGTTCAGGATGTGCCATTTTTGTCCGCCTTTTCAGAAGCTTCTTCAAAAATCTCTAATTGACCAAGCAACCCAAAACTCACTGGAACGCCAAAAGAAGTTAAACTGGTGTCGAGAAGTTAAAAAACTTATGCCACTGAAGACTAATGGTAAGTCAGGTTCATTGTATAACTGTAATTTGAAATTGTTCTGGCAGTGTAAAAGTAACATGTGAAGTATTTTCAATTCCATTCCTTCCCAAATGTCACTATTCATATGGTTGGTTCCAATGCACCAGATGGGTATCAGGTGAGTCAGTAGTGGCTGACAGATACTATTTACTATAACTATTCTAACAATGGACCTTGAATGAGATCTGTTTAAATGAAAGCACATTTAAAAATAAATAAATGAGCTGTTTCTCCTCTTCTTTTAAAAAATAAAATATAAAATAGGCTCCTAAGAATAAGTTATATTAATTTCTTAGAAATCCAGTGTTATGCTGAAAATCATAGGTTTGTTAGAATTGCAGGTCCCCTGAGTTTCTCCACAGTCATGCCAAATATGAACAAAAAGCATTTGAATGCTAATTTACAATCATTTATTCCATTATTGTTCATGGTGCCACCCAGAACTGTTCAGATTTAACAAGGAGGTGGATTAATTGAAATGAATTTATCTGTGGGCAAAAATATTAGATAATATCTTCTGTGAAGTAATTCAAATTTCAGATCAATGCTTTGTCAGAAAGCTTCATTGGTGTTCTCATATCTTTCTCAGTTTCAGTGTTTCCAGAATAATCTCTCTCAACTTTAGCTGAATGTCCAATTAAGTGGCTGAAACATTACATAGGAAGTGGTTTGAATTAGATAGTATTTGAAAGATATATGCACAAATAAATACGCCAAAAGAGAATTTGTATTTTCCTCACCTAGCTTCATGTTTGCATTTCCTAAAATGTCTATAAGCACCATTTTTGTCCCAAATTCCCATCCCCCCCCCCCCCCCAAATATCTTGCTGTTGTTGACTTATCCAGCTCTACAGTACAGTCTTACTTAAAGTCAGGGCCCTTCATGGGACTGTGAAGTTTTATAAATGAATTGGTCATTTGTTGTTAATACTGTGTGTTGTGATGAATTTAGAAAAATAAATTTTAAAAGGTTCATTTTTAGGTAGAGTGCTAGAACTGGCAGATTCATCTCAGCTCTCTTTATATTGGCTACCGTACTCCAATATAGAAATTTTTCTGTCACTTATCTATATTCCTCCAGGTTTCTACATTGAAAGTTTTATTCAAGGAGTTGTGTATTGCAGTTTATGTAGAGCGTAGGCATGGTGTCAAAACAGCTAAGATGGAGGCCATGGTACTGACCTGTAGAATGCGTATGCAACTTTGACGCACATAAAAAGGCTGGAGTTTGGAGTGTGACACTATGTCTGCAATCTTACCTGCTTTGGCCTAACTCCCTCTTCCATGGATACTGCTATCCTATAGTCATGTTGTTCTTAGCTCCTATGCTTTCAGTTGAGTCTCCAATAGGCCTCCTTCTCAACTAATGCCTTCAGGCGGTCTATTAGACAAAACTGGCCCTCTTGGTTGGAGAAGTGGAACTTGTAGCCCACGTTTGGAAAGTGTTAACCTCGGGATGGCTACTATGGGCATTTTCAGATCTTTTTCCTGACCTTTGCCAGACCCTATGCTACACCTCAGAAGCAAAACATATTGGGCATATTTTAGTGTTTCTGGAATGGAGAATATTGAGAATGTAGGTGATAGGGGAATCAGAAGATATCTGAGGACTCCGAACATATGAAGGATTCTGTAAGGGCATGACCATTTATTTTCTTCCCTGTGGAGATAATGACAGGATTTGTAAAAGCAGTTTTTGCATTGTCAGTATAAGCATAAGTTGTCATTCTTACAGGACTATATGCATTTTAGAGGAAACTGTGTTCACTTTGAGAACAAGAAAATAAATGCATCTCTAGTTGTATTACAGTTAGTTTTAATAAAAGAAGTACAAATATTAAATGCAGTTGTAGAAATGGGGGTGCTACAAATACCTCACATACATTTGTTAATCTAAAAGACAGTGACTGAAGGCATGTCATTTTAAAAGATTCCAAGATCTACTAACTAGTAATTTCGCTTCTCTAATGAATAGGCATTCCAGCATAACCTAACCACTCCCACTTGGAAAGTCCAGTGTGTACTTCACAGTTCAAATGTCTGTACATCAGAACAAGAAGTACAATAGCTGTTACTCAATTGCTAGTCAAATATCTTAACACTGGGGAATTCCAAATGTTGCTTAGGGAATTTTGGGCTGGTAGTTCTCAATAAAGAACTAAAAACAAGCATACACATGGAAAAAACTTCTTATCTTTGCTCTAGATTTTGCACAGGGAATTTTTTCAAAGGATGTAATAATAATTGTCCTACCTCTGTGCCATATTTTTCTGCTTTGCAGAGCCAGAAGCCTGCAAATCAGCATTTCATTTGTTTCTTTTTCTACTCTTGTATTTAAACCCTTTTATATAGTTACTGAAAAAAATCAGGCTTAGTAGGCTTACTACACTACTGAAAATACCTTCTGTGAATTGTCCTAAGTTGAACAAGCAGGGAAGAGGGGAGAAACTGGAACAGGGTCTTGGAAAAGCTGAGATATTCCTTTATTTACTACTGAATATAGTACTTTAAAAATGGTTTTATAAACCTTCCTCTTACTATCTAATCTCTAATAAGAAGAAATACAAAATGACACCTAGAATTTTTTACAGCATAACGGTATACAGTAGCAAAATAAGCAGGCATTAAAAAGCATCCAAAAATTAATTTTTAAATCTTGATAAAGACATATGAAACAAGGAGATGTAATATTTTAAAATAAATTAATACTTGGAAAGCTAATGCTTGCATCAGCATCTAAATACACTTTTGCCTGATAATTCCAATTAATAGCTGCATTATAACTGCCTGCCTGTCCCACTATGTGTGCTTATCAACCAGGATTCTGTGTACATCAAAGGAAAAAACAAGGGATCTGTTACAGTTTGCTGCATGCTACAGCATCCCATTACAGTTCCTTGTTCAATATTGTCATTACATATATGCTTTTATTTATATTTTGTAATATATATTTGAATACCTTAATTCTTCATTTTCCTGCAGGAGATGGAAATTGTCTCATGCACGCTGCTTCCCAGTATATGTGGGGTGTCCAAGATGTCGATTTGCTTCTGAGAAAAATATTGTTTACTGTACTTAAAGAAGGTGATACACGCAATTTTAAACTGCGCTGGCAGCGAGAAACACTTAAATCACAGGAATTTGTGGCAACGGGACTCTGCTATGATACCAGGGTAAGATAATTCAGTTTATGTAAGGGAAGAATGTTTCAAATCTTAATATCATTGGATTGTGATTCCTTGTGGTAATTACACATGTTGGGACACAATTAAGAAAGTACAATTGCAGAGCCATCCACCAGTTAAAACATCTTAATCCTATAACTTTACTGGATTGCTCAATTCATTAACAAAGAGTTTCATTATTGTGGAGTTTCCAGACTAAGTAACCTCCCCCAATTTGGGTTATTTCCATGGACCACCCACATCTTACAAAACTGGTGTTTGTTTGTTTTTCCTATTATGGAGAAATATAGTAGTAAAAATGAAAACAATTATGTTTTTTTAAATTCCTGCCTCTTGGGAATATGCAGGATGGTCATACCTATTCCACTACAGAGTCTGTGCCAGCCGAATCCTGTTTTCAGCCTTGCTATGTAGCTTGCTGATGGTTATCCATGCAACTCTTCTGAAGAATATCTAGCCATTTTCTCTCCTTTATCTCTAGTTTGCCTAACTAGAAGCAGTAACTGAGCTGAGCTGTCCCATCCTCCCCTAGCAGAATGATATTCAGTCCTGAATTGGCATCCTCTAAGTAGTCACTAGTCTGATCATTTGTTCATTGGAAATGTAGAAGTGCTAAGTGCTATTCCTGTCTGTGATGGGCTCCGAAAGGAGTAGTTCTAGATTTTTTTTAAATAAATATTTTGCTTATTAGGTCCCTTTTCTGATCACTGAAATACCTTGATCCAAGCCTCTGCTCACCTCTTGTCCAGATTGTTGTGAGCTGGTACCCTTACATGAGAACATGCATGACACATTTCTTCACCATACATAGGATAGCTATAGAGATAAACACATTCATCCTGTTGGGACTTACATAAAATGTAAAATAAGGTAATGTGTAGGAATGCTATTTAAAAATAATAAAACCAATGATGGACTTGGGTTTAGAAATAATTTCCAGAAGAATGATTGGGAATGAGAATAAAATTGACCACTTGATTAGTTCTGATTATAAATAAAGAATTATTTTTCCCCTCAATAATGCATTTATCAATACTTCAATCTTTCAATATGACATACTATAAAATACATTGAATTGTAGCAGAAGAAACGCATTTAACTTTATTTCTGGTATGTGAGAGCATCAGAGTTGCATGATAATTCCTGATGTATCTTGTTTTTCTACATTAGAACTGGGATGATGAATGGGACAATCTTATTAAAATGGCATCTGCAGAAACATCAGTTGCACACACAGGCCTTCAGTATACCTCTCTGGAAGAAATCCATATATTTGTCCTTGCTAACATCTTAAGGCGCCCCATCATAGTTGTTGCAGGTAAGAATTGATGGACATAATAGCAATACTTCTAAGACCCCATTTTATGTACTCACATTGGTGTATATGTGTTATCACCTCTCCACATAATAATTGCCCAAGAAGGACAATTAGTATTTCATAATTTGACTCCAAATCTTCCCTCTTTCCCAATATTCATTCATTAAGGGATCAACAGCACTTCTTCGCTCTGTCCCATATTCATTCATTGTGCTGTTGCAATTTGGTACAACGTGCAATCTCAGGCTTCTTTTTCCCAATTTTTGGAATCCCTTTTGACTTTGATGGTTAAAAAAAACCCAACATGGTTTTCTACCGAAAACACTAGAATTATTATATATCTGTTCTAAACTAGGCATAAAAAAATTCCACCAAACTCCTGGCCTATCCAGCCATTTACAATATTACTTTACTCATTTTCTAGCATTCATTCTCCCCAAGTCAACTAGAGTTAAGCTGTTGTCATACCGAGTTGTTTATCTACTGATGAATCTTTAGAAATTAAAACAGAGGAGCCTAATATTAACTCAACCTGTTTATTTTTTTCTTATAGATAAAATGCTCAGAAGTTTGCAGTCAGGTTCCAGCTTTTCCCCTCTGAACGTTGGTGGAATTTATCTGCCTCTCCATTGGTCAGCAGACGACTGTTATCGATATCCTATCATTCTTGCTTACGACAGTATGCACTTCACTCCTTTGGTTGTTCTGAAGGATAGTGGGCCAGGTACGCATCTGAACATTGCCAATCCATATTGTGCTTCCATTTTCTTGTTCCCTTTGCCTTCCAAGCTGACAGCCCCAAACTTACTTTGAATTGTTCGGTCACTTTCGATAAGGTATTTACCTGGCTGAGAATTCTCAGTATTTTCCATCATTTTTATACCTAACTAATGCCATTACTAGACTTTTGTTTACACCATTGCTTATTTGGATGAAGATTGCCAAATGTGACCTGTGAGTGACTTCTGCATTGTGCTCTTCTCTATCTTATTTGATTCATTCCCTTTTTCTTATTTCTTTTGGTAGAAATCAAGGCAGTTCCTTTGGTCAGTTGTGAAAGAGGAAGATTTGAAGAGTTGAAAGTGCATTTTTTAACTGACACTGAAGAAAGAGAGAAAGAAAAACTGATAAGAGACTATCTCATGGTGATTGAAATTCCTGTACAAGGATGGGACCCAGGGACAACACATCTCATTAATGCTGCAAAGTTAGTATATATCTGGTCCCCTTCCAACGTTATGATTTAATAATATTTTTAAAGTATTGTAAATACCCACTTGCAAGATGTACAATGTTAACGTTAAACAATACCTACATATTAGTTCGGAAGATACAAAAAATAGTGAACATAGATCCTGCTCCTGATCTTCAACCAGGAACCAGGTATTGTCTGCAGCTTTTTTATCACCCTCTTCCTGCAAATATGACAGTCCAGGATGAAATTATTTTATTTTACTCTCTGAAATTCATCTATCTGAGGGGCAATGAGGATATTCATATGCTATTCCTTTCTTTTTCCCTTGTGTATAAGGGTAATGCATGGGAGAGGAGGGGAAGTCAAAGAAAAGTATGACTAGTTGTTCATTCTTATTATTGATGGAGTCTGTATGTCCAGCTGTCATGCTTACCTGCAAGAATTCCTTGCCACCAATGAGAAAAAGTAGTTTGTTGATAACAATGTATGCATGAAGAGCAAACCTTTTGTAAAGTGAAATGTGAATCTACTCTTTGTTCATATATCAACATATAAAGACAGGGAAGTATCACTGCCATAGCAGTGAGGACATAGCTGCAGCACAAAATATTTGAACGGCAAACTCACAAGCTCTGCTGTTTTCTTTTCATGTTCTTTTAACTGTTTCAGTTAAAAGCGTTTCTAAGCATCTCTGGTTAATCACTATCATGGCCAAGCAGTAAGTTCAGTTAAGGTTTATCTTATGGAAGCTTAGTGCCATTCACTTCCATGTTGCATCCAGTAAACCATAATGCTCCTCAGATTCCCAGGGTTAGATTGTTGAATCTGCCTCTTTTCTGTTAGTCATCTGGGATGACATGAAATAACTTCCAAAACTTGGAATAGGTATGAGCAGAATTTTTTTTTAAAAAAAAAAAAGCAAATCAACTGGTTCACAGCCAGATCAAAAGCTTTAATTTGTATTAATCCTTGGAGAACAGCTAAGAGTCCCATGAAAAGCATGTCCATATGCCCTTCAAAGAATATTGTATGCAGCGTCTTTCAAAACACCCACCAGCAAGATAGGTAATAGCACCATCATCTTGTCCAGAGTCCATTGCTTGCTGCAATATCTTTACAACTGCATATTTGTTTCAGTGGATTAAATCACCCCTGTTCCTGCAACTGTGTTAAGTTAAAGTTCCTGAATAGTAAATTATCAGCCTTGTAGACTAGTCAGAAAAAGTGTTTTGATATGAGCTCAGCTGCCTTTTATCTAATCGTTTCCTTAGCTGTGTCTCCAGGGGTGGGATTCGATTTTTTTAATAACCAGTTCTGTGGGCTTAGTTGGTGAGCGTGGCCAACTCGATATCACTCACATCGAGGCACGCATCTCCTCGCCTGGCCTCTCATGACGGTGGGGATGCTGCAACAGTCATAAGTGTGAAAAATGGTCATAAGTCACTTTTTTCAGTGCCATTGTAAGTTTGAATGGTCACTCCATACAAGCAGAGTACCAGCAAAGGAGGGGGAAAAAACTCCAGGGAGGTTCCTGAGACAGGAAGTCTAGTCCTGCCAAGATTGTAATAAGGGTTAATGGAGAGGCAGTTTCTATAAGCAACACCAGAATGTTTCCTTCCTGCCTTCCTTACAGGATTAGGCCAGTAATTTCTTCTAACAACCAGTTCTCTGAATTTCTTAGAATGTTAACAAGCAGTTCTAGCAAATAGGTGCGAACTGGTAGAATCCCACCCCTGTGTTTCTCTGCCCTATCTCCCAAGGCATATATTATTACAATTGTATTGTACAAAGCATTGCAGAAATCAAGGCTGAATATTTCTGTGGAAATAAACAAAGCATAACAAAGGTATCTTGAACCAGAAAAAGGGGGCATCGTTGGTACTCCAGTTAAGCTAGGCTTCAAACTACTCTTTTATTGTAATATAGGGAAGAAATCTAATTGGAATGAGAAGTAGAGGCCCAAAAGCCATCTGGACCTTACAACTTGGTCCATGATGTAATTAGGAAGGAATGTTCTTAACATGCTAAAAGAGGCATTAAATGTCATTGTGAACTCTTTCTTCAAGTGAAACTCTTCCCTGTAATTTCATCTTTTTAAAAAAATTCCGCTTCCTTCCATAACATTAATAGTGTAGGTTTTCAGTTGTAATGCTATAATGATTATATAAATCACAATTCTCCCAACTTCCCTCCCAGCTTGTGTAAGAGCATTGGTTTTTCTCCCTCCAGTGATATTAATTCCTTGTTCCTTTACTTTTTTCAAGGTTAGATGAAGGTAACTTGCCCAAAGAGATTAATCTGGTGGAAGATTACTTTCAGCTTGTGCAACATGAGTACAAGAGGTGGAAAGAAAACAGTGAATTTATTGGGAAGGAAATGGGTGTGAGGAACAGACTGGAGTTGCAGTTATCCCAGCTATCGCTCATGGAGGCAAAATGTGAAACTCCCAACTGCCCTTTCTACATGTCCGTGAATACCCAGCCATTCTGCCATGAGTGCTCTGAACAGAGACAAAAGGCAAATTTGGTAAAGAGGCAGCACTTCTGGTCAGGCTCAGAGAAGCCCCGGGTAAATAGGTCCAGTTACCCAAAGGATGAATGCCACAATCCTCCTGCCCGGACTTCTGAAAATTCCAGCACAGAACCTCATTCTGCGCCTCCCACAGCTCCAAGTCTTTTTCTCTACAGTGAAACAACTGCTATGAAATGCAAGACCCCAGACTGTCCTTTTACACTGAATGTGCAGTATAATGGGCTTTGTGAACGCTGCTACAACTGTGCAGAGGTCAATCCTGGCAATATCCCAAGTGACCCACAGCATTCATATTGTATGACTTGCACATCCTGCCTCAAGGACACCAACAGAACCTTCAATGGGATGTGTAGCACTTGCTTCAAACGGACTAGAGACCATTCCTCAAACGCCGGCTCCATCACTATGCCTTCAACCCATCAGAGGTCCAGTTCTGATCCTATTACTATATCACGAAGTTTTTTGCAACATTCCTGTCATACCGGAACCAACACGAATAAGGTGGAAGCGCCACCGTATGTTCAGCCCCAAAGAACAGAACCAAGGATGAGAAACAGTAAATGCAGGAAACCTGGCTGTAATTTTTTTGGGACTCTCCAGAATGAAGGCTTTTGTACCCTGTGTTACTTTGAGTATCAAGAAAATAGAGGCAAGTAAGAGAATATCATTTTATTTTTATCTTCCTCTTCCTTAATGAGTTGGGAGGGACTAAATTTTGAATCTGCAAGAGAACACCAGATAAATGCAAATGGAGTACAACAAAATAGCCTTTTGAATAAGATCAAGTGTATTACATAGCTCTGAAGCCTTTGAAGTAGTGTATTGTTCACATGCAGCTACAGTAGAATTTGCTCAGCTTGCATTAGTCATTTACCATAATGATAATTGGAGAGGTGTTTTCATATTTTGCTGAGATACACAGAAGAACCCTAACTACATCTGTTTATTTTTGTTACCGGGGAACTTTATATTTTCACATAATTTTCAGATTTGGAAAATCATCTGGAATTGAAATTCATAACAATTGTAAGTTTAGTAGGTATAAATAGTAGAATATTTTACAGTATAGTAAAAGTAGAAAGTTGATATCTGTCTTTCCTCATGTACCTCATTGCCAGAAGAAAATGTCACCAGCTTCTTAAAAATGTCACCAGCTTCTTAAAAAGGCTCAGGGAGTTTTTAAAATAGTCTTCCTAAATTATATGTCTCAGCTTTTCTGCTGAATATATACCACAATTGTATAATGAGGGAGATAAACAGATAACTTGGCCCTTTTATCATTCTGTCCTCAGAGTTTACATTAAAGTGATTGTTTTTCTCCTGTGCTCCTGTTATTATAGAGGCTCCCCTGCTTCATCAGCGAAGATCTCCTGTAAGTTCTCCTGTTTTGGAATATACTGGAATCTCAGCTGCTGTCTATCAGAATACCGTTTCCTGCCCGGGGCGTGAATGTGGCACAATAGGGAGCACCATGCTTGAGGGATACTGCCAGAAATGTTTTATTGAAGCACAGGGCAAGCGGCTTCATGAAGCCAGAAGAACTGAAGACAAAATAGTGAGACAATCAGAGGTCAGCATGCAAATGTAACTCATTCTTCCCAATGTAATCTTACACATATCTTCTCAGACAATCTATATCAAGGGTGTCAAACTCAAGGCTGGATTTGGCCCGTGGGGTGCTTAGATCTGGGCCACAGAGCCGCCCTGGAAACAGTAAAGGCTGGCCCGTGGTGCCTCTGCCAGCAAAAATGGAGCTCAGGAAGGCTCTCCTGAGCTCCGTTTTCACTGGCAAAGGGTTGCAGAAGGCTGTTACAGCCTAAAATGGAGCTCGTGAGGGCTGCAGGCAGCCCTCTCAAGCTCTGTTTTCACTGGCAGAGGTTTGCAGGAGGCTGTCACAGCTGAAAACAGAGGTCGGGAGCCCATTTTCACTGGCAGAGCACGCCGGCCACCATAGGCACCCTCGACACAAGTGACATCGAGCTGGCCACACCCACCCTGGCCCCCTGATGTCAAACACAATCCTGATTCGGCCCTCAAAGAAATCAAGTTTGACACCCCTGATCTATGATTCTTTCCATGAAAGAATCAGCAAAATATTGCCTTCTACTGAATGTATGTGTTTATTGTATAGAATTCTGGAAGATGGTGTAAGATGATTAACGTTTGCCCACTTCTTGCAAAGGAGGAAGAAAGCTTTCTGGTTTTGTTTATTAACAAAAAATATTGCTTGATAGAGGTTTCTTTCCATAATGGGCATTTTAACATTACAACATCCCAGCAGTCAGTAGATTGATGGGAATTAGATCATAATTACATGGGTAAGGAAGTAGTTGTTTGTAATGGGAGAAGGAAGCTGATGTTTACCACAGCTAGGAAATTCATGTTTTACATTAGCCATATGTCAAGTTAATCTGTTTCACATGCAGGCTGTTGTTGTTCACTCATTCTCCACATTGTAGTTGTTAACAGTTTTCAAGGAAATCAAGTGTATTTCTTTCTTTTTTAAAGAATGAATGATTAAAAAACATTCAGTTTCTACATAAATTTTGTTAAGTACTCTTATATTCATGGTAGTGGATAAAGTCTAGTGTAAAAGCAGCAAGTTTATTGAAGGAGAGTCCTTTAACTGCTTTCCATTTAAAAGATGCTTTTAATGTTTTCAGCAAATGGGACAACATCAAGATTTACACCAGAAAAGTGCACGGTCTCAAAAACGCAAATGTGCTAAAGCTTCATGTAGAAATAATTTAGCTTCCCGGAGTGCAGAAGTGTGTCAAGAGTGCTTGCGTGTCAGCCAACGGAGACAGTCTGGAACACCTCAGGTTGAACCTTCAGCTGATGAACTTCCCAAACAGCGCTGCCGAGCCCCTGCCTGTGATCACTATGGTAATAACAAGTGCAATGGCTATTGCAACGAATGCTATCAGTTCAAACAAATATATGAATAGCAAATGCCTTTTTCTTTTTTTACCTTGCAAAAGAAAAAGAAAAAAAAAGGAATGGTGCTATGTTCAAAACACTTAATTGTCTTGCTATCCACTTGATCTTCTTCAGTCTTGTGAAAAAAGTGACTTTGGAAGGAAAACAATAAGCTGATTTCTTTTGTTCATATGTAGATTACACACATGTATGTATGTATATGTATATGCAGAACTACACAGATCCAGAACATTAATCCTGGGACAGAAAAAGAGGTTGCTTCCAGCATGGGTGGTGAATTACAAGACATTTTATACTTGACTACAAAACCTCTTTTCTCCAAAATATTTTGGATTATGTTTGATATTGAATATGTACTGCTGCTCTTTGCATGCTTTTCTGCTAAGATATCTCTTGCATTCTGTCTAAATTGTGAGCATTCTGTGTATAATGAAATCAGCCAAAATTTTGAAATGAACAGTTTTCTACAACAGTCATCCAAATTATGTGTATGTTTGCTCTGAAAATGCTGATACGGTAGAACTAAGATTGAACAAAATATAAGGAAGTTGTGAGAGAACTTTTTAACATTTTTGCTTGCTTGTCCTTTTTTTAAGTTGTTAGCTGCAGCTACATTTGTTTTATGTATGTTTTTTTTTCTTTTTGGCAGTGTTTCTAAATGAAAGTTTTATGCACGTAGAGCAGCTATAAACCCATAAAATATGTCCTTGGAACAGCTGACTGATGTTTTTCCATTGACTATTCTGTGTGGTTTGAATGAGGGTGTAGTTTCTAAACCTTTTGTAATTTAGAATGTGAAAGAACATAGGTAATTTTAAGTGTAACATTTGAGAAGGGAAAGTGGGGGAGGGAGATTATGAGAAAAATAAAGGTTCCTAAATATTTGTGTGCATTGATTGACAGGGAAGCATACTGACAGATCAGAAAGAACCTACTCTGTGTTTATTGAGAAAAAAAGACCAACAGTCTTTTTGTTTTTTTACAATACAGTCTTCCTGTATTGTAAATGATATAACAAATTTGCTTTCTCTTCATGTCTGACCTCTACTACTTAATCAAAGGTTTGCTGAACTATTAACAATCCTTTAGGAATTTACTAAGAAATAAAGGAGGATCTTCTGTGGGTCTCTGTGTCCTTACAGTTAAGTCTTAACTACTGGATTATGAAGTTCCCAAAGGAGATAGGCTCGTTTTTTCTTTTGTTTTTTCCCCACATTCCCACATCCCTACAATCCTCAGTTGTATCTGACTGCTGATATATCAAATAGTGAAGGGGTAGAAAAGGTTCTGTGTTGTTTGTATGGTGGCTACTCCTGTGAAATCCTACTTATTTCCACAGTGTAAGTTTGCAATCTTGGGCCATTATCTACCATAACTGCATATTGTTCTGAGTAATCATCAAACAAGAAAATATTTGGAGCTCTGCTGTTTAAATCTTCCATTTTTCCCAAGGCCCTCGTGCATCTCTGTTTTCTTTCTCTGAAAATTATAGGGGAAGGAGGGAGGGAAGGAAGCATGTACGCCAACTGCTTGCATTTTGTGTGTGTATGTAATCTCCATTATGAGAAACACTGCTAGTATCACAGTCCTTTGCTGTTCAAATTTCTGTGTATGATTTTGTGAGCTTTGTAAAATGTGAAGGCGTATTTAAATATTTATGTTATTTCAAAAAATGTTAATGTTGGAAATTTGCACATTGACAATATAATAATTTGCTCTTTATTTCATTCTCCCTTTTTAAAAAAAACAAAAAAAAACCTTGTTAATATCGAATGGGAAGACAATGAAGGCATCCAGCAGCCGAAATAAATTATTTAAAGATTTGTTTAATTGTACTCTTCTGATTGTTTGTAAATGTCCCTTGGGGAGGGTTGTCATGGAAGTGAAGAGCTATCTATGGCATTTCTCTTTCCCTGAACTTCATCACTGTTTCCTTGCCACCCAATAAATGTCATCCCTCACAGTTTCTTCAGCAGTTCAACTGTTAGTATGAGGTTCATGGATGCTTTCTCTATACCATTTCTCAGCAACTCTGACTCCCTCTTCTTTGTTCTGTTTTCCCCTGGCTTTTCTTCTAAAACGACTTCTACTCCATAGTAGGGTTGTTGGGTTTTTTTCCTCCACTATACCTCTTGCTTCCCAGAAAGGGAATCATTTGCTGTGCTCTCTGCCAAATTTGGTTGTTTGTCTCCTAATAAAGACCCAGAGATGGCGATGAAGACTAATGATAATCTTTCTTCTAATAAACAACACCAGTGGATGTTCTGTTGCACCTATACTTCCTTTCTCCTCTTCCTTCAAATTATACTCTTCAGCACAGATAATTAAAAAGTATGTATCCTTCTCCTAATGGTTCTCCTAATTTTACATTAATTAATTTACATTAAATTGTAAAAATCTGTGTCTGGAAATTTCATTTTACATTGTTGTGGTTTTGTGATTCTACATTTGCCAAAGTAACAATCAGCCTATACATGCCCTTTTTACCCAAATTATTACCCTTGTATTCCTTTTTCATCACAAGTTTTTTCATTTTAGACAGAACTCCATGATAAGTTTTTATTTACTGCACATCTCCAATCTAAAAGATAATTCTTCTCTGTTCAGTACCATCTGATAAATCTGTGATGGCGAACCTATGACATGTGTGCCACAGGTGGCACGCAGAGCCATTTGTGCGGGCATGCAAGCCCCAGCCAAATTTACCTGCACTGCACACATGCGTGCCTCACAGCTGATTTTTGGCTTGTTTGAGGGAAGCCTCTCTAGCCTCGGGAGGCCAAAAAACGGGCCTTCTGGAAATACCATTTTCAATGCCTGTTTTCAGCTTCCGGAGGGCCTCTGGAGCCTGGGGGCGTTCATTTTTGACCTCCTGGGGACTCAAGGGAAGCCTCTGCAGTCTTTGGAGTCTGAAAAATGGGCCTGTTTCGTCACTTCCAGTATTACTGGAATTCAAACTGAATTTTTTTTTTATGGTCAGCAGGAGCTGATCTGAAAATCAAATGTTTATAATTATAATTCTCAAAAATAAAACCACGACAAAATTCTGTGTTTTATTTGCAGTTAAGAATTTATTTCTCTTGACATTTGGTTTCTTGGGGGAAAAGGAGGTTTAAGTTGCAAAAAACTAGAGAGCAACAACTAGACTTCTCAAACCAGATACAGCACCAGAGGAAATGCTAACTTTTTTATTTGTAGCTTCAGAAGGGAGCAGTACTAGAGCATTAGTTTTAGGAACCGTTCCATTAGGACAAATATGTTCTCTTTTAGCTTATATTTCTTGCAATTTAGTTTCTGGCAGAATTCTATTTTCAAGGTGAAAGCAATTTTGTGTCTGCCCACTGCCCTTAATAAATGTCTTGCGCTCCTGAAAACTAGTATGTGGCTAAAAGAAACTGATATACAAAACTAGTAAGTGGCTAAAAGATAACATTTTACAGCAATAAAACCAGAACAAACTCCTCCCTCCCTTCCTTTTCTCTATCACCATCTCTTTTTAATATATTAATAAATGTGGATTCCTTGGAGCCCTAAGTTTGGTTATTTGTTTGCAGACTGCTTGCAGATATTGGATTGCAGGAGAAGATCGTTGCAGGTTTTGTTTCCTCCTTAGTTTTTTTTTTATTTTTGTCTCATTTGAATGGTGTGTAAATGTGTCTATTCTATGTGACTATGAGTCTATTCATCAATAGACACCCAAGTAAGAGGCCAAGTAAGACACCCAAGTAAACAGGGATTAATCTCAGATAAACAACCAAGTGGAAGATAATATCCTAATCAAGAAACTACAAAGAAGAAAATCTCACCCCCACCAACTCTTGCAGGGCAAGTTACTGTATATACATAGGAAGCAAATCCCATACTCCCTAGCACTGATGATGTTACCTAGTTGGGTACTGAAATGTCCGCAAACAAACAAAAAAACTCAGAGTATTCCACAGTTCAACCCTGCGCTACCGAGATTATCTTCCTCTGTAATACACATGTCTCTGTTTTTGTCAAGCCTCTCTTAAACATTACAAAAATGTGATGGGTCTCTGCTATGGAGTTTCCTTAGAGATCCTAGTCTTGATGGTCTCCAATACCGACATCTGTTCAGTGATCCATGCTTCAAACCATTAAAACTGAATTTCTAGTTAACATATTTTTACAACCACAGTAGGATCCTAGAGAAGTATTTTTGTCTACATAATTCCCCGCAAATTGGGAGGGAGTGGGTGTGTAAGAGTAAAAATAGCTACTGAAAGCAAAGGAATGAGCAAGACTTACAAATAAAATCAACAGTTGCCTTAAAGCAGCACGTCATTTAGTTGCTTGCCTGGTGAATTTTAATTCTGTTTTTATAGTTCCCTTTCATGCCCAGTTATCTTCTCCTATCTTCTTATCTGCATCCAATGTTTCTTCTACTTCCTCCCTCCCTCTCTCTTTCTCTCTCTCTCTCTTTCGTCCTCCCTCCCTCCCTATTAAATAAAGTTGTATGCCATGTGACTCACAGTGATTCTCCCCTGACTCTGTATCTATTCTTTCCCTCACTCCATCCCTTTCTTAACCCCAACTTTTTTTTTGTCTTCTGCTGTTTCTGCTGGAAAGAAGGTGGGAAATTGTGCATGTAAGTAGGCATATTTCCATGTTTCTGTGGATAATCGTGATTTGAATGTCAAAGGGAATGGCTGTGGAGATAGGTGAGGATCAGTTGAGTCTGATCATTTTTCTTGGCTGGGCCTTTTTTAGGGGGGATATGCCAGGTATCTATGAATGCTTGTCCATACACATATAAACATATTTCATGCACACAAGTGTTTTATTCACCAATATATATTGGAAGCGAAGAAGTCCAGGACTGCTTTTTACCAAGGTGGGCTTTACATAGGATTTTTTAGTATCCAGCATGCTAGATCTCATTCTATATCTCTTCCTTTTGTGGGATGTTTTAAATTCAGAGTCATCTTCCTCCATGATAAATATGGTATCAATGCTTTCTACATTCAGAGGTTTTAATTAGACAAGTAGGATTTAAATTCTTCGGCCCGATCTAAGTATAGTACATAAAGTTATATATTGCATTGTCCTACCTGTCAATAAATATTTCAGCTTCAAACATAACAATACAAGAGCACACAATAGATACAAACTCAAGGTAAACTGCACCAAACTTGATTGCAGGAAATATGACTTCAGCAACAGAGTGGTCAATGTCTGGAATACTCGACCTGACTCTGTGGTTTCTTCCCCAAAACCCCAAAAAACTTAAACCTTAGACTGTCTACTATTGACCTCACCCCTTTCCTAAGAGATCTGTAGGGGACATGCATAAGCGCACCAACATGCCTACCGTCCCTATCCTATTGCTTCTTTTTATTTTTCTTATAGGTATCCATTTCATGTATTCATAACTATGTTTATACTTATACCTGTTATCTTATAATCGCTTGACAAAATAAAATAAATAGTTTAAATAGATAAATGATGGTTCAGTTAGTAACTGGAGCATCTACCAAGCTCACACTTCCCTTTCAGGGTCATCACTGCTGTTGCCCATGTATTTTTATTACTTACACTACTTTTGTAGTTATTGTTATCAGTTTTGTGATGAATTGATCTTTGCCTAAAAGCTAAGTTGCTGTTTCAATGTAAGGACACTACATTAATGTAATTGTAAAACTGTTAGATGGAAGTTAATAGGTCCACAAACTCAGTGCCAAAAATGTGTTGGGAGAACCATAGAAACCATAAGTGGATACTTCATAAGGATAAAAGAGAGAGATATGGTGTTGGAAAAGCATAGATACTCCCATAAAGAGTGCTTTGAAATCTCCCAATTTCTTTTATCCATTTGGTCAATGAAAGATAACTTTCACTTTCTTCCTTTATCATAGATAGAACAGAATAACAGAGTTGGAAGGGACCTTGGAAGTCTTCCAGTCCAACCCCCTGCTTAGGCAGGAAACTCTATACCATTTCAGACAAATGGTTATCCAATCTCTTCTTAAAAACTTCCGGTGTTGAAGAATTCATAACTTCTGGAGGCAAGTTGTTCCACTTATTAATTGTTCTGTCAGGAAATTTCTCCTTAGTTCTAGGTTGCTTCTCTCCTTGATTGGTTTCCACCCATTGCTTCTTGTCCTTCCCTCAGGTACTTTGGAGAATAGCTTGACTCCCTCTTCTTTGTGGCAACCCCTGAGATATTGCAATGCTGCTATCATGTCACTCCTTGTCTTTCTTTTCATGAAATGAGATGTACCCAATTCAGCAACTATTCTTTATGTTTTAACTCCAGTCCCCTAATCATCTTTGAGACTTTTTATGAATGTGAACAGATTTGTGTGTGT
Source organism: Laticauda colubrina (assembly GCA_015471245.1). Classification (NCBI taxonomy): domain Eukaryota; kingdom Metazoa; phylum Chordata; class Lepidosauria; order Squamata; family Elapidae; genus Laticauda; species Laticauda colubrina. Next base: position 14,208,427 of record BLBF01000063.1, on the reverse strand, counting down.
GTGTGTTGTAGAATATATTCTAATAAAGTACACATGGTCCTTGTTTAGCAACATTTGCACTTACAACAGAGATGAAAAAGTGACATTATGACCAATGATCACATTTACAACCCTTACGGTCTGTAAAACAAACAAAGCTGAATTAAGCTCATATGTACGGTTGTGGTTTCACTTAGTGGCTGCTTTGCTTAATGAGTGACCAAACATTGCTAAATGAGGACTACCTGTAGTTGGAAAACAAATATACTCCTGGCCTGTTTGGAGGGATCTTCACCACCAATAACTTAAGAAATATTTTGTAATAGGAGCATAATGTTCTTCAGCTTCAGCTTGATTAAGCCTCACTCATCAAGAAATTTATTTATTAAATTTATATTTATAGTATTTATATAGTTATAAGAGCCATGGTGGCACAGGGATTAGAATGCAGTACTGCAAGGCTACTTCTGCTGGCTGCCTGAAATTTGGCAGTTCGAATCCCACCAGGCTCAAGGTTGACTTAGCCTTTCATTCTTCCGAGGTGGGTAAAATGAGGATCCAGATTGTTGGGGGAAATATGCTGACTCTGTAAACTGTAAAAAGGGCTGTAAAGTACTGTGAAGCGGTATATAAGTCCGAGCGCTATTGCTATTGCTATAAATACTGCTTCTACTTTACATCCTCAAAGGAATTATGATAAAGCCAATGCTTTTAGCCCTTCCATCCAGTAAGCATTCATTTAGAGGTAAAAGTGGACACCAAGCATAGCCATAGCTTCTTGGTATCAATTTTCAAAACTAAGAGGCAAAAACCTACATTATTTTCACGGGGTGGAGGTGGAGGGTTGGGGGGATTCTTCATTCAAGTGGCATTCTGCAGTTCATCAAACAGATAGATACTCCCAAGAAGCCAATTTATGTTCCTTCTTCCTGTTAGAACTGATTATAAAAGTAGAGGTAGCAATTCTGCTTTCTTAAGAAACCGCTTAACCGGCTGCATCAGCTACGAAAAATACTCAAAGAAATTGAAGAGACCTACGTATGAAATTTCCAGATTCATACACTGCTACTTCGGTACTTGGGGGAGAAGAGTGGCAATATCATTATGAATGTAATAAGAAGTGAGCTGTGAATGCCACCTACAACTGAAGCAAAATGAGAACATCAATGCTGTTCTTCACATCAATTCTTTATTCTTATCTGCTCAGTCTTGCAAAGCTATTACTCATATCTCTCACAAAAGGTGTTTCATATCATGCTGAAGTACCTTATGCAAATTACAAGTCTTCTGGATGAATTGCAGATTAAGCATTTTAAGTACTCTGGTATTTCCCTGATCTTTGGGGGAAGATTTACTTTGGATTACGAGACAAAATCTCAAGGGTTGGTACCCTTTTGCATCTGTGTCCATGCTGTCCACTGTGCTAACAACATAAGCTTCCAACTTTCCATAATTGTTCAGGCCATACAACATATATACAACATACACCCACCCAAAAGTTTCTTCTTGCTTCCTCAGGAGCAACTGCTTCCTTTCCTTATAAGATCTGGTGTGGAAACAGGAAGTTAAGATGTCTATGGAGATTCTCAGTCATTCAAGTCATGGTTGTCCCAAAGATGCCTTTTCAAGAGGCAACTGGACTTTCTAGTTTTTGTTGGAAGATGTTTTGCTTCTCATCCAAGAAGCTTCTTCAGCTGTATAAATCCTTTCATTCCCCACCCATCCAGTCAGAGCTTCTTCAGCTTCTTGGATGAGAAGAAAAACCTCTTCAAAGAAAAACAAGGAAGTCCAGTTGCCTCTTGAAAAAGCACCTTTGGGACAGAAACTTAAGATGGATTTTAAATCCTAATTTTTTCACATGCAGGCTTCTTCTTTACTCTGAGAGGAAACAACAGCTTCCCTTCCCCCACTTTTCCCCCAGAAGGGACATAGTAGCAGAAGTAGATGTTACTTCACTGCAAGACTTAACTCATTGCTCTGACTTCCTCCCTTTTCACAGATAGGGAATTTCTTTTGGGAAGACCCAAAAGACTTCCCAGAGTTTCTCTATCCTTTTCCTCCCTAACTTCAATAACATAGAAAAAGGGAGTGGATCTGCCTTGCTCTTTGCTAGTTATAGTTTTGTTATACAGGTAGTCCTCCACTTACAATCATTTGTTTAGTGACCGTTCCATGTTATAACAGCCCTGAAAAAAGTGACTTATGACCAGTTTTCACACTTACAAATGTGGCTGCATCCCCATTGTTCGGTTCGCGGGAATGAGACTCAGAGATCAGCGTAACTTCAGCTCTTTTATTTAGTTCCAAAAGTCTGTTCTAACCAGGAGCCGCGGCAAATCTTTTTATAGAGAGCTGCTCGCGGCTAGTGTCCAGTGACGGCTACTTGTTTTTCCCGCCGCTTGAATTGGCCAATCATAGCCCTGCTATGATTGGCCAATCAGCGTCGAGAAAAGTAGCCAATCAGCGTTGGGTATTTGTTGTCCAATAGGAATAGCCTATTTGGAGTATGTTAATATAGAACACCCCTCCCCTCTTGGTATGGTCCTACCGTACGTGGTCATGTAAGTAGGCAGGGCTTCTAGGTTGTCTAGTTGACCTGCGCAGTTTAGTTATGTCGTCGTCTTCAGCGGGTTCGGACGGGATCACTGTTTCTCCTGTCCTTCTCTGTCAAACCTCCTGGAAGATAGAGTCAGCCATGCTGCTCCCACCCGGTCTACTCGGGCTGGTAGAGTCGGCCCGGCTACTCCTTTCCGACCTAACATCCAGGTCTACTTGTGCTTCTTGTTTCTCGCTGAAGACTTATACGGGTAGGTCATTGTTTTTGCTTGTGTTTATTTGGGAATGTTTTATATTGTGATTATTTTGATTTTCTGCGGTTTCTTTTTCTACTGGGAGGGTTTCTTTTTCTACCGGAGGGTTCCCCCCCTTATTTGTTACTGAGGGGTCTCCCCCCTCTCTGGTTGGTCTGTTCCTGTTTTTGTGTAACGGTTGTGATGTTGTTGGTGTGTGTGTGTGTTGTTCTTCGAGTCTGGGTGTGTCGGTGGTGTGTTGTAGTGTTCGTGACCGTAACTGGTTGATGTGTCTTTGCCATGTTTGGCCGTCGTCTGTCTCCAGTCTGTAGGACTGTGGTCCGGTTATTTGTGTAATTGTTGCCGGCACCCACAATGGGTGGCCTGTGAGGTTTTTTGTGTATACTAAATGTCCTGGTTCGAATTTGCGATACTTGCTCGAAGAGTCGGTAGGTGGCATATGTTGGGTGTAACCTATCTAATTGTGATCTTAGTTTTCTGCCCATCAGTAATTCTGCTGGGCTTTTATTTGTGGTGGAGTTTGGTGTTATGTGTTGTATTGTGAACATTTTTTCAATTCTTTCTTGCATGTCCTCTGTGTCTAATTTGTCTAATGTTTCCTTGGTATACCGGACCATGCGTTCCGCCCTACCATTTGTTGCTGGTCAGACCGGGGCTGTCAATGCATGTCGTATGCCATGTTCTGCTAGGAATTTCTCGAATGGTAATGCTGTAAATTGTGGGCCATTATCAGAGATGAGGACGTCCGGTAACCCATGTGTAATGAATAGTTTCCGTAGCTGTTTGATAACTGCTTCAGTGGTAGTAGAGTGCATGATGCTTACTTCCAACCAGTTGGAGTAAGCATCTACTACGATTAGATATGTATACCCTTTTGTTGGCCCCATGAAGTCTATATGTACTCATGACCAGGGGCCCCTTGGCGTTACCCAGTCCAGGACAGGTGCTGAAGGGGGTGCAGGGTGGGAGTTCTGACATTTCCCGCAGGTTTCAACCCATTTCCCAATGTCTTTGTCCATCCCTGGCCACCATACATAGCTCCTGGCCAGGGATTTCATTCGCACGATGCCCGGGTGGCCTTCATGCAACATACACAGTACCTGGTCTTGCAATTTTTGTGGAATTATGACCCGATCAACCCCGAGTATACAATCCTTCAGTAATGATAGTTCGGTTTGTCTATTTTTAAATGGTTTGAAAATAACGTCTGTCTCATTTTCTGGCCACCTTTTTCCTACCCAGTTTAACACTTGTAACAATGTCTTGTCTTTTGCTGTCATTCTGGCAATGTCGGCTGCGGTTATTGGTAGGTTTGTCAAAGTCTCGATTTGTAGGGTGGAAGTGGTTGGTGCCGGGTCAGTCTCTATGTTTGGTAAGGGGGTGTGGCTCAAGGCATCGGCATGAGAAATGTCTTTACCAGGTTGATGGATTAGTCTATAGTTGTACGCCGCCAAAAATTCAGACTACCTTGTCATTCTCGGGGACAGTATGTTAGGGGTGGCTCTGTTTCCAGCAAGTTTGCCTAAAAGGGGTTTATGATCAGTCACAAGGGTAAAAGTCCTACCATAAAGATATTCATGGAAGCGTTTTACGCCGGATTTTGCTTCCAATGCCTCTCTGTCCAACTGGCTATAGTTCCATTCAATTTTTGAGAGGGTCTTTGAGTAGAAGGCAATTGGGGCTTCACTTCCATCCAGCAGGACGTGGCAAAGCATGGCTCCGACGCCAAACAGTGATGCGTCGCATGTAACTGTAAGCAGTAATGTCTCGCTGTATTGCATCAATACCACGTCAGAGGTGATGAGGTCCTTTATCTGCTGGAACACCATCTCTTCACGTCGTCCCCAGGTCCAGATGGCCGATTTGTCTAAAAGTCTATGTAGAGGTTCTGCCGTTGTTGCCTTCTGTGGCAGAAAGACGTGGTAAAAGTTTATAAGTCCCAGAAATGCTTGTAATTCAACTTTACTTTTAGGTCTAGGTGCTTCTTTGATTGCCTTGATCTTTTTGTCTGTGGGGTGGATGCCCTCCTTATCGATTTGGTACCCCAGGAATTTGACTTTTGAGGTGGCCAATGTACACTTTCCTTTTTTCACCTTGAGTCCTGCCTTTTGGAACCTTTGCAAGACCTCTCTGAGGCGGGCTTCTAATTGTCTCTTGTCATTAGCTGAGATGACTACAAGGTAGCCTTGTAGTCCCCACAAATTCTCACGGACCCATCCAGTTTAACTGGGATCATGATTGGGGTTTCCCATTTGGCGTGGTCAATTGGTTCCAGAATGCCTTGTTCTTTTAGTTTGTCTATATAAATCACCATTTATTATGTTCCCATTTGGCTTCCAACAAGCAAAGTCAGTGGGGGAAGCCAGATTCACTTAATGATTCATTTAACGACTACAGTGATTTGCTTAACAACTGTGGCAAAAAGGTCATAAAATGGAGCAAAACTCACTTAAGAACTGTCTTGCTTAGCAACAGAAATTTGGAATTCAGTTGTGGTCATCAGTCTAGGACAGTGATGGCGAATCTTTTTGTTGCGGTGTGCCGAAAGCACGCATACCAGCATCCACAATGCAATGTGCCCCGACCCCTCCATATTCATGCGCAACACCCCCACCTCACCCTTACCTGCACTGTGCATGTGTGCGCTTCCCAGCTGATTTTCGGACCGTTTGAGGCTGTTTTCACCCTCCCAGAGGCTCAAGGGAAGTCTTTGCAGCCTAGTGAGGTCAAAAAATGAGACTTCTGGAAATAACAGAAGTGCCTGTTTTCAGCCTGCAGAGGGCCTCTGGAGGCCAGAGGAGACTATTTTTGCCCTCCCAGAGGCTTGAGGGAAGCCTCTGGAGGCTGAAAACAGGCCCATTTTGGCAATTCTGGTATTTCCGGAAGGCCCGTTTTTCAGCCTCCCAAGGCTGCAGAGGCTTCCCTTGAGCCTCCAGGAGGGCAAAAACGGCCTCAAATGGGCCCAAAATCAGCTGGGAGACATGCGCATGCACAGTGCAAGTAAGTTTGGTTGGGGCTCACGTGCCCGCACAAATGACTGTGTGCCACCTGTAGCACACATGCCATAGGTTCACCATCACGGGTCTAGGACAACCTATAATTAGAGTTAAGGCTTCCCTAAGTTTGGATAATAATTTTACACTGTATCCCATCTTCTGTTGCCCCATATTACAGTACATTTCTTCCCAGAGGTCCAGGAAACAACATCTGATTGAGAGGAAATCAACCCTGAACCAAACATTCACTTCTATCTTTTCTAGTTCTTGATCAACAGTGTAAGAATTCAGGGATATCAACCCCCACTCCCTGCCCCATTGTTCAAGATCATCAATATCCATTGCAACACCCAGACCTGTTCATAACCGGATTTGGGGGAGGCTTTTAACAACTCAAATTTTGCCAGATGCTCCCCCTTGTTATAAAAGCCTCTAGAAATTGATGAGTGGGTTAAGGGGCATTGAATCTCAGCAAGTGACTCCATGAACGTGATGCCCTTATAGTAACACAGAAGTGATTCTGAGTTCAAGGAGCTAATTCCTACCAAAACTCCTAGGCAGGATCCTTGTCAATTCTTGAATAATTTTAGTTTAAACAAGGGATAGTAGAGATAGGACAAAGAGATGATTCCTTTTCTTTTGCAACTTCCTGTAAGGAAAAACTTAAAGTTCTGGGTAGGTACAGAAAACCAATGTACAGACAGTCCTTGACTTACAACTATTTGTTTAGTGACTGTTCAAAGTTATGACAACACTGAAAAAAATGTGATTTGTGGCCATTTTTCACAGTTACGTCTTTTGCAACATGATCATGTGATTCAAATTCAGATGCTTCATATTTATTTATGACCATTGCAGTGTTCCGGGGTTACTTGATCCCCTTTTGCAACCTTCTCACAAGCAAACTAGGTTTGCTAGATTCACTTTACGAGGTTAAGCTAGATTCACTTAACCTCCAGGTTGCTAATTTATCAACTGCAGCAATTCCCTTAACAACTAAGACAAAAAAGGTTGTAAAACAGGGCAAAACTCACTTAACAACAGAAAGTTGGGGCTCAGCTTTGGTTGTAAGTCAAGGTCTACTCTATTTGTATTATTAGGAGTCATATGATATGATATACAGTAATTACATACATGTATATAATTTTAATAATAATTATTAAAATGAGATATGTCACATGGTATCAACATAGATATAATATTAATTATGTCTAATTTATTGAAGTCAGTCAGTGCAATGAATCTCTCTGTATCCTGATACCTTATTCAAAGCTTTCACTTCATCTTTTTCCTATATACTGTGTAAATGTGAAGGGAATTTCAGATGCACAGTACATACTTAAGCAAGAGTTTTTCCCACTCCTTTTCGCAAATTCTCCCTCCAATTGTCTTGTGAAAAGTCTCATGTAGCTGGTTTTCTGGCTACTTGGTTCCTCCTTCTGGATCAGTTTCCATTTCACTTTCCTTCTCTCTTTTATTATCCTGGCTGCTCAAGCCATAATCTTCCTCTGCCAAACTGCTAGGTGATTTCCTCGTAGGTCAAACTTGCCAGCCTTTTTTTCTCTATGTGTTGACCAAGGTGCCAATTTAAATGATTTAAATTCCTTAGCAAACAACCAACTGCAAGGAAGCTGCACTAACTTCCTTCTTTATAATGATAAATCTTTTTATTAACATAAACCTTTGCCTTATTCCCTTATATGCTTAGGCTAATTCTTTCTAGGTTAACTTTTCTATTTTTTCTTTCTTTTTTTCTGGACATACCAAGCTAAACTACTGCTTCTATCTCCTTTGTCTTCCATCCATGTATGTCTTGCACCTTCAGCTCACTTCTGAAGTCTTGAGTTTGATTTTTTTTTTCTCTCTCTCTTATCTATTTCTATATATATATAGAATATATATATTTGTTTTTTTAAGCTTTCGCGGGTACTTACATGTGTGCTGTTCAGCTTCCCTCGGGTATTATCCCACGTCATTGTAGTTCTGTTAAAGTTGTAGCAACGTTTCAGCAGAATCTCATCTGCCATCCTCAAGCTTCTGTATAGAATTAGTATATATAGTGTGTATATATATATATACACACACACACACACACACACTTTTTCTTTATCTTTTTATCTATCTCTCTAATCTATCATTCATCTCTCTTTCTCTCTCTCTTGTCTATCTATCTACAGTATCTTATAGATAGATACTGATACTTACTGAGCCATAGTGGTGCAGTGGTGAGAGTGCAGTACTGCAAGGCTACTTTGGCTGACTTCAGGTTGCCTGTAATTTGGCAGTTCGAATCTTACCAGGCTCAAGGTTGACTCAGCCTTCCATCTTTCCGAGGTGGGTAAAATGAGGATCCAGATTGTTGGGGGCAATATGCTGACTCTGTAAACTGCTTAAAGAGGGCTGTAAGGCACTGTGAAGCAGTATATAAGTCTATGTGCTATTGCTATTGTTTATCTATCATCTACCCATTTATCTATCTATCATCTATCTAATCTATCTCCTGTATGCAAAAGAAAATACGCTTAGGATAAAAGTTTCTTGTACCTTACATAATTTATTTATGTTTCTTCTAGTATACAGCAACTATGTTTTCAGGCATTTAACTTAATATAAATTGATTAGTCAACATGCTGAACTGTTGATACTGAAGCCATATATTAAGCTGAATCTATTCACCCTTCTTTACTCACTCAAAAAAAATACAAATTCGCAACTTGCCAATTGCCAAGCTACTAGATTGTGATATCTTGTCCAAAATTCTCCTAGCCTGGTAAAATGTCTCTTAAAGTAACACATTAAAAAATAGCAAGCCCAGGGCAAACATTGCCTAGTGACATTGCTCAGGTTGAGAAGGCCCTGAGCCAAAGTCCCACATGCATTCTGAGTTGTTTTTCTTTCCCAGTGGAGCAAATGTATTCAGTATCCTCACAGGCCGAGAACTCTGAGACCTGCTTGATTCAAATCATTGAAGTTCAATATTAAATAAGATTAATATTAATCTGGGTGGCTGCAATCCTATTTGGTCAGCCAGAAAACTTGTTTCGCAGTAGTGGATGTCATCTTTAGTGATCACAATCACTAGTGCCCAATGGTCCTGCATAATTTAGTTTGTTGTGTGATAGAAATTTATGAGTCATGAAGAAAATGACTACAAGAGTAAACTATTTGTTGGCATTTTCTAATCATTAACTCCAAATGCTAATATTTTACCAAAAGTTTTGTTCCAGAGTATTCTTTTAATTTACCTTTGGATCTGTATAAGAAGCAAAGCAAATATAATTTAGAGCTAGATAAATAATTTTTAGATATAATCCATATCTGCTTAGTGATCTGGTAGGACTAAAGTGCTTTGAAGATGTTCCCAAGTGCTTTTTTTTTTAAAGACTGCATTTGATTTATCCTAGATGAAGACAGACAGTACTCAAAAAATGTGAAGAGGACTGGTGATGAGGAATGTAGTTTCTGAATGTCTTCAGAGCAGAACATCACATGCTGGAATACCAAGGTAATTCATTTACCTGCCTTGGCTCTTCAGGTGAACAGGATGGTAGCCAGTGTGTCAAATTTTGTCATCGTTTGAAACAGATCAACCAATCAAAAGAATAAAGAAAACAACAAACTTAAAAAATAATAATTATAGTGATAGAAATTTGTCTCTTTTTCCTTTGTTTTAGAAGCTCCCATCTCATGCTAATAAATGGAATGGCAACACTTCTTTGCAAAATTGTTAGCCTTTCTAATTTAAAGCTTAAAGTATTTTGAAAAACAAAACGTTGTTGCCGGATTACCAGACTGCAAAGCTCCTTCTCAGACATTCATTGTACATATCCCTTGACTGGAGGTGACCCTATGTCATGTACACAGAGTAAAATATTCCTGCCAAACCCTTCAGGGTTTTTTTTTTAATTAGAACTTTTAACAGAAACAGTAGATCTAAGGAAAAGTCCGCTGAAGTTGATTTTTTTTTGATTGATTTGATTTGATTTAGAGTCTGCCTGACTTCCAGCAACACTGGGTAGCTTTCATATCTAACAATAGGAACAGTAACATGAAAAGGAAAAAACAAGTACATTCAGAACAAGCAACCTAATACATCCAAAGAAAACAAACATTAACTTGACAGTCACTTTAATCCCTGGCCTGGGAGCAGGCCCTGGTTTTCAGACACTTGTAGAATAGCTGCAGGGTAGAGCAATGTGGATCTCTGGGTTGGTGCTTTTCCAGAGAGTAATCACTGCAACAGAGAAGGTGCACTTCCTAATAAATATACTGTTGAATTGAAGGGACTGGAAGTGTGCCACTTGTGCCCAGTCTTATTGAGCAAGCAGAAAGGATTGGAGATAAGATGGTTCCTCAAATAATCAGGCCCTATGTCCTAAATCTGTGTGCCAAGGCTAGAAAAGAACGGCATCTACCTTTGATTAAAATATGTCAGAATAGTATAAATGGTGTTATATATTTGAATATTTGACTGGTCCATTTTGATTGGTCTGCTTGATGGCGGGAATTTTGAAGAGCCGTCATTGGGCATAAGCCGCAAGCAGCCGCTATAAAAGAGGTTGTCGCAGCTCTGCTATAGAGCAGTCACAGAGACACAAATAAAAGGAGCTGAAGTATCACTGGGACTCAAGTCATTAATTCCCACATCAGAACACCAGCGGTGAAGGTGGGATTCTGAAGAAAGGAGACCATTGAGCACGTGGCCAGAGAACCGAGCTAGATGAGATGGCCGGCAACAACGCGCCACCCGCACCATTCAACCCAGCGACTGGTTCCTGATGTTCCTCGAAGGGAACGAACTACAAGGAATCTCTGATCAAAGAAAGAGAGCCGTTTTCCTAACCCACTGTGGACCCACAGTATTCAAGATGGTCAAGGCATTGGCAAAACCCCAGGATGTGAAGCAAATGGTGTGGCCAGATTTAGACAGACTACTGAGAGCCCATTATGCGCCAGCCATCTCAAGCCTCATCTGGAGACACGAATTCTACAAATGAGACCAAAAGGAAGGTGAGATCATAGAGAATTTTGTGGCAGCTCTAAGGAACAATGGACAAGCATGTGAATTTCTCAACATGGACGAGGCCACGAGGGACCGCATGGTCCTCGGACTAAGAGACCTCACCCTACAGAGCCGACTACTGACCAAACCTAACATAACAGTAACTGAGGCCATCACTGAAGCCACCGCAGCTGAAGCAACGCAAATATCAGCAGCCACCATGCGGCAGATGAATAGGGCAGCCCAGGAAACTCTGAGAAAACCTAGCCAAGACCAAGATAAGAAGCCAGAGGGCACTCAAAAACCCGCCACCACAACACACCATGAGTACATTGAATCCATGCCTGAAACCGATGAAGAAGACGAAGAGATACATAGACTCCAGTCGGAAAAAAATAGACGAGAGCGAAGAGAAAGGAAGTCATACTTCTGCTGTGCCGGGTGCGGAGGTGACCACCCACGTTCTGAGTGCCATTTCCTTGATGCTGTTTGCAGGCATTGTGAAAGACGGGGATACATTGCTAGGGTTTGCCGAAACAGAAATAGCTACAGCCCTAGAAGAAGAGAAAGTACCACCCCCAGAGTGAGAGAGAGGCAGACAGGGAGCCATTGGAGCTGAGAAAGCAGGAACAAGCAGTTCAACGAAGCCAATAGAAAAGAGGAAACACACCAGACAATAATTATTGGACACTCGAGCACAACAAACGCGAAAAAGGTGCATGTACAAGTCACCATAGAAGGCCAACCTTCTAACCACAACTAATAAAAGCCCAGAAAATTATTAATGAGCAGAAAACTAAGGTCTCACCTAGACAGACTACACCCCACATATAACCCTGAAAAGCCAACAGACTCCTCCAGTAAGTTCCATATATTTGGAACAGGGGACCTGGTCTATGCAAAAAACCTCATGGGGGACCCACTATGGATACCAGCTAAAATAACCCAGATAACAGGACCCCGGTCATACAGAGTAGAGACAGAGGACAGGAAAAGCTGGAGGAGACACAGAGACCAACTTAGATCAAGAACACTATTAAAGAACACTAAAAATCCAAGGGACGAAGGAGAAGAACACACACACACACACACATGAATCACATCAAACATTAAACCAAAAGAATAACCAAACCAGAGAGGGGGGAGATCCCTCAAACACAAATGAGAGGGGAGGGGGAGGCCCTCCACAAACACGAGAAATAATAAAACAAACTCTAACAACAATTCACCAACCAACATCACTAGCAGACCTGGTAAGAAATTGCAATCACATACCTGAAAATGACTTCGGAAGAAGGGAACCGGCAGTGGAAAATCAGCACGAAGCCATTCCTAGTGGGAGCAGCCAAGCCAACTCAACCAGCCTGAACAGACCAGGCAGGAGTGGCATGGCTGACTCTACCTTCCAGGAGGTTCCACAGAGAAGGACGGGAGAAACAGCGAACCCATCCGAACAATCCGAAGACAACACCACTACTGAATTGCGCAGGTCCAGTAGAACCCATAAGAACCCCCACTATTTACATGACTACGTAACCTAGGGAAGCCTGATTGGTTGGACTGGACTGCGTGGGGAGGGGTGTTATATATTTGAATATTTGACTTGTCCATTTTGATTGGTCTGCCTGACAGCGGGAATTTTGAAGAGCCATCATTGGGCATGAGCCGCAAGCAGCCGCTATAAAAGAGTTTGCCGCGGCTCCGCTATAGAGCAGTCACAGAGAGACAAATAAAAAGAGCTGAAGTATCACTGGGTCTCGAGTCGTTCATTCCCACATCAGAACAAATGGTCTGCCTTCCCTTAAGCTCACAGAATGAGAGAGAACTTATATTATGTTATGCCCCCAAGCATGAGGGTTTATGTAATTTACACACCACACCTCTTATCACAGATAATTTTTCCATTTTTGCATAGCGTATCTATCTAGGTGGTGTTTTTAGTTTACGTTTTAGTGGTTGATCAGTATATTTGCAATTCTTCCAGTTAAAATATGATCACTGGGAGCATTACCTGACTAGTTTCATCCTTATTACTGTAGGAATCATCAGATATACCATGTATACCTGACAATTACTAATAATTGCTTATGAATTGTCATGAATTGCTTCCTAATGTTTTCTGATTGCAGGGTAATGTTTTCCAAAAGCTGGAGAAAGCATGGGTAATTGAAGCAAAAGAGAAGATGTTTGAATTTTAATAAGGTTATTAACTCCTTGGAATGCAAAATCTATAAAAGCATAGTATGGGGAGTTGTTGTGATGAGCTTTAATATTCAACAATTACTTCTGGCTTATTTCTTGTTCATTATAGATTAAAATAATTTAAAGATTATACTGTACATAGATTAGAACTTAAATGATCTGTGGTGGTGCAGTGGTTAGAATGCAGTATTGCAGGCTAATTCTGCCGACTGCCAGCAGTTCAATTCTCACCATCTCTAGGTAGACTCAGCTTTCCATCCTTCTGAGTCTGGAAAAATGAATGATTCTGTAAACCCCTTAGAGATGGCTATAAAGCACTATGAAGAGGTATAAAAGCCTAACTGCTGTTGCTAAAGCAGGGCTAGCTTCTTTTCCCACAGCAAGGACAATGTTTGTATTTGAAAGGCTGAAGCTTGATTTTGAGTTGCCTGCAACTATGTGTAGACATGGTGGCATACCTATACTGCAAAGGCCAACCCTGGCTAAGCAGATGGGCTGATGTACATACCTCCCAAATCCCAATTGTGTTTTGTGTGGAAGTGCAAGAACTGTATGGAGGACTTCCTGTTCTGTGCTTTGCTGTTTGAGAAAAGTTAAAATCCCCATGGAATAGAGCCTAAAGTGCAGAAAAACTCAAAGAAGTAGTGCAAGATTGAAGATGTAGAAACACCTGGTCCATAGAATGGTCAAGAGTCAGACATAACTGTTTGGATAATATCGTCATCAGAGCCCAACGCTATAGTTCCAGCATTATAGCTGACATTTTAAAACAAAATATACAAAGAAACTTATAGTTTGTACCCAAATGAATCATATGGCATCATATCTGCTAATCTTCACTTCTTTCCACGTCTGAGCAAAAATTATATAAAACATCATCACAGTACTTGATTTGGCCACAGTTGGCCATGCTAAGGCTAACTGTGTGTCAGCCTTCAAGATCTTCTACTATCGCTTTGCATCTTTCGGCTGTCATAAGTAACGGGGGGGGAGGAGGGGATGAGTCTGGGAAATGAGCTGGAGGTGTTACATTTTTTCTGTTGTGTAAAATGAGGAGGGGGAAGCATACATCAGAGTTAGGTTTCTATTTCTCGCTTAACTTTCTTTTCTCTGCGCAACTGCAACCCCTTATCAAAATATGCCAAGGTCAACAAACAGAGGCCTCATCACCATCTGAAGATGCCCATGTGATCATATTCACAACTTCTAATTGGAAGTTTCATCTGAACTATTGGGGGTGGGAACATTTCCATCAGTTTGTTGATAATACTGTATTAGAACTTAAATGAGCTGTGGTGGTGCAGTGGTTAGAATGCAGTATTGCAGGCTAATTCTGCCGACTGCCAGCATTTCAATTCTCATCATCTCTAGGTAGACTCAGCTTTCCATCCTTCCGAGTCTGGAAAAATGTGTGATTCTGTAAACCCCTTAGAGATGGCTATAAAGCACTATGAAGAGGTATAAAAGGCTAACTGCTGTGATTCACAGGTTGCGTGATTCACGCACCTAATTTCTCAGATTCAGAATTCTATGGTTGCTACCACTTCATTTTCAGTAAAAGATATCTTTTCTCTAACTTAAAGAGTCTAAGTATTTCTTTCTTGAATCTTGAATGGAACACCACTTGACATTATTCTGAATCTCCCTCTACCAGCCCACCCAGAGAAAACATCCAACTTTCTTCCAAGGGGGCCTGAACATCATGTCATCTTCAACTAGTGACCAGGAAGATCTGGGAGCCACTGGAGGGCAAGATTCTTTGCTGGTACAGGAAACTGAATCATTAGCAGAGCTCAATCTGGAAGAGGATCCAGCTGTGAAGCCCAGATGGTCAGTGGGGTTTGGCTGGAAGGATCTGGAGAAGGACCACCCCCCCGGGAATCACAACCACCCACCAGCATGGAAAAGAGGAGCCATGGCAAGAGAGGGAAAAGAGAGAACTCTTACTGGATCAAGCCAAGAAACTCCTTAATGAAGCTTTTGAACAACCCCAAGTTGCACAAAGGTATGAAGGGGAAGGGGGAGTAGCCCCAGCTAGAAGAAGCAGAGCAGCCCCCTCTCCCATAAATCAACCTGAGCCAGCACAGCAGCCAGCAGCAGGCCCGGGGGGCCCAGCAGGAGGCGTAATTCCTAGAAGGCATAGAGCTCCTAAGTTGCCTCTGTTAGAAGTAAAGTACGGGGAAAATCCCAAAGACTTGGGGTTTTTCCTAGCCCAACTTTGGAGCTATATGGAAGAATACAGGGAGGATTTTTCCTCAGAAGCAGCCAAAGTGAGATGTGTTACCAGGGCTCAGGAGGGAACAGCTGCAGAGTGGATGGTGACCCTGCATAATGATAATGCTCCCCAGTTGATGAATTATAACCTGCTCATGACTGCACTGCGGGCTAGGTTTGAGGACCCACTGGCAGAGCGCAAGGCCCAGATCAGGATGAAGACCATAAATCAGGGGCGGAGGTCAGTGGCTAACTACACCCAAGAATTTAAACAGTTAGCAGGTCATATCCGAGGCTGGTCCCAGAAAGCCCTGATAGAAGTGTTTAACGATGGATTAAACGAAGATGTGTACCAGAGATGCATTGCTAGAAGAGACCCAAATGACTTGCAGATGTGGTACTTGCTGGCAGAAGAAGTGGAAATTGATTTAACCCGAAGCAGACAGCGGGGAGGTTCTGGGTGGAGCAAGCCTTCCTCCCCATGACCTCAAGAGGTCCCCAAACCCCAGAGGGGAGGAATGGTGGCAAGAACCAACCCCTCTGTCTGTCTCCGATGTGGGAAGGAAGGTCACAGGGCTGTGAACTGCAAGGTCAAGCTGGAACCAAAGGGGGCGCCAAAAGGAGGGAAGAAGCCTGAAAAATCCCCAGCGAAGCCTCGCGAAGCAGCACTAAAGACAAGAGAGGTGGCAGAGGTCGTCCCTCCAGCAGGAGAGGAGCCAGCAACCCTGACTTCCCCTGAAGAGAGCGACTACAACTTGGAAGACGACTTCCTGGTAAGTCCAAATGAGGGCCCTATGACCATTCCAGTGAAGTTGAGGGTACCCACTTCAGGGGCTGAAGGGGAAATGCTAGCCCTGCTAGACTCTGGGTGCACAATGTGTCAAATGAACACGGGAGTAGTAGAGAAAATGGGCTTAATACTAAAACCTTTAAAAATGCCCATTGCCTTTTGCCAATTAGATGGATCAGTGGCTGGGGGTTACCCTACATGTTTTATCACGGAACTTGTAGAAATGACCATGGGAGAGCATAATGAGACTCTGCACTTTATTGTGGCCCCTGGGATGGAGCAACTGTTAATACTGGGATTACCCTGGCTCCGGAAATGGAACCTCCAGGTTAACTGGAAGAAGGGGTCGTTGCTTATACGCACCAATCAGTGACCGAAAAAGGAGGGGCGATCTTAGCCGAAGCTTCAGAATCCGATTGAAATAGCTTCCACAGGTACCGAACCCTTGAAAGGGGAGGAAAAAATTCCAAAAGAATATTGGGATTTAAAGGAAGTATTCAGTGAAAAGGCCTCAGATGAGCTCCCACCTCACCAGTCAACAGATTGTGCTATTTAAATTTTACCTGGGGTGAAGCTCCCAAAACCAAAGTTATACTCAATGAGAATTAGAAGAGAATTAGAAGAGCTAAGATTGTTTATAGATAAAAATTTGGAATGTGGTTTCATCCAACCCGCTAGGCCCCGGGTAGCGGCCCCAGTGTTGTTCCGTGAAAAGAAAGATGGCTCCAAGCGCTTGGTGGTGGACTACAGAAATTTGAACGCCATTTCCGTGGAAAACGTGTACCCCTTCCCTTTGATGAAGGACATGATGGCCCACCTAGCCAAGGGAAAGATTTTCATGAAGTTGGATTTGAGAGAAGCATACTACCGAATTCGAATTAAGGAAGGGGATGAGTGGAAGACTGCTTTTAACTGCCCGATGGGTTGCTTCCAATTCAACGTTCTTCCTTTTGTCCTACAAGGGGCCCCAGCTGTATTCATGCAGATGATCAATCAGGTGTTACATGAACACTTATACAAGGGGGTTCTGGTTTACCTTGATGACATCCTTATCTACACGGAAACTCTGGATGAACATGTGAAACTGGTGCAGTCGGTTCTACAGAAACTGTGTGCCGCTAAGTTGTATGCTAAACTGTCCAAATGTGAATTCCATCAAGAGAAAATTGACTATTTGGGGTATCGCATTTCATCTGAGGGCATAGAAATGGATCCAGAGAAAGTGCGTGCCATATTGGAATGGGCTCCCCCACATACCAGAAAACATCTTCAGAGCTTCTTAGGATTTGCAAATTTTTACCGGCAATTTATCCCAACTTTTGCTAAGATAGCAATATCCATCACAAATTTCTTAAAAAACTAAAGGAGAGGTGAAGCCAAGGCTGAGCAAGTCGTTGGAGTGGTCCATGGAGTGCCAAGCAGCTTTTAAAAAGCTAAAACGACTGTTTGCTGCAGAACCAGTGCTAAGGCACCCGGACATGGAGGCTCCCTTCGTGATCCAAGCCAATGCGAGTGATGTGGCTGTTGGAACGGTGTTACTTCAAATCAATGAGAAAGGGACCTTACAGCCTTGTGCAGATACCTTCCGTAAACTATCTGAAACCAATAGAAGGTGGGCTGTCTGGGAAAAAGAAGCTTTTGCAGTTCGTTGGGCCTTACTGACCTGGAGACATTTCCTGGAAGGAGCAAAACATCAATTTGAGGTATGGACTGATCATAAAAATTTGGAGGCCTAAAAACGCCTCAGAAGCTGTCCCCTAAACAAGTTCGCTGGGCCCAGGTACTTCAAGCGGTTCAATTTCTCACTGAAGTACATTCCAGGGGGGAAGAACTTCATGGTGGATGCTCTCTCTAGACTACCCCAATATAATAGTATTCGCCAGCAAGTGATAAGCCCAATTGTTTCAACCAAACATCTAGCCGCCCCAGTGCGGTATCTGCTATCCCGCATCAGATGGTCGTCTCATGATAGGGAGCGAAGGAGAGAAAAACAACAGGAGACGAAGTTCCTCGAGATGAGTGCGCCCAGAATGGCTGGGTACAAGCTCTTTTATTATGCTCATTCAAAAGAGGGTGATTGTTTATTCAGAACCTAGGTTAAGCCTAGGTCAGACGGAATATACAAATTTAACAATGACTCAAAAAACAGCAGGATATCAGGACAGACAGGATGGCAGGAATTATATTTGATCAGGATATTACTTCTTCACCAAGCTGCATGCCAGACAATGTAATCCCAAGTGAATAAACCATTTCTGCAAATGTTTGACTCCTTGTCTCTGTACGTGCCCTGTAAAAGGTCACTGAGAAGACAGAAGCTTAATGATTACACGTGAAAGGATACAATGTTGAAATGTCTGAATGATCCATAGTTGCATTGATATACAATTGCAAACACATAAATGATACATAGTTACAACACCCCAGTGATCACCAGAGCCCCCCCCAAAAAACCAAGAAGTGGACTTATTGAATGACTTAACCGCACAACTAAAAGAAGCCCTAAAACTTGATGATTGGTTCCTGGCTCATTCGAATGACTACACGGTTAGAGATGGTTTGGCTTGGATGGGGACCAAGTTGTATGTGCCACAGGCGCTGAGGGGCCAAATACTACAACAAGCTCATGATTCTAAAGCAGCTGGTCACTTTGGATTTGTGAAAACCTTACACTTGGTTAAGCGGCAATTCTGGTGGCCTACTTTGAAGAAGGACATTGAAGCTTATGTAGCTAGCTGTCCAATTTGTGCTTCGTCAAAGAGACCTCCTGGTAAGCCAGCAGCTTTTGTAACATTGTTACAAAATGTAGCTAGACCAACAGCCCCCTGGAAAGAAATCTCTATGGATTTTATAGTAGAACTACCCGAAAGCAGTGGAAACATGGTTATTTGGGTGGTAACAAATTTGTTTTCCAAATAAGTACATTGCATACCTTGTTCCAAGATTCCATCTGCAAAGACGTTGGCTAAACTGTTTATTTCACATATCTATAGGTTACATGGCATTCCGGAACACATAATCTCTGACAGAGGGGTCCAATTTACCTCAAATTTTTGGAAAGAGTTCCTGAAGTTGATAGGCTCCGCCCATGGCTTAAGCTCCGCCCACCAACCCCAAACCAATGGGGCCTGTGAGAGGACTAACGTAGTGTTAGAACAGTATCTTAGATGTTATATAAATTATCAACAAGATAATTGGTCTGACCTACTGCCATTTGCTGAAGTGGCATATAACAACTCCGTACATAGTTGTACTGGATTTACTCCATTTAAAGTAGCTTTGGGACAAGATTTTGTACCCACACTTGAATTTCCTCATGAAAGGCCTAACATCCAGTCATTGGATGAATGGATAACTCAACTCCAACTCAACTGGCCAGTAATACATAAAGCATTAGATGAGGCCCATCAAGCTCATAAGAAGTTTGCAGACAAGAAAAGATCTCCACAGAAATTATATAAAGTAGGTGACAAAGTGTTCCTGTCCACCAGATACCTACAAACCACTCAAAAATCGAAGAAGCTTGGTCCTAAATATGTTGGTCCTTTCACGATTGAACGGATTATAAACCCTGTAACAGTCCAGCTGAACTTACTGAAAACTCTTCAACGAATTCACCCAGTCTTCCATGTTAGTTTATTAAAACCTGAACATACTTCTGATTTAAGACCCATCCAGGCTGATCCTCCCATACCAATACTGATTGAGGGTGAACAACATTTTGAAGTTAAAGCAATTTTGGACTCTTGCAAATGGAGGGGTTGGCTCCAGTATCTTGTAGCCTGGAAATATTTCCCTTCTTCCCAAGCCGAGTGGGTTAATGAAAACGACGTGAAAGTCCCTAATCTGATCAAAGCATTTTTTACCAAGTATCCTGATAAACCTTAGGAGTGTATTCATTTTTAATTGTCCAATGATTCATTATTGTCTTTATATTTTTTTTCCTCTCTCTTTTAGGACTGACGGTTTTCTTTTTCTAGGAGGGCCGAATGTCAGCCTTCAAGATCTTCTACTATCACTTTGCATCTTTCGGCTGTCATAAGTAATGGGGGGGAGGGGGGGGGAGTCTGGGAAATGAGCTGGAGGTGTTACATTTTTTCTGTTGTGTAAAATGAGGAGGGGGGAGCATACATCAGAGGTAGGTTTTTATTTCTCGCTTAGCTTTCTTTTCTCTGCGCAACTGCAACCCGTTATCAAAATATGCCCAGGTCAATGGACAGAGACCTCAACACCACCTGAAGATGCCCACATGATCATATTCACAACTTCTAATTGGAAGATTCATCTGAACTATTGGGGGTGGGAACAATTCCATCACTTTGTATATGTGATTCACACGCCTAATTTCTCAGATTCAGAATTCTATGGTTGCTACCACTTCATTTTCAGTAAAAGATATCTTTTCTCTAACTTAAAGAGTCTAAGTATTTCTTTCTTGAATCTTGAATGGAGCACCACTTGACACTTTGCTTGGTAGGAAGTTTGTATTTCAATACATTCGGGCACACTGATTTGGAGAAGATTAATCTAGAAATGAAATGCTTACAGATTTAAAATTAATGCTTAGATGATTGATAGTGGGTGAGAAGAGTAAAAAAAAAATGAACCACTTTCCTGAAAGTTCCCCCAAGAGGCAGCTACCAGCTTGTCTTTTCAGAAGACAAATGACATTCAAGAGAGATGAAATAACCTTGGAGATTCTGTGCTTCTTTTTCTTGCAAGTGACACTAAGAAGTAATATTTGCATAGATCACTTTCTCTATTAACAATGAGAGTTTAAATGAAATGCCTTGGCATTCCTATCACTTCTAATGTTGGGTTTTACCAGAGTTTACTGGCAGAAAGCAGTGAAGCAACAAAAAGTTATTTAAAACAAAACCATTATAATGTTGAAAAAGTTCTTCACAGCACCCTTGAATTATTATCAGTTCTAGTATACAATACTTCATAAATATAGATTGATTTGACTGTCAGGCTTCAACAACTTCCCTCCTTTTATGGGATGTTAAAGACATGCCTGTGCTGTGATTATAGCATCAGCATTTAATTTCCATTCAAATACCAGTACATATACTGTACATACAAAATGATTATGAAACAGAACAGAAATACATGGCTGATCAGCAGATTTGGAATTCTTCCACTTAAAAATCCTGAAATGATGCCATTGGGCTCTTATAGAGATTCTATTGTTATCATAGATCTTGGGGGGGAAATGCTTTAGTTAGTTGTCCCAAAAATTGGTAAAGTCCGTGAGCAAGGTTTACATTAGTGCCTATGGAAGAGTTATTTCCAGGGATTTGGAAATCCCATCTCTCTTCTCAGGCAGAGGTAGTAAGTGTTGGGAAAAACACCTATGCTTCCAATCCCCTTTGGCCCTAAGGCTTTGCAGATGTTGCCAACTAAGGGTGTCACAGCCATTTCAAGAGAAGAGGAAGTCTGAATGTTGCAAAATGCAAGATTTCTGTTATATCTCAAGACTTAAGAACCAAAACTTTAGCAAGCATTAGATAAAACATCCCAACTGAACTTGGTCATAACTGGTCTTATAAATGCTAAGCAGCCCAACCCACCATTCAGCCGAAATCAGAAAGGAACTGTCTGGGACCTTTATATAGGTCAAATTATTCTACTTCAGACACATTGTGTAACCTACCTCTCTGAAGAAGGATTTATGTATTTGTTTGTTTGTTTGTTTGTTTGTCTGGTCATATTTAAGGTACAATAACAGGAGTGGGATTCTACCAGTTCACACCTATTCGCTAGAACTGGTTGTTAACATTCTAAGCAGTGTAGAGAACTGGTTGTTAGAAGAAATTACTGGCCTAATCCTGTAAGGAAGGCAGGAAGGAAACATTCTGGTATTGCTTATAGAAACTGCCTCTCTGTTAACCTTTATTACATTCTTGGAAGGACTAGACTTCCTGCCTCAGGAACTTCTCTGGAGGTTTTTTTCCCCTCCTTTGCTGGTACTTTGCTTGTGTGGAGTGACCATTCAAAGTTACAATGGCACTGAAAAAAGTGACTTATGACCATTTTTCACACTTACGACTGTTGCAGCATCCCCACAATCATGAAAGGCCAGGTGAGGAGATGCATGCCTTGATGTGAGTGATATTGAATTGGCCATGCCCAGCCCATAACATGACCACCAAGCCATGTCCACCCAGTCACATGACCACCAAACCACACCCACCAACTAAGCCACCCCCACAGAACTGGTTGTTAAAAAAATTGAATCCCACCCCTGGACAATAATCCTGTGAACCACCCATCTCTGACCCAGAGGAAGGGAATGTGGGAGTTCCCTCTAATGCTGGGAAAGGTGGAAGGAAAAAGAAGAGGATGACTAACAGCAAGGGGAATAGACTCAATTACAAGAGCAATGAGTGCACTGTTTGAAGAGCTGAAGGACCATTGTGGAGAAAATCTATGTAATTGGCAAGAGCTGACAAGGATAGCATAATCAGTCAATTGCATTTCACCACTACTGCCCAGTATACAAGAGAAAAAGATGAACGAATAGTAATAAAAGTCTAGACAAAATAAAACTTATTTGTTGCTTTTCATACTGGAAGCTGGAAACTTGCAATAGGAAAAGTGTCCCTTGTTAAATTTCTCTTTGTCACATGATTACTTACAGATCCAGTAGCCGTCACAGGAAAAGGAAAACAAAAAGTTTGCCATCCCTCTCCTTATCTTAAACATCATGGCAATATTTGCTCATTTTCCAGATTATTTCTTCTTTTTAGGGGGGTAGGGGTGGGAATCTATCCATAACGTTTTATGTAGTAATAGACAACTATAAATGTCTATTTGCATAAGAAATTATGATAGTACATTATGACTTATTTCAATTCTCTTTCCAGCTTAGTACTGCCATCTTGTGGACAAACTCTAATTTTTGAAGCTGACCCTGTAATTCAATGTTATCCATTTGGTTTTTTAAGTTTTCGCGGGTACTTACATGTGTGCTGTTCAGCTTCCTTCGGGTATTATCCCATGTCATTGTAGTTGTGCTTTTAAAGTTGGAGCAACATTTCGGCAGAATCTCATCTGCCATCATCAGGCTTCTGCACTGAGTTCGTCTGTAGGTCAGGCTATCACAGCCATTAGTTTTAAGTTTGAGGTTAGCTTACTGTTGTGCCAGGATGGTTTTTTTCTTCATCCTGATTGGTTGGGAGTCTTGGTCTGTGTTTATTGGTCTTGGAGTTTGTTTGATTGGTGTTTCTGGTTTCTTCTGTCTGTTTTGTGGCTTTGATTGGCTGGCAACACTGTGTTCCTGTGTTGGAGGCTTTCAGTGTAGCTTGGCTTCGAGTAAAAGGACGGCTATCATTTGTTAGGAAGCTAGGTTTCATCTGGGTGTGTTTGAGCTGGAGGTATCAGGGGGATACCTCTCAAATAGAAAGATCTCCACACCACAAGCAAGGCAAACACCTGGGCACAAAAAGACTCCCCCTGATACCTCCAGCTCAAACACACCCCAACCAGGCAACCAGGCACCTTGGCAACTTTAACAGTTGTTGGACTTCAGCTCTTAGATTTCCCCAGCCAGTCATGCAACTGAAGTCCACAAATCTTAAAGTTGCCAAGATTGGACACTCCTGCTATAGGTTATAGCATCTGTGCTGGTTCTCACAGATGTTGGTTTACATGCATAGTTCCATCTTTGTACATTTTGTTCTAGTTTCATGTTTCAGTTCCTTTCTCAAAGGAATAAAGCCTTGTTTACTAGTTCTAACCATGCAATCATGTTCGACAAAAGTTTTCTGTCTTTGTTTCTATTCATTTGACTTTAGGTTGTGCCATCTGATGGCTTAGTCTATATCTGTTAGCACTTGTACCATGTCTTTCTCTTTCCTATCTTTCAATTAATAATAGAACAATATATACAGAGAATATATACAGAAAGCAGAGAATGAAGAGCAGAGAAAGGGAGACAAAATATTGAATAGAATGATACCTAAAGTGAAGTCATATCAGAAAACACCCATAAGCTCCTGGTCTTTGGTAAGGCACTTCAATGTTGGGTGGTAATCAGTGGTGGGATTCAAATATTTTTGTCACGGGTTCGGTGGGCGTGGCTTGGTGGGCGCACTTTGCATGCATGTACACACTTTGAATGCATGTGTGCACCAAATGCACACTTTGCACAGGTGCAGAGGCGTTCTAACTCGCCTCCTGCAAGCCTGCATGATCCTGGTTGCTTCAGCAGCTGCTGCGCAGCACTCTTCTGTGCTGCGCAAAGCAGCTACACTTCAAATTCAGAGGATAAAGGTAAGTATGGGAGCCCGGGTGGTGGGTGGGCCCAACAGCAGAGTGGCGTAGAGAACCAGTTCAGTCTGCGCTGCTCATCGCTGCTACTGACTCCGCAGAACTGGGCCGAACCAGTAAAATACCACCACTGGTGGTAATACTGACAGAGCCATCCTTTGCTAGATCTTTTTTATATACTTTTACATTGCTTGTGTAACTGTAAACTGTTTCTAGAAGTAAACAGTATATAAAACTATATACATGTATATGAATTAATAAAATAATTATGTTTTATGTTTTATGTATGCATACAGCTGTGATTATATTGCAAATTGTATTCTCACATTATTTTTAAGGTTATGCATTTCTAAAACAAGAATTTTCTTTTATATTCTTTATCCTGTTCCAATTTTTTTGTTGCTTGTAGTATTGCTAAAGTAAGACTATTTCAATCTAAAATGTATTGAACGATAGAACAAAATACTCTTTTTCAACAATAATTGGAATTTTTTTTCTCCAATTATTCTTTTTGTTTTGTGCAATTCTTTCCTCCTACCTGAATTCAGTGACACAATACCATCACAAAAGCAGGTCTCAGGTTTCCAAAAATGATTGAGGTAATTTATGTGATTTTTATTTACTTGCTTTGTGTCTGTTTGTGGTGTGTGATGTGTGTGTGTTTGTGTGTGTGTTAAACATATTCTAATGATTCCATTTCTAAATAAAATTTATTATTTTTTTAAATGAGATATTGTTACTCTACTTTCAACTTTTTTTCCTTATTGTTAAATGCAGAAATATTGTCATTAATTAATACTTGTTGGAACACAAGTTTGGAATGCTGCATTAACTCAAACAGGTCCAAGATTACAACCTTAAGAGTATTTCTTCCTTCCTTTTCATCACATGAATGTTTTTATATCTACCTCAGCTGTACTTCTTAAACATTGTAATAAATTTCCTCCAGGTGGCATACATGTCCCTAGCATTGAACACAACCATTACAATAATCCTTAGTTAGAGATTCCAATTCTTAAAAGAGGATTGAAATTTAGCTTGGGAATTGTGCAGTATAGAAAGATGAAGCAACTCAATCCAACAGGTACACTTAAGATGTTCTTGTTTATGGTTTAATGGAAAATGGAACAGAATTTGTATGCTCTCCAAATGGTCAAAACAAATCTGTCATGAGCTTCCTACATGATAATTGTCCTAATTTCCTTGCCCAAAACACTATTCCTTAAAGGAAAATAGCTACAACATCCCACCTCCACCATCACTGCTTGCTATAATTCCAAGACCAGTGTTAGAACCAACATACACCAGAGAGAACATAAGACGGGGAAAACAGCAGGATATATATTATGGCACAAGGCTGTGTGAGCAAGTGGCATTTTAAAGAGGTATGGAGGCTTAAGTGTGTCTCTTCACTGGAGGGCTTCCTGTTGCAGAAAACACTACTTCTGGCAATTCCTTTACCTGGAAATTATCTTTGGCAGAATTAGGTGATTAGGATTAGGATTTGGTAGCATTTAGTAGATTAGAATTTTGTAGTGAAAATAAGAGCCTTTCTTTGTTCCAAAGCAAGACTTTTTTAAAAAATGGCACAAAGCTACTTTTTAGTTTTGTAACAACCTTCAGCCTGCTATTTATTCCAATCCATTGCTTTTATAATCTTATTGCTGCGCTAAAGTGAAATCTAAATAAAAATACTGTGGATTGCATTCAGTTCTTTTTCAGTAGACAGGAATTATAAAGGCATCCAAAACAGAAAATATTTTCTGTAAAAATGTAATCTCAATATTTATTTATTTACTATCTTGCCTTTATCATTTTAATAAATAACTCAAAGTGGTGAACATACTGCTTTTTCTTCCTATTTCTCCCCCATCAGCAACTCCGTGAGGGGTTGGGGAGAGAGAGAGAGACAGACAGATAGTCCTAAAATCACCCAACTGGTTTCATGCCCAGGGTAAAACTAGAACTCACAGACTCCTGGTTTCGAGCCTCGTACTTTGACCACTAGACCAAACATCAACATGAAGATTCCTGATAAAAAGTAGAACAAATATTTTGAAAAAGATAAACCAAAAGGTTAGTATTAAAAAAAACAAACACCTCCTGAACTCTAATTGGTTCTTATTCCTATCCAAACAGGCCAGTGACAGAACATGAATGCAAAATAACTTCTTCAGATTTTATTTTTGTTTTAAATTGCAGCATACTTCGATATTTGTAAAGGATATCTACAACTGTAAATTGATACACAGTTAGCTCTGGTTCATTATTGAAATAAATTGCTTTATCTGGTCTTAGATTGTTCCTGAAGTTGCAAACTCAGTTTTTTGTCAACCATACTTACTAACATCTTGCTTTGTTTGCTCTCTCCTTCTGGAATCTGAGAACGATTGCTAGGATGAGGAAGGTGGAAAAACAGAAATAAATCAATTAAGCAATACTTTTCATGCCTGAATTATTCCACATGCAGAATAAACCATTTTCTCTCAGCATGTGATTAAGGAACAGATGGGTCTCATAACCTGTAGATTATGTTTCTTTATTTCAGAACATGACAAGAAGTATATATGCTGTAAAAGTGTAAATGAAGACTGATTGCCCTCCTGGAAGAGAATCTTTTGCGGAATAAACAGAAAGAATTATATGTTTTAAGACAGGAAGGTAAATCATATTTAGTGGGCCCTAATGAAGTGCATGAGTGAAATGCAAAGGATAAAGGATATAAGTTAACACATACAAAAAGAATAGGTTAGAGAGAACAAATGACAGTATATGAAGGAAATTCCATGATCCTGAGGATAAAGGTCCTCTTGAAAACATCTATAGAATAGTAAAAAATGAAAAAGAAAGGTATCATTGTGGAGGTGCACAACAGATAAATAGACCAGGAAGAAGAAGTTGATAATTATCACCTGGTCTAGATTACAGAACATTCAGAGGGAAATATACATAAGAATAATAGGAAGCTTCAATTGCCCAGATATTTGTGGCAAAACTAATTTGGTTAAGACTGCAAAATTCTCAAAAAGTCTTCACTGGCCTGATTGTCTATTTCATTTTTCTGAAGATTGAAGAAGAAATGAAATCATCATTCCTAGATATGATCTTAACCAATCTGAAACATTTGGTTGAACAGATAAAAGTCGTGGGAATTTTGACAGGAAGTGACCGCGTCATCTTGGGGTTCAGGTAAGACACATTTTTGCTGACACATTCTTATTTTCTGTTCTCTGAGTTCTCCAAAGCAAAAGGATATGGGACTAATACAAAGGGAAACCTTCAAATTTCTTCTCATTTCTTGGGATTATCCCAGGAATTGTTCCTCACTGTAAACTCAACTATATGTTCAGTAACTGCTAAAATAGAGTGTGCCAAGAGTATCTGAAAATGCACCTGGTTAGATTTTATTGTTAACTGTCATGAAGTTAATGTCAACTCTTAGTAACCACTTAGACAGATTTTCTATAGAATGATCTGTCTTCATTCTGGCACTTAAGATTGGGGTCTCCCAATAGTGTAATCACTGCTATTATAATTTAGTCCTTCTGTTTTCCTGCTAGCCACCCTTTTCTTCCCCTTTTTCAACATTTCTCAATAATGTGGACTTCAAGAGAACCCAGTCTTTCCGTAATGGGCTTAAGGGCAATAGTTTGTGCCCCACCATTATGCCTTTGTTATAATGTAACAAACAAAGTTTATGAGTACCTTTTCAAGGCCTTCATTGCTATCTTATCAAATGCTAATTTCCAGTATTTCTTGACTGCTGGTAATTTTTCAACTGATAGTCCAAAACAATTTCCACTTCAATGTCTTCCTTATCAATTCTGCTCTTGCTGCTCCTGCTAGTTTGGTCTTGTTTATATTTAATCTGTTCATTGTGATCCTTGACTGTGACTTACACTGTATATAATTTGTAAGTTCAGCATAACTCATGTAATTAATGTTTCTTCCTCCAATTTTAAAGCAACTGTATTTTTTCTCTCTCAGTATTCAGCATATAAATCTTATATATACAATTGGTTGTAAAATAGCCTATGAAGCCACTTGCTTTTTGAAATCAATCTCTTCCTGGTCTCCTTTAACAATTTCTAAACTCCTTTTCCTTCAAAGTGTGCCTCATAAAAGCTCCTTCAACAATTCACAGAAAGCATCATTGTGGTGGTTTGATGAATGTGTTAGCAATGAAGAAATGATTGGATTGGTAGAAACTGGTAAGTTATTCTCCCTTTTGGAGTACCATTACATTTATAAAAATGTAGAACTACATTTAGTACATATAGTACATTTTTGCCCTTATTTTTTTCCAATTTATTTTCAATTCCAGTCTTCAATTACAAGCAGCACATCTTGTTTGTCTGTTTGTCAATTTCAGATTGGACTTGATCATGAAACTCTTCAAACTCCTTCTTTTGCTTCGTGGGTGAAGCATTTTGATAACCATCAAATTAAAAGGTTGTTTACAAAGTCTAATTGATAATTGATTTAATCATTGATTCCATTGTACCCAACTACTGTCCTTGCTATATCTTTCCTAACCATGAAAGCAATGCTAATCCTTCATTTTTTGTGCCAAGTAGTAAACAATATGATTTTTCTTTACTAAAAGTCTCCAAATTCTATTCATTTTAATTTGCAGATACCAAAGGTATCTATGTATAGTCTGCTCACTTCATTTTTCATTGTGTTAACCTTTCACACCTTTGTACTACTTATATAATAATTTATCTCCGAACATCTTTGTATTCTTTCTCATGTAATTCTGTCTTTGACATTTCTGATTTTCTTTTATCAATATGCTAACATCAGCAGTTAAACATCCTGAAAGCTTTCATACAGCCCCATCTTAAACACTATTGGCATTCCAAATAACTCCTGAGAATTTCCTTGAGTGCCAACCAACCTGAAGTGACATCATCTCACAATATATCTTAATTTTATATTGTCTACCATGTTGCTTTCTTGGTAAAATGCAGGAGTGGTTTATCATTTCTTTCCACTATGCTGTGGAGAAGGAAAAGATGCCTTGTTGTTATTCAGATTATCATCCACCATGTTAGAGGGTAGGTAAAACAGACAAGAATTTTCCATAAATTCACAGACAGTTCTCTTCAATTTACAGTGATATTTGATATGTACTATGGTCTTGGGTTAATAAATTATATATGTGCAGTTCCATATAATATTTTCAAAGGGAGCTGTTCACACTAACTTATCTGTTTCATTCCCTCACTTCTTCAGGTATAGTGGGCCTATGGAAATCTACAAAGAACCAATACTGGATGGAACCAACAGAGGAGCTGGCACTTGGGTCTGTCATAAGCAGGGGTGGGATTCTTCCAGTTCGCACCTATTTGGTAGAACCGGTTGTTAATATGCTAAGCAGTTCGGAGAACCAGTTGTTAGAAGAAATTACTGGCCTAATCCTGTAAGGAAGGCAGGAAGGAAACATTCTGGTGTTGCTTACAGAAACTGCCTCTCCATTAACCCTTATTACATTATTGGCAGGACTAGACTTCCTGTCTCAGGAACATCTTTGGAGGTTTTTTTAACCCCCTCCTTTGCTGGTACTTTGCTTGTGTGGAGTGACCATTCAAAATTATAATGGCACTGAAAAAAGTGACTTATGACAATTTTTCACACTTACAACTCTCGCAGCATTCCCAGTCATGAGAGGCCAGGCAAAGAGATGCGTGCCTCGATGTGAGTAATATTGAGTTGGCCACGCCCAGCGTAATATTGAGTAATATTGAGTTGGCCATGACCACCAAGCCATGTCCACGCAGTCACATGACTACCAAGCCACGTCCACCATCTAAGCCACACCCACAGAACTGGTTGTTAAAAAATTTGAATCACCCCCCGCCCCGATCGTAAGCTAGGAAAGCTATGAAGTATTAAATAGACTGCACATGGGTACAACAAGATCCAGGGACAGTCTGAACAAATGGAGCTATCCGGTTGCTTCTGTTGTTTGTGACTGTATTAATATGCAAACAACACTTATATTTACCTGCCTTTTTTGTCCCAATTAGTTTACACTTGAGAACTTCATAGTAGCATGACAGAACACAATTAATGTTGCTAGTTTTGGGGCAAGATCTGTTTCATTTCCACATATTATAATCTTGTATTTTATATTTTAAATTTTATTTCATATACCGGTAGTATGCCTTATTTTAATCATGATGCTTCTGACATGAATAAATAAACAGACTCCTTCAAGCATCTTTTTTCTCTGCTTTCCCTTCTGAACACATTTCTAATTTAGGAGGAGAACAGGAAGAGTAAAAATTCCTCAAGGCTTCTTGGATTCTATCATCTTTGTCCAGCTGTTCTCACTGAAATGACTCCTACTCTCTGAAAACTACAGTCTTTTCCACCAGCTACTTTGTTCAACAAATCTCTCTCTTGGTCCTGTTGGGTCTCCCACTGTAAATTTTTCTTCAATAGATTTCTCTTCCTTGACGCAGAAAATATTATCAGTTCAAATCATTTAAAAAAAAAAACCTCCAGGAATGCCCAAAATCTCATCCTCCATGTCTATTATTTAATACTTCTGCAATTTTATGTGTCTGTAGCTATGTGTTTTTGTTAGACACAAAACCTTTGAGTGTCTACATGAGGACACTAAGTCTGATTTTAATCCACGGGGAGTGGGGGAAAGAATTATTTAACCGTAAGACCATTTATTTATCCCAAATCTTTTAGGGCAACTCACCCCTCCAGCACCTTCCTATATTGCTGCTGCATGCTGTATATAGAGAGAGACTTACATACTGCTTCATAGCACTGTCTAAGCGGTTTACAGAGCCAGCATATTTGCCCCCAGCAATCTGGAGGTGGGATCGGAATGGGCCAAAAATGAGGCACACGGAGGCCGAAAACAGGACATGAGGAGGTCAAAAATAGGATGCAGGGGCCGTAAAAAGGGCATGTCGATCTCTACAGCCTGAAACAGCTGATTGTCAGGAGGCAGACCCAACCAACAATCAGCTGCTTGTACTAAATCAGGCTGTGCTGAAGCTGACCATGCTGTTTGCTGTTTGCTGAAAGGAGGCAAATTGCTGGGAGGCAGAAGCCAAAGGGTGGGGGCAACAGGTGGGTGGACCTTCAGCAACATTCGCTCTATAAGATGCACAGACATTTCTACCAAACTTTTTTTGGGGGGAAGTGCGTCTTATACACCAAAAAATACGATAATCTGTTTCTTTTGTATCGTATATAAATATAGGCTACAGAAAAATCTGCATCAGTTTTCAGTCTTATTTATTGATACTGTTTTTAAAAACCTTCTATAACAATAACATGTGTCACTTTTCCTCTTTTGCCGTTACTCTGATCATGTGTGCCCCAGTGGTGGGATTCAAAAATATTTACTACTGGTTCTGTAGGATTGCTTGGTGGGCGTGGCATGGCTTGCCAGAGGAAGGATACTGCAAAAACTCCATTCCCTCTCCACCCCACTAACCTGCTTTCCAGCTCTGTTCTCCTGTGCAGGGCAACCAAAGAAGACCCAGCTGATCAGCTAGGACTCGGGAGGCAGAGAATAGATGGGGGAAGGGCCAGCCAGAGATGGTATTTGCCAGTTCTCTGAACTACTCAAAATTTTTGCTACCGGTTCTCCAGAACTGGTCAGAACCTGCTGAATACCACCTCTGGTCTCTGAAATATGGTTTAGTTATGTGTCATTTCCTTTTCAATGTCATGGGTGTTATTTTAGCCATACCTTTAAATGGATACTTTTTGCCTGGTTGCACTCAGCCAATGGGTAGTTTTCAATAAGATGGGTGCAGTGGCTTCTAGAAAACCTCCTGTTTCAAAAATTGATTGTCATCTTTTATGGCCAGCAACAGTTTTAAACCACTCCCATTTGCAACTCAAAGCTCTTTATAAATATTATGATTCACAACTCTTCTATATTTCAGTATGTATATGTCATCACTGTTGGTTAATGATTATTTTGCTTTTAAGAGACTTCAATTAGCAATGAATCTCTGAAGTTGAGATTAAATGACTTTAGCATCTGCTTTCTGTCTTCACGTGGAAAGAAAGAAAGAAAACAAGAAAACAAATACAATGGGGAACATCTGTATACAGTCTCTATACTAAGGGTCCTGCCCCATAAAAGATCAGAGGGAATGGGTCATCTGACAGGTCATCTGTTTGGTAGGCCCCATTTTATAGAATATGCTATCCTTTGGATGTGCTTGGGTCCTACGTTTCTGGCATTCCACAGTGTTTTAAAAACATTCTCCTTGAGCAGCCATTTGACAGCTGGCAAAGATTTGGGTGACCTAAGCATTCTTAAGAAACTATTTATTAGTCTGTTTTAAAGCGTGATACTTTCAATCCCTTACTTTCTACTGTTGGCCATGAGTCTTTTGAAAGGGCAGTTAAATAAATAAATAAACAACCCTTATCTTCAGTCTCATTGTATATTCTGATGTGGTTTCAAGCTAAAGAACCAGTAACTCAGGTTGAACTACATCTGCAACTGTTAGTATGTGACCTGTAATGACCAGAGTCCAATCGAGGGCTTACTCACAGCAACAGTGAGCAAACACTGTTGCTTCTTTTGGTCTTTTGCAGGAAAAGAAGACCCTACTTTTTAAAAATGTAAATGGATGAGTGCTATTATCATTTATTGATGTAAGCAAGAAACATTTTAATCAGCCAAAAGCCAGATAACAGTCACACCCATCTCTCCAAAATTACTCATCTCAAGCACCCATATGTGGGTAGGGCTATGAATCACTAGGTTCAGTGCAGAAGTCAGATAAATTCATTATCTCTGAAATGGAGATGGAATATAGAGATTGAAAAAGTAGTTCAGTTAGAGTAGGATTCAGTGAGGAAAGCAGCCTCACAATTGATTTAAACATTACCTTTTGCTGCATCAGTATAGTGACCTAAGAAATCTGCAGGAGGATATCTCAAATAACAGAATAGCTGCAGTTGTTAAGCTGCAAAGAACAGTATAGTTTCTCCAGTTTATTTGATGATGATGATGATGATGATGATGATGATATCCATTCCAGAGATGGTATTCAGCAGGTTCTGACCAGTTCTGGAGAACCAGTAGTGGAAATTTTAAGTAGTTCAGAGAACCAGCAAATACCCCCTATGACTGGAGATTTTACAGTATCTTTCCCCTGCCATGCCCACCAAGCCACGCCCACAGAACCGGTAGTAAAAAAATTTGAAGCCCACCACTGATCCATTCAGTTGTGTCCTATCTATCCTTCACATTACAGTAATCTTATATTTCAGTCATTTCCTTTCTTCACACCATTTTTTGTCTTCTGTTCAATAGTGTCCAATTCTTGGGAAAGTCTCTGCAGTTTTCTTGGCAAGGTTTTTCAGCAGTAGTTTGCCATTCCTTCCTTCCTAGGACTGAGAGAGAGTGACTGGTCCAAGCTCATCCAACTGGCTTTGGGTCCAAAGAGAGACTGGAACTCATGGTCTCCTGGTTTCTAGCCTTAACTGTTATACCAAAGAGGCTGTCTATACCGCTTTAGGGTTAAACAAAATGAGTTAATTGCAATATAAAACATATCAAAAATCCATATTTATGATTAATTTCCTAGTATCCATAGCATCAAAGCATTTGATCTATTTCAGATTGTGAATATATAACTTCCAGACAGTGGTGTGGGATTCAATTTTTTTTTACTACCGGTTCTGTGGGCGTGGCTTGGTGGGCATGGCAGGGGAAGGATACTGTAAAATCTCCAGTTAGAGGTGGTATTTGCCGGTTCTCCGAATTACTCAAAATTTCTGCTAAAATTTCTCCGGAACTGGTCAGAACCTGCTGAATACCACTTCTGCCTCCAAAGCTTTTGATACTTCCCCATCACTAGAAGGTGTGGGGAATCTGTTCTATATTAACATATTTGAAATACCCTCTTCTGATTGGGCCACAAATACTGCTTGGTGATTGGTTCAGAAACTCTACCTTGATTGGTTCACATTGCCAGCTTGTGATTGGCCCGTCGGATCGGCGGGAGATTTAAAGAGCCGTCATTGGCCGCGAGCTGCAAGCATCCGCTATAAAGGAGGCTGCTGCGGCTCCTTGGTTAGAATAGACTTTAGGAACTAAATAAAGAGCTGAAAATCACACTGGTCTCGAGTCTCTTTCCCGCGATCTAACACTGGCAACAAGGGTGGGATACTGAGACAAAGGAGACCAGTCGAACACATGGCAATGAGGACTGACCAACCGAGGAGATGGCCGGCAGCAACTCGCCACCCGCACCATTCGACCCCATGACAGAGGACTGGGAATCGTACATCAACCAATTCCTCATGTTCCTTGAGAGCAATGACCTGCAAGGGATCACCAATAAAAGGAAGAAAGCCGCGTTCCTGACACACTGGGGGCCCACAGTGTTCAGAATGGCCAAAGCATTGGCCAAACCTCAGGACGTTAAACAGACGGCATGGCCGACTACTGAGAGCCCATTATGCACCGGACATCTCCAACATTATCCGAAGACACAAATTTTATAAAAGAGATCAGAGAGAAGGTGAAAGGGTCGGGGAATTCGTAGCGGCTCTGAGGGACATTGGTGGTGTATGTGAGTTTCTCAATATGGACAAAGCCATGAGAGACCGCGTGGTCCTAGGACTGAGGGATCTCACATTACAGAACTGACTACTGACCCGGCCAAACATCACAGTCACTGAGGTCATCACCGAGGCCACCGCAGCTGAAGCCGCGAAGAAGTCAGCAGCAACCATGCAGAAATGAATGCGGCATCCCAGCAAACATCGGCAGAAATAAGCCAACTCTGAAAGAGGAAGCCAAAGGGCAACCAAAAGACCACCACCACTACCGCGCGCCACAAGGACGTAAAGTCCTTATCCGAGACCGATGACAAGGAGGAAGTAATACATAGACTCCAGTTGGAAAGGTACACACAGGGAAGGAGAGAACATAAGTTGGGTTTCCAATGCACCGGGTGTGGAGGAAACCACCCCCGCTCCGAGTGCTGTTTCCTAGATGCTATTTTCCAGCACAGCGAGAAACGGGGACACATTGCTAGGGTCTGCCTAAATAAAAAGAACTACAGCCCTAGGCGATGAGACAGCACCCCCCCCAGGACCAGAGACAGGCAGGCAGGGAGCCGTTGGAGCCGCGAAAGCAGAAAAAAGTGGCCCAGTGAACCCTACCAGAAGGAAGAGACCCACCAAACGATTACCATTGGGCATTCAAGCACGACAGATGCCCCAAAGGTACATGTACAGGTCAACATTGAAGGCCAACAGTGCAACATGGAAGTGGACTCCAGGTCATACCTGTCCATGGTATCCTAGGACACCATAAAACGACTAATACCATGCATACAGCGAAGAGAACTGGAGAACCAAAGTCTGACCTTGAAGGACGACCAGGGGAACAGGATCCCCATAGTCAGAGTCGGACGTTTTCAAATAACCTTCAGGGAACACTCAGAAATCCTCCCATTAACAATAGTGGACAGGGATCGCCCAAGCCCCGCGATCTAAAGGTCCTGTCACATCGGCCGATGGATGCAAAAAGTATGTAAAAAGGACACAGCGGATGAGAAAATGATCCGCTCTCAAAAGTGCCCCAAATTTGCATAAACAGAGCGGACAACAATGGAAAGGAATGGACGGGGAGAGGACGTAGCGAGGATGTTAAGCGGATGCTCCACGGAAACCTAGCGGATGGAAGCAGATGGAAGCAGATGGCACTTCCACAGGGCTTCCGGGGGAACACAGCGAAGCAGATGTGCAGCAGAAGGAGCGGATGCCGAGCAGATGCCGAGCGGATACAGCAGATGCGTCACGGACGCATAGCGGATGCCTAGCGGATGCCTAGCGGATGCAAAGCGTTCACTGCGCATGCGGGGAGGATGCATTGTGTCAGCCCCGCGGATATAAAAGGATGCAGCTCACAAGCAGGTCACCATTCAGAGGAAAGAGAAGACGACAAGAAGGACAGGGCCACCATCCCACCCCCTGGCACTGACTCTGCTTCTGCTGGGGCTTTTGCTGCTCGGGCTGACTCTGCTGGTGCTGGTGCTTCTGCTGGTGCTTACTCTGCTGGTGCTGCTCCT
>BLBF01000063.1:14147035-14172067 GCA_015471245.1 Laticauda colubrina | reverse complement strand
GTGCTGGTGCTTCTGCTGGTGCTTACTCTGCTGGTGCTGCTCCTGGTCCTGCTGGTGCTGCTGGTCCTGCTGGTGCTGTTGGTGCTCCTGGTCCTTCTGGTGCTGCTGGTCCTGCTGGTGCTGCTTTTGCTGCTACTGTTGTTGTTGCTGCTGCTGCTACTGCTGGTGTGGTGGACCAGCCCCTAGAACCTCAAAGCCCTTCTGATGAGGGCCCAGAAGGCCCTGCCAGAGGGAGGAAGAGGCAATCGCGCAATAGGGAGAGGAGACAGTACTCCATCAAAGAGGAACATGAGGATGAGGTGTTCAAATGGCTGAGGGAGAACGAGTACCTCTGGTGGAAGGAACACAGGCTCTATCGAGACACCAAGCAGAAGCAGGCGGCTTGGAAAGAGAAGGCAGAGAGCCTGGGCTACCCTTCAGAGGTCCTCCTTGGGTGGTGGAAGCACATGCACACCTGGTACAGGAAGCTGCACCTCAAGAAGTCTGGCCAGGCCGTGGTCAAGCTCACCGACTGAGAGACCTACGTGATGGCCAAGTGCAGCTTCTTGGAGGGTGAGGTCTGCCACTGAGGAGCAGCCCCTCTGTCAACCCTCTCTCTCAGGCAGCCCACAGAGAGCCAGTACTCTTCTGGCCAAGAGTCAGCTCCTGTGTCCAGGCAGGTATCTGTGGAGCGCCCCACAATGGAGACCCCCCCGACAGTTGCACTGACTGTGCTGGAGCACGTGGAGGACCCCCTGACACAGTTGGAGCAAGGAGAGGGCGCTGACACCAGAGACCAACCCACACCCACCCTCAGCTCCACCTCCACAGAAAGCAGGCAGAGAGACAGACTGGAGGGACAGAGCCACACTGTCCTGCTGGAGATCAGGGACACCATCAAAAGCAGCGTAGATCTCCTCTCTCAGCTGGTATACACCGACATACCATCCTCAAACCGCAAGCCCTTCCTCACCTACGTCAACCAGACACTCATGGACATGTCCGAATCCCAGTACCAGGTGATCAAGGAGAGGATCACAGGTCTTCTGCACAACCCTCCAGGCCCAGCTGAACCTGCTCCAACCCAGTCCAGGTCTGCTCCTCCACCCCAGGTGATGTCACAGCCCTTCCAAGGCTTTCCACAGGCCTTCACCGACCAAGGCTATGGCTACCAGGAGTTCCAGCAGCACAGGCAGCCCTTCCCAGTCCAGGCACAGGTTCATCGTATGCCACCGATGCCACCGATGCCACAGGTGCCACCGTGTCCACCGATGCCGATGCCACAGATGCCACTGACACCTCACCTCGCTCACCTGCAGACCAGACAGCCCCACTACACTCCTCCTTCCTCCACCCCACAGCCAAGCCCGGCCTCAGAACATCTGTCATCAGTCTTGGGACTGACACCCCATGTCATGGAGGAAGGGGCTCTCAACATCACGGGACTGAGCCAGCTCTCTGAGAGCTTCCTCCACACACCATCCCCTGTTGTCCTCTCAGGGCCAGGCACCCCAATGGTGCCTCAGACCAGCACTCCAGCAGCAGCCATCTCCACAGCACCTGGACCCTTCACCCCTGAGATGATGGGCATGCCTCAGAGTGACTGAAAAGAGTGCCAGAGACTGGGTTGCTACCTGTTGACTTTATCTTAGCTTGGGACACTTTACTTGAGTCATTTTGCTTTTACAGTTTGTTATTAATAAAGTTTATCTTTGCTTCACACCCTTGGTTCAGTTCTTTCAGTAAATAAAGTCTTGGTGGAAACTTTTAGAAATGGTTTAAGACTTTGCATGCTTGTGGGATGGGTTGAGATAGCAGTGGAATGGGCAGGGATACCTTTGGGATGGGTAATAGCTGTAGGTTGGGTAAGGATAGCAGTGGGATAGATAAACCTCCAGTGCAAGCATAGTGGGACTGTATGGTCCACCCTCCCAGGTGCCACACCTATGGCCCTTTATTATCAATAACAATTTAAGCATTCATCAACACATTTCAACATAAACACAACTCTTTATTAAATGCCCTGTTCATTGTAGGGCCACTCAACATACATGGCACAATCTCATCAGTATGATGAGACAGGCTCAAGGAAGCATCCATTAAGCATCTACCATCCTGTCTTGCCACTCCACTGCTCCAGCTGGGGAGTTGCACCAGTGTTTCAGGAGGTTGCGCTGCTTCTTCCCTTCACGTGAAGCTCTGTTGGATACTGCACATCCACAGTATCTATCAGTTTTTGCCCTTGCCTCCATTCACCAGGCTCCATGTCCCCATTGCCTTGTTGGTGGTCCACGAGACTGTTCTGCAACACTGGGTAGCAGGTGTGCATGAGATTGTGCAGGATGCAACAAGCTTCCACGATGTACCTCACGGTCTCTGGGCGATGCTGCATGGTGGTGAGAAGTACCTGGAACCTGTTGGCCAGAATGCCAAAGGCGTTCTCCACCACCCGCCTTGCCCTGGACAGCCTGTAGTTGAAGATCCTCTCTTCACGGGTGAGGCATCTGGAAGTGTATGGCTTCATGAGGTAGGTTCTGAGGGAGAACGCATCATCACCAATGATGAAGTAGGGCACATCTTGTGTGCCATTGGGTAGGGGGTCTGGATCTGGAAAACCCATGATGAGGTTGCGTTCCAGCCCATCCTTGAGGTCACTGGCGTTGTATACCTGGGCATCTGAAGATGACCCATTGTCTGAAGCATTGATGTACATGAACTTGTAGTCAGCATCGACCATGGCGAAGAGGATGATGCTGAAGAAGCCCTTGTAGTTGTGATAGATGGACCCTGAGTTGGCTGGAGCTTTGCAGGCCACGTGCTTCCCACCTATGGCTCCAACGGTGTGGGGGAAGTTCCAGTTCTGATACCACTGCTCTGCAACTTTCTTCCAGCCTTCTTCAGTGGAGGGGCACTGGAGGAGCTCCTCCAGGTATTCTTCAATGATGGCCTGCACCACTTCTCTGACCACAATGCTGATGGTGTTGTGTGGCACCCTCCAGCCGTACTGCATGCTCCTGTAGGTGGTCCCTGAGGCCAACTGGCACAGAGTCAGTGCCACCTTCAGCCCAGGGTCCAGGCTGGGCCGCAAGTTGGTGCTCTGCTTGATCAACCTGGGTCTCAGCCGCTCCACAACTTCGTCAAACATGGCTGGCGGCATCCTCATGAAGTTCTGGAATGCACGAGAGTCTTCGTTCCTCAGCTCCACCATCAGCTTGTTATACAATCCGTACTCGGCTCTTCTCGCAATCCATCTTTGGACCCAGACACTTCTTGGACGCCTCCTTTTCTTCCCGTAGAACAGGTGAAAGAGCCTGTAGAGGGCTTTGCACTGTTGTAGAACGATGGCAGCTACCAAAAGAAGTGTGAGAAGATCCATGGTGGAGATGACTGGATGCTGTGGAAGAGCAAGAGGCAGATGAAGGCTGCAGAGGTCTGCACAGCAGGGCTGCTGGACTGAAAGTGAGATCCAGGTGATTTCTCCCCCTTTTTATAGGAAATATAGGTTTACCGCTAGGTGTCCTTTTGCATACTCTAGACATCCTGCAGACATCCTAAATATCCGAGATACGTCACCTATATGAACGTTTTTTCCGTTTTAATTCTTTGTATGCAAGCTGCATCCGCTTTCATCCTTTCTCCGTCCGTGCTACTAACGCTGCGTGTCCGTTCCGCGTCCGTTTCGCTTCCTCCCTGTGTCCATTTTCTGCTGGAGCGGATGTGAGTTGCACGGATGTGCAGCGGATACCTAGCGGATATAGCGGATGTGTAACGGATGACGACGGACGTATAATGGATGTTCCCCGTATGCGTAGCGGATGTTGAACGGACGCGTTGGATACTTTATCCGCTCAAAAAGTTTTGTGCAGCTCAAAAGTAGACAGATGCTGGATGGATAGAGAGTATGAAAAACAGACGCAGTGAGTACAGAACGGATGCATTGCGTTAACCAATGGATGGCAAGTGTTTCTCTCCATTTTACATCCTCTTTCCATCCGTTGGTGCTGTGTGACATGGGCTTAACAAAATCAGAAATAGGAAACTGGATGTGTTTTATGATTATTATCTGCTTTATTATTTGTATTGTTCCTCTTGCCCACATGGCTTCACATTAGACCAGTATTTCTCAATTTCAGCAATTTTAAGGTGTGTGGACTTCAACTCCCAGAATTGTCTAGTCAGCTGACTAGGGAATTCTGGGAGTTGAAGTCCACATACCTTAAAATTGCTAAGGTTAAGAAACACTGTGTTAGACCAATAGGGAGCTTCAAACCCTGATCCCCACCCACTGATCCTCCTCCCCAGAATAAATCTAACTCATGTTGTATAGCTTTGTGTAATAACCAGTTGGGAAAGTTTGCTTGCTAACTGAAAAACAGGCCTAAACCAGGGTGGAGTTCTTGTACGTAATTGCACGGCTTCTAAAACACTGCTGTTCTATCATGGGAAAGAATCCTGTAACTTTGATTTCTACACTGGCATGGCTTCCCTTGCAATTTTTTTTAGTGCCCCCCAGCAGTTTCAGAGAATAGCTTCCAAATACATAGGAGAAAGGTGTTGCTTTTTGGAAGTCTCATCCACCAAGGTGTGGCTTCATCCAGCCCTGGCTTAAGGCAAAAGCACAAAACACGTTTCAACATCTCTTCTAGAAATTTTTTATGCTGATTCAAATCTTTAGTGCTTAGCTTTCACCATGCGCTATTTTCTAAACTCTTTTAAACCAAGTAACAGAATGGGGGAGGGGAGATAATTGCCCAAGTTATATAAGTTCTAAATAAACATGATCATCAAATGTAGTATATTGTATTGTCACTGACAGAGAATTTCATTGTCCAAAAGGTAACACATGGAAATATGATGCTATAATTCTTTATATCACAATACAATATGCTGCAATATAGTGTGGTGTTAGGCCTAATAAGTATTTGCACAAGAACCTAAAAGGAGTGTACTGTAGCACAGTAGATTGCAATAGAGTATACTACAGCATGGTTCTCTAAGTCATCCCTTATGTTTGTTTATCTCTATTCTACATTGCATTATCCTCTTCTATATTTCAGTCCTGCTCAATCCCCCTTCCCACCCTTGTTCTGCTTATATTTCATCTCGGTGACTTAAGATCCTGGTTAGCCAAGGAAGAAAAGAAAGAAATGACTTCAGCAGTAACTGAATTATTCCTCATCAAAATGTTATTAATTTTCCTCCATTTGTCACTTGCGTCTAGACGTAAGTAAACCCTTCTTAGTTTTAACTATCTAAGTTTAACAGCCTTTTCAATACAGTACTATGTCTGTAAGCTGCAGCTTCATGAATGCAACTATTCTGACTGGTTACATGGTACAAAAGTTGAATGTGTTTCATTTGGCTTAGGCTTTAGATGAATAAATGCCACACCTTAGGAGTGTCTATGGGAGAGTTGACATGCATGCCTAGGCAGATACATCACACCACTTTGTTCACCTAGAAAAACCCATCCCAGTTTATAGTATCTCCCTCTTCTTTATTGCTTTATACTGCAGGACATTTGATTTGTTTGATCTATCTTTTTCATTTAAAAATTATATTGTCTTTCTCTGCAAAACACCATTGTCCCAGGATGAGATGTTATCACTGTTATCACTTTTGAAATAATTATCTGATTTTTTATTGGTGAAATAATGGCTTTTCAGGCCTAATCTTAGTTTAGACAATTTTATTCTATCCCACTCCAATCACCTCAGAGATAATATGAAGAGAAATGTCATAACAATTATAACACACTGTTTTAAAATTATGTCCATGTGAGCCTGCATATGTAATGGAGATGTTTTTAAGTTTAGTTAGATTGAACTTTCAGTGGATTTAAATCAATCTGATCATATTTTCAACTGCTATATTTGTACAATACAGCTTTCTGTCAGTGACAATATAATATACTATACTTGGTGATCATGTAAATATGACTTTAAAGTAATATGT
Organism: Laticauda colubrina; assembly: GCA_015471245.1. Classification (NCBI taxonomy): domain Eukaryota; kingdom Metazoa; phylum Chordata; class Lepidosauria; order Squamata; family Elapidae; genus Laticauda; species Laticauda colubrina. Next base: position 14,166,133 of record BLBF01000063.1, on the reverse strand, counting down.
ACTCCGAATGGTTCTGCATCAATTTCTCTTCTGAGATCTACATAACTATGGCCTGCCACTCATCCAAAGGGTGGTGCAGCCATGGCTCAACTCTACTGGAAAGAAACTTCCACACTCTTCAAGTCCTACTCAGTCTAATCATCACTGTCACATTAGTGTGTGAGGTGCAGCTGGAAAGGGTGGGTACATTAGGAAAAACAAAAGGGCCATGGAAATGGTTCTAGCTACTCACATCCCTTATTGCCTTACAAGTGATGAGCTAGACCAGATTGAAGTGTCATTGATCCAGTCAATCATCAGAGAAAAAGAAATCTTCTGTTTCTCTTCCCAGTGCTGACTTACTCCGTAATTCTAATGAAAGCAAATTAAGATCCTGCAGAAGACACTATTTGCTATGCCTTGTGTGTTCACCAGTTCCTAGATACGTTAATATATAGAGCCTACTAGTCCCATTGTGTCCCTTGTTTTTTCTTCAAGGTCCCTGTGCTGTTTGCTTGCTATCAATTTCCAGCATATATATATGCTGTTCAGGTTCCTTCGGGTATTATCCCACGTCATTGTAGTTGTGCTTTTAAAGTTGTAGCAACGTTTCGGCAGAATCTCATCTGCCATCATCAGGCTTCTGTATTGAGTTCATCTGTGGGTCAAGCTATCACAGCCATTTAATTTTAAATTTGAGGCTAGCCTACTGTTGTGCCAGGATGGTTTTTTCTTCATCCTGATTGGTTGGGAGTCTTGGTCTGTGTTTATTGGTCTTGGAGTTTGCTTGATTGGTGTTTCTGGTTTCTTCTGTCTGTTTTGTGGCTTTGATTGGCTGGCAACACTCTGTTCTTGTGTTGGAGGCTTTCAGTGCAGCTTGGCTCCGTGTGAAGGGACGGCTGCTCTTCATTCGCAAGCTGCTATTCATTAGCAAGCTGGGTTTCACCTGGGTGCCTGGTGGGGGGGTTAGGTTGGAGCTATCAGAGGGAGTCTGTTTTTGCCCAGGTGTTTGCCTGGCTTGTGGTGTGGAGATCTTTCTATTTGAGAGTGCAGGCTTCCAAATGATTGACAGTCTGGTGGAATCATCTCTTCTATTCATGCTTTCAGGTCTTTTTTCAATCTCTATGGCTTCTCTGATGATTCTGTGGTTGCGGTTTTCTATAGTGGCTAGGGTTTTAGTGCCATTGAAGTTGATGTTGTGACCTGTGGTTTTCATGTGTCGGACTAGTGAGGAGGTGTGTTCCAGCTTTTTTACTGCATTTTTGTGTTCATCTAGGCGGGTACTTAAAAATGCAGTAAAAAAGCTGGAACACACCTCCTCACTAGTCCAACACATGAAAACCATAGGTCACAACATCAACTTCAATGGCACTAAAATCCTAGCCACTATAGAAAAAAACCCCAACCACAGAATCATCAGAGAAGCCATAGAGATTGAAAAAAGACCTGAAAGCATGAATAGAAGAGATGATTCCACCAGACTGTCAATCATTTGGAAGCCTGCACTCTCAAATAGAAAGATCTCCATGCCACAAGCCAGGCAAACACCTGGGCAAAAACAGACTCCCTCTGATAGCTGCAACCCAAACACCCCCCCACCAGGCACCCAGGTGAAACCCAGCTTGCTAATGAATAGCAGCTTGCTAATGAAGAGCAGCCGTCCCTTCACACGGAGCCAAGCTGCACTGAAAGCCTCCAACACAAGAACAGAGTGTTGCCAGCCAATCAAAGCCACAAAACAGACAGAAGAAACCAGAAACACCAATCAAGCAAACTCCAAGTCCAATGAACACAGATCCAGGCTCCCAGCCAATCAGAATGGACCAGCCTCAAATTTGAAACCAGGAACTAACTCTATACAGAAGCCTGAGGATGGCAGATGAGATTCTGCTGAAACGTTGCTACAACTTTAACAGAACTACAATGACGTGGGATAATACCCGAAGGAAGCTAAACAGCACACATGTAAGTACCCGCGAAAGCCTAAGAAAACAAATATATATATATTTATATATATATATATATATATATATATATATATATATATATATATACACACACACACACACACACACACACACACACACACACACATACATCCTACAGCCATGCTGTGTATTTTTTCCAAATAACATCACTCAAGAGTCTTCTGTTTCATCTAACTTATTTGTTAGTATATTTTGTTTCCTAGACTTGACTTAAGGCTTTTAAATTCTCATTAATGAACCCTGTCATTGGGCAACCTATTGAGTAGACATATTCTCCCTAGCAGAGATTGAATGCAGACCATAAATCCTCTGCATAGTTTCCAGGTTAGAGTCTGAAATCCACTAGGCTGAAGAAAGGAACAGGTGGGGCCTGGGTACAATGCAGGTAGAAGGAATACACATAGCCCTTGATTCTTCTCAGAAAAGACATCTTCAACATTTTCAATTTTATTTTTTCTGCAGCTTATGGGATAACAAAGGTTTTGATGGCTAGATTTAAGTACACCCAACCATCCAGTTTCTTTTGATATTGGGCAAAATTAGTTCTTTAGAAAGAACTAATCTGCATCTACCTATATGATACAAATCGATTTAAGAAATTAGGATGAGGATTTACAAAGTGAATGCAACCTCCTTGAAATACTTCCCTTGATTTTCTGATACCAGTTGACCTGGCAGTAATGCTGAGTTTTACCAAAAGATACTTCTTTGCTGCTTTAAATAGTTCTTTATTCATCTCCTAAGGGAAGGGGATGGAATCCCAGATCTGAGCTATATTTAAGACACTGTTAAAATTCAATTCCATGAAGGCTCACGGGTTTTTCAGTCTTACCTTAAGCAATCAATGTTTAGAGCTCTGCTAGAGAACTGCCCAGTATACCAAAACATTTTTGGAATGGCTGAATTTTTAACAATAATTATAGCCTCTATGTGCTAATCTATTTCCTGAATCTTCAACAAATTTGCATCTCTCATTTGATCGGGACAGTATATTTACATACTTAAGTTGTTTGTGTTGTTTATTTTAATTTTTAAGGCATTTAATAGTATTTAATACCAATCCTACAAATTCTTTTACTCATTAAGCAACAGACAAAAAGTTTTATTAACTAATTTTAATAATATCACATTATTTTGAGCATGTAATTAAGAAACATGGAAAATTATGCCAAAGCACAATAGATGGTTTTGAGTTCAACTTGCCACTGTAACTATTGATTTAACTTTTATTTAAACCTTGAGCATTATGCAGAACATGGAAGCCACACAATTCCTACGGCTTACAATATAAGACGACAGTATTATGTATTTTTACTTGGGAATAAGGTTTGAATTAAGAAACAAGTCTATGGGACAGGGGTGGGTAACCATGGCAACTTTATGATTTGTGGAGTTTAACTAGACTTTAAGCCAGCCATGCTGGCTTAGGAATTCTGGGAGTTGAAGTCCACAGGTCATAAAGTTGCCATAGTTGCCCACACTTGCTGTTAGTGGTCAGAATATGTGGTAAAAGAAATGAGTATCAGCTACCTTTAGTATAGTAGATAATGTACATTTGTACATTTTCTGACTTCTCTACACCTATGCAGCACAATTGTCCTTTCAGTGTTGTGATGGATTGTGTTGCTTTTATCAGCGCACGTAAACAAAATATTACAAAAGAATTGCCCCTGTAAAAAAATAATGAACATATTTGGACAATTATACATCCATGCATTACAAAAAGCTATGTATTTCCACTTTAAAACAAGTAGGCAAAACTAATATATGCTAATACAAAAATACAGCTGGAACTTCAGAAGGTCGGTTTGCAGATCTGAGAACATCTAATAGCAGATTACTGTTTGTTATAAACAAGTTTGGAATGTAATAGAATTGTCTTTAAAATGTGGCCAAATATTTTTGTTAAAACTAAGAGAAATTAGATTGGTGTCAAGTTTTTTCAGTTAGGGTGGGAACATAATTTGTTCCCAACCTCTTCTTAACTAAACAATTTATACACTTCATGCAGCCTGTTCTGGCAAATAATGCTTTCTGGTACATAAATATTTTCCATGTTAGCTTCATTTATCTCATTCTTGTTAATAAAGATGTTATAGCCTAAATTTGGAGATTATGTGTGTGTGTATGTGTGTGTCTGTGTCTGTGTCTGTGTGTTTTTAAGTTTTCGCGGGTACTTACATATGTGCTGTTCAGCTTCCTTCCGGTATTATCCCATGTCATTGTAGTTGTGCTTTTAAAGTTGTAGCAACGTTTCGGCAGAATCTCATCTGCCAACATCAGGCTTCTGTATTGTGTTCGTTTGTGAGTCAGATCTGCTTGCACTGGCACAAAGCCGAAGGCACCAGCCTGAGGATGGCAAGCGGGACCTCGCCGAAACATTGCCAGGATATTCTTAATTTTATGCGGGAAAAGATCTGAACACACCTAGTGTGTACACACTCTGTGTTGAGTTCAATACAGAAGCCTGAAGATGGCAGATGAGATTCTGCCGAAACGTTGCTACAACTTTAAAAGCACAACTACAATGACGTGGGATAATACCCAAAGGAAGCTGAACAGCACACATGTAAGTACCCATGAAAACTTTATATATATATATATATATATATATATATATATATATATATATATATATCAAACAAAGCATGTGCGTCACCATAATTAAACATCCATTTCTGAGGGATGCAATCCCAATACCTCTGCAGTTAACAGGTTGGAGAAGACAAGCTTAATACCTATTAGTAATAATGCAATCAAGAAGGGTCTTTTTTTAAAAAAAAAATTGTTTTCTGAAAGTATATCTGTCTGGTGGATTGAATATAAACAGGCTTTAGCAGGATTTCTCTCACACTAAGCAGTTGGCATTAATTCATTTTACCTTCTGCAGGCTTTTGAACCACTTCCCCTAAAAGTGTGCCTCAAAAGATTGGGACCAGCCTGCAGAGTGACATAGAAGTTCCTGGAGATCACAGGAGGAAGTCAATACTGATTATAAACAAACACTGTAAATTGGTGAAAGTTTAATTAAGGCAGTTCAGTTATTATTTGCCTATAAAAACTAATGGTTAAAAAAAGTTGTTTCAAAAAATAAATTCACCTTAACAAGAATTGAGAGCAATTCTCATTAATACTTTTTTTTTGAGCTGCTAAACCTCTGTGTATTCTAATATTCTTCCATATTGGACTTGAGCTGATACTGTAGGTTTGTCTGTATACTTCTTTGGACCCTAAACAACCAGGAACTCCCTATGATGACCCTGCTGCTCTTTCTAGGAGATTTTAATAAAATTCAGGTTTGACATTTCCCAAAATATGATCTTCATAGAGGGGGAGACAACAAAAGAAGAATCCAAGACCTATTGCCATGATGCACATGGTCCACCCAAATCCATAGCTCCAATCAAATACATGTACGGTATTTACTGGGAAGACCACACGTGTTGAAATCATTACAGCATAGATGACAAGGCCCATTAATGAAAATATGGCTGCAAAAAATGAAAAGATTAAAAATTAGTTACTAACAAATGAAAACAGTAGGAAAACAGAATGGATTGTATTTTTTTAAAATGGCGTCTTGGGAGAATTCTGACTCCTGTAGAATACGAACTCCTATGGTAGTTTATATTCTATTTGCCCAACCCATCTAATACTGTGGTTGTAACATCAGACAGATTATTTATGCAGTCCAGTATCTGGCAGCATTGTAAGATCCAGCCTTGTAACTTGAGACCATTTTTAAGTAAAGAGGCTAAGGGTTAACTGGAAGCAAAGCATGATATTTAACACTAAGCTACAATCGGTGGCGGATTAAGGCTCAATGGTGCCCTAAGCACTGACAAATCTTGGTGCCCCCCTCCTTTTGTACATACAAGATTTTTTTTACAAATCTTCATTGTTGTTTTTTCTTTCTCAACTTTGTGGTGCCCCCTTTGGGCCTGGTGCCCGAAGAACATGCTTAATCTGCTAAATGGTTAATATACCTCTGGCTACAGTCCTTCCCTATTTCAAAATTTGAAGCTCTGACAAGAAATACCACAGAAATGGTGGTGTGAGATTCTGAATCAAAATTTACACTAAAATAATGAAGGTAAACATACAGTTTAGTTGTTCAGCATTAAATATGATGTACGATGGATAACTTTTGAGTCATGTTTACATAGAATTACTCACAGGATGAACAGAAATTTGGAATGCTTGTGAATCAATAAAAATAAAATAAAATAGGGTTCTAGAATGTCATACATATATCAGAAAAATCAGGAGAGGCTGGTGATTAATTCAGAAAAATTTAGGAAAAGCAGGACAGCTCTTTTTAGGTTCTCCTTTCCTGCCCTCTGTTTCAGGTTATGGATATTGTCTTGTTCCCTGGTTTAAAATGAAATAGCAATAGCACTAGTAATAGCACTTGGACTTATATACCACTTTGCAGTGCTTTACAACCTTCCCTAAGCGGTTTACCAAGTCAGCATATTGCCCCCAACAGTTTGGGTCATTTTACCCACCTTGGAAGGATGGAAGGCTGAGTCAACCTAGACAGTGCTTGTACTTTTTAAAAATAATAATAATGCTACTATTTACTATTTCCTCCATTGGTTATGACAGAGTATCATTGCTATTCGTCTGCTTTTATGAAATACAGGTAGTCCTTGACTTACAACCACTCATTTAGTGACTTTTCAAAATTACAACAGCACTGACCATATGACTTATGACCAGTTCACACATTTATGACTGTGCCAAAATGGTCACGTGATCAAAATTTGGGCACTTGTCAACTGACATGTATTTATGTCAGTTGCACTGATCCGGGGTCATGTGATCATCATTTGTGACCTTCTCAGCCAGCTTCTGATAAGGGGAGGAGCCAGATTCACCAAACAACTGTTGCGATTTGCTTAACAACTGTGGCAAAAGTTATCATAAAATGGGGCCCTGACTCACTTAACAAATGTGGTTGTAAGTTGAGGTCTTTCCATACTGCTGTTCTGTTGAGTTTCCTGAGAAAATGTGAAATGGCACAAATTAAGTCTGCTGGGTGGGGGATTGGATTTGATCAGGGGTCTCCAACCTTAGCAACTTTAAGACTTGGGGACTTCAACTCCCAGAATTCCTCAGACAGCAAAGTTGGCTGAGGGATTCTGGAAATTGAAGTCCACAAATCTTAAAGTTGCTAAGGTTGGAGATCCCTGGACTAAATGACCTACAAGATCCCTTCCAACTCTGTTACTCTGTATCCGTATCTGTAAATCTTTTCTTCATTCTTATACTGCTATTTTCTTACCACCATAGAAATAGCTGGTGTCTCTCCCAGCAGTGGGATCCTACCTGTTCCACTACTGGTTTGGTGATTGCCCACCCATACGTGCACCCTTAACGCACACATGCAGTTTTCCCCACACCAGCTGAGGCCTGCAGTGCCAATCAGCTGAGAGGATAAACAAGAGAAAAGCACAAGGGCGGGTGAGAGGGCCGATCCTCCACTTTTTCCTTCTTTCTCCTCACATCTGATTGTCAGAGGCCTTTTGTCCTCCTCTCAGCTGATCATTGGAGGCTTTTTTATACTACCAGATACCACCAGTGGTCTCTCCAAACCAAATCTGCTCTGCCATATTTTACAATATTTTACTTATTTTGCTTTGTATACGTAGCCTTACCAGCAACAAAACACAAGCCTCCTATGCCTCTAATGAAGTTGAAGCGAAGTGTCGGGATGGCAAAGGCAATGATGGACAAGGCAAAGCAGATGCAGATGAGTACAAATCCAACTAAGAAGGTACCAGCTGCACCTCGACCCCAAGCTGGAAATAAAAACAGAAAACAATGGTTCCATTCCTTTATGCCTGGTCCTGGCAAGATACAGATCTAAAATATCATCCAGTCATTCAAGAAGGTAAGGTAGGGTGTACATCCATTTATCCATGTTTTATGTCATAATGGTTTATCAAATAAACCACAAATGGATGAGTTCACCTACATTAGTAAGGCATTTGCCATGGCTTTCCAGACGTAATAGCTGGGTTTTCATGATCTGCTAAATGAAATCAAATGGCTCAAAATGCTTTGTGAACTCCAGTCATTACATCCATATAGTTTTATCTGCCAGGGGCAATTATTTAGTGGAACAGGTCCTTTGATTTTAAAGCGGCTACAGTTTTAGAGTAAGCCAATAGTAGGCATTCATTTTTTCCAGGCAAACCTTTTCTGTTAGGCAACATATCTTTATCTCTGTTAAATAAGGCTTTCTGGGTTGCTTTAATATTTCAATAACCTGTTTAAACAAGAATGACTGTGGGACGTGTAAGCAAATTATTTCTGGTTCTCATAAAATCTCTTTCATGTCTTGCCATTAGTGAAGAATTGACAGCCATAGTGACATTGAGTTATTTGGACCAAAAATACAACAGAAGTAGGAATACCTTGAGAATGCAGCAGAAAAAGAATGTAGTGGGATCTAAAGCTTAACCGTCTAAACACTTAGGAGTATTTCTTTGTTTATTTGTTTAAACTGAGATGCTCATATAATGCTGAATTTCTCTATACAAGTTAAATCCAGGAAAGATCCTGGCTTGTCAAATGTCAAAAACATTTTGCTAAGAATAATCAGCTCAGAATTTATAAAAGCATTTGTAAAAGAGTAGAAAACTTCATACAAAGATATTAAAACTGAGAAGATCATATTGAAAAGCTGTGTGCAATGAGTAGTGGAGGCTAATTGGGATTTTAGAGATCCAAAGGCAAGACATGTATACCATGACTTTGTGAAAAGAGCACATGGCATAAGAAATATATGTTCCACTTTTATTTGTGTAGCATTTTTGCTTGGAATGGCATTTTAAACATTCATGGATTAGTCTTCAGATTTTGCCCACCAATCTAGAATAAATAAACAGCTTAAGGATTCCTCTGAGGGTTTTACATTTTCTACACATGAAAATATAACTGACTCTATAAAAATGATTGAAACTTATTACATAAAAATGATTGAATCTTATTACATGGTATATTTTTCACTGAAGGCATTTGAAATCCTTCATTGCCAAAGATTTTTAAAAATCCTTCATTTTACATTATTTGGCTTGCACCCTGCATAACCAGTGCAGCCTTCAAATATTTTGTTCCAAATATTTGGAACAATATTTTGTTCCAGCCAGAAAATAAAAGTGTTCATGACATAACACTATTTCCAAAAGGAGAAAACCATATTTGATATGCTTCCAAAATTTGTTTGATGGAAATATTGATATCAGTACATTCAGAAAGACTGAACATTACACAAATCCATTAATTTAACCCTATTATGTCACTGTATACATCCACCCAAATAATTTCTTAGACTTTAAGACTGGCACCAATAAAAAAAATCAAAATCATCATTTTTAAAAAGTTAAGTTGCTATGTTTTCTACTGACCAAGGCAAAAATAACAGCTACAAATTCCCCAGCCTGAGAGCACAAATAAACAAAGTGCAAAGAAAAAAAGGAAGATATGTCTTTATAGCATCTACTTGCACAATTGTGCTTTCTGACAATCAATTCCTTCTTTTAAAAAACACACACACACACACACCTTACTAAGCATTTCTAATTTGGAGGAAAAAATGAAGTAATGGTAACAATGAGATCTACTTGGAGTTACATGTGCAAAAATGTTTTCAAGCATATGATGCCCCTAAATCCTTAGTGTAATTTACACCTTATATACACACACACACAAATTGGTTCACAGTGTCTCCTTCACTGAGATCCTTACCAAAATCCATGAGAGATGTACATCGCCAATCATCTTCTAAAGAGCATAACTTCCATAATGAGCCTTCACTCACAAATGGGCCAGTTTGTGAGGTTATCCAGCCCCAGCCAGCTAGTGAAATGATGCCAAAGATCATTGCTAAGCCCAGCAGAAGAGGCAAGATCCACCTGCAGCGGGTATAATCCAGACCATACTGAACCATCTTGCTGTTGGGTCTTTTCCAGTCACTTTAAATGCTAAGCAAAAAGATCTTCCTGCAATGGCTTTGGTAGCCTGAGGAGAAAAACAACCAGACTGTGGTAAATAAAATGTGTGTGAATGGAAAAGAGATAGATCTGTGGAGAAAAAGAAAGAAAGGAAAGCAGAGAGGAGAAAGCAGCTTTATGATCCAAGCAAACTCTAAAGAAAACTCCACCTAAATCTCTAGGAGCAAGTCACTACAACAACCTGTTGATCTGGAAAAAAAATTCAGGGTTGGGACTATGCTCATTTTAGAACCTGTCTCCTCCTTCTTTGTCAGCTACTAATTAAGATAAATATAGATTATATCCATTTCCATTAGCATTTACTCTTTTCATGGCAGTAGCATTTCAAAACAAACAGCACTGAAGTGCTTTTGAGGAGAGCAATGAAAGTTAAGAGCATATTTTTGGTGAATAAACTCTCCCCAGTCTTTAAAAAACAAAATATTGAACAAATTGTTGAGATTTTTCACCGCTTAGCTCTAGGAGTCTGAACAGCAAAATTCAAGATGAAAGCCCCATCTGGGCATCTGTACTGTGAAGTGATTTTTATTGCAAAGCAAAAAAAAAGTTCTAATTTTCAATAGTCATGTTTCTCCAATGATAACTAAGAGCTGTATTAGCAGAAAAGGTGTAGCTTCTTGTGTTGTATGATTATGTGATATCAGATTGTACTATATCCCTAATCCTTCTTAGCAACATAAATACACCTCGAGGAAACATCCAGTGACAGGGATTTCATAGTTTCCACATCCTGTGAGAGGCATAGGACAGTTTTCTTGGGCCCTAGAACTATAATTTCCAGAACCCCTAGCAGAATTGGCCATGCTCGGAGTTCTAGTTCCAACTCAGTGGGAAGGTACAAAATTGGAAACAGTGAAAATAAGCAAAGGCTATCATATCCAGGCGCCAAAAAGAAGACAGAAAATTCTAGTTATTTGTTGCTTTCCAGTATTGTCCAAAGTTTTGCAGCCCTGAGTTGTAAGCTTATTTACTCAAGAGGGCTGTATTTACAATGCAGGAGCTGGACTGAGAGCCACAAAGTAGATGTGACTATGGTAGGTTTGCTTGTTTTATTTTAAAACAAAAGACAATATTCTAATGTTCATGCATTTCCCACATCAAAAGAGTGGAAATTTGTGACCATCAGAGGGTGCTTTGGGAGACATTGGTGTGACAAAAGGTGGCCTGCCCCTTTTCACTTTAGTAGTGTTGCATGCATGCACAAAAGGTGCATGGCTTGGACTGGTAATGTCTTTTATTACCAGGTTGACAACTTTTATCTACCTGGCACAATGGAAAAGCTGCCTTCTAGGGAGAAGTAACAAGATTTTTTGCAATGAGAAAATATGGACAATATACAACTTTCAGCAATTTTACTGCAAGCAAAGCTTTATTGATTCCAAGCAAATCTCTCATTCTTCACATATACTCCATCAGCCCTCTCCACCAGGTTTACTAAACTTAATCATGAATTATTAGATAAGACAGCCAGGTAGCATGGTGAAGGGGTACACATTTTGGGGTCTTCCAAAAAGCCATATTTGCATATATATTCCTTGATGCTGATACAAAGTCTAGTGCAGGGGTCTCCAAACTTGGCAACTTTAAGACTTGTGGACTTCAACTCCCAGAATTCTTCAGACAGCATAGCGCTGCCTGAGGAATTCTGGGAATTGAACTTTGCAAGTCTTAAAGTTGCCAAGTTTGGAGACCCCTGCACTAGTGTAATAACAAATTATTAATCATCAGGTAGAAAACATCTAATAATGGAGTGGCTAGTTCACAGTCATCATATCAGCTTTCTTACAATCACAATTGATTATTCAGATTTTGCTGTGGCCTCAAAATGGGATTATTTTGGCCTGTTTTATCAAAAAATGAAACCAACTGAGAGTACAGTGTGCTGGAAGGAATGATAGTGATGTCAAAAATATTTGGTTTATGGAGTGTTTGTGCAAGTCTGTAAGTATTGCCTCTGTGCCTGATGCAAGTTTACAGGGCAGTTTTTATTGCTATCCTGTATAAAGGGGAAAGCAGCAAAAATGAATACAAAAACATAATGAGGTTTAGTTTATTAAGCATGCCTCAGAAGGTATTTAATAGAATTATTCCTGAAACTTTTGCAAATGAGCAAAACTCATTTACACATAGCACAACACAGCTTTATACCACACAGAAAATGCTCTGATCAGGCTTCTATTTCTTGGCAATTCTTTGAGAAATTTCTGAATGTGAGAAAGTTATTTATTTGTATACCATTTTTATTATTTTTATAAAAACTCAAGGTTGTGACAGTGTATTTTTCTCCTATTTTTTCCCCAATAACAACTCTGTGAGGTGAGTTGGGTTGAGAGAGATTGACTGACCCAACTCACTTAGCCGGCTTTCATGATTAAAGCACGGTCTCCTACGTTCACTTAGCTGGCTTTCATGATTAAAGCATGGTCTCCTACGTTCTAGTCCGGTGTCTACTGCAAACTAGCTCTCAGGTTAGTTGTACATACCGTACAACTTTTTTTTAAGTACACAATAAAATTAATAAAGAGGAAGTATGTGATGAAGTACATAAATTATGAAATATGTTGCATGAGTATGGAACTAAAAGCTAGATGCTGAATGTAATAAGTGTGGTTTATGACAAAAATAAAGCAGGCCGGAAGATATGGAATTCTTAGTGACACTGAACAGGAACAAGTTGTGTGATACTCATCAATGTTGTTTAATATATTTGTGGCAAAATGCACTATATGAACATTAAGGCTAGGTCACACTGGCCGACGGATGCAAAATGTATGCAAAAAGGACACAGCAGACAAGCAAATTTTCGGGGGTGGCTCCATCCATTGTCATCTGCTCCAAAAAGTGGCAAAAATTTGCATAAACAGAACGGAAAAGAAAGGAAAAGAACGGACGTGGGTAGTATGTAGCAGGGATGTTAAAGGGATGTTCATAGGAAGCCTAGAGGATGTATATAGGATGCAAACCGTTCACTGCTCATCCTTTCTCTTTCCGTGCTACTAACGCTGTGTGGACGTTCCGTGTACCTTTTGTTTCCTCCCTCTTTCTGTTTTCAGCTGCAGCGGATGTGAGTTGAGGGGATGCCAGAGGATGCAGAGAGGATACAGCAGACGTGTAACGGATGATAAACGGATATAGAACGTTTGTTGCTCGTATGTCACGGATTTACATTGTACACAGCGGAAAGTTCATCCGCTCAAAAAGTTTTGTGCAGCTCAAAACTTCTTGAGCAGATGAAATCTCAGTGGACGGATGCTCAAAGGATCGAGCGTATAAAACACATATTCAGTGAGTACACAACAGATGCATAGCGTTTTCCAACAGATGGCAAGCTTTTTTTAATATTTTACATCTTCTTTGCATCCGTTGGTGCAGTGTGACATGGGCTTTACTTGGGATGACATGATTGGGAATGGTTGGGAATATGAATTATATGTACTTTTATATACAGCAGATGCTATGTTGAGGATGTGATGTTATTAGATAAGAAGCCATATGATTTGTCAGAAATGTTAAACTGACTTTATGATGCAGTGAAAAGCAAAGGTCTGAAATTAATGTACTAGAAAATTAATGTACCAAAGACTAATGAACTGTGTTTGACAGGGAAACTGGATTAAATTATAAGATATCCATAATAGGCAGTGGTGGGATTCAAAATTTTTTACTACCGGTTCTGTGAGCGTGGCTTGGTGGGCATGGTGTGGCTTGGTGGGCGTGGCTTGGCAGGGGAAGGATACTGCAAAATCTCTATTCCCTCACCACCCCACTAACCTGCTTCCCAGTTCTTGTTACCCCTGTGCAGGGCAACAAAAGAAGACCCAGCCAATCAGCTGGGAGGCAGAGAATAGATGGGGCGGGGCCAGTCAAAGGTAGTATTTGCCGGTTCTCCAAACTGCTCAAAATTTCCACTACCAGTTTTCCAGAACTGGTCAGAACCTGCTGAACTCTCTGATAATAGGTGAAATCAAAGCAACTAGATGAATTTGTGGTCCATCTATTTCATTTCATTCCTTCTTACCACTGCGTCTCCTTCAATTACCTTTTGTGCCTGCAATGGAATGCTTCCTTCCCCCTGGCCACTGGTCACAAGCCCCCCATGGCCATTTTCTCCCTGAATGCCAAGCTGTCAGTTATCTTGGGGAGGTTAAGTCTGGATACAAGGAAGAGCTTTCTAACTGATCCAGGATGCTTTGCAACATAATGTATTTTCCTTCAATAGGAGGAATATAATTCTAATTCTTATTCTTATTCTTCTAATAGTGGCTAGATGGTCAGCTTTTCAAAATGCTATAGGGAATACTGACTAAATGCCCTCTAATCTTCCTTTTAATTCTGTGGTAACCATGCCTTTTTTTCTTGCAAACCCACCCCTTGGTTCCATATAACACAAAGGGTAAAGCATTTCTCATTTTTACTTTATTCCTTACCACACACTTCAACTGGTACTTGAAAGTCTTCAAATATCTTCATTTATTTTGCCATTGTAACAAGGTACACAAGTTCATCTATTTGCCCTAAGTTTTAAATATTTGTGTTGGAAAACAGTAGTTTTGAAGTAGAGAAGAAAGAGAAGGTTGTGTTTATGGTAGGCTGGTAGTGGATCAAAGACAAAACTATTCATTTATGTCTTTCAGAAACAAGGGGTAAGCTCAGCTGTATTCACAGTGGTGAAACTTGACTGCTAATCAGCCTTATTAGTCAAAATTATTTGCCCTGATTAGAATTTTTTACCTTAAAAAAAAAAATCTGCCCTAAGGCCTAGGCAATAGTTGTTCAGCTTAAAAAAAAGTAGCCAGTAATGGTGGCCAACTTGGCAGATTCCAGGTTTTTTTTTTAATGCTTTTGATGAAATGTCAAAGTTAATGTTAAGACCTAATACTGCTGTCAAAATTAGATCACAGCAGTTGAAAAGGTATAAAATGCCCGGTAGATGGGATAATAGCACAATTTATGAAAAAATATAAAACTGTATCCTCTCAAGGGAGCTCCAAAAGTTAAAATAGTGAATTTCAATCAAGAAATCAAAGCCCTATTCCTTGATAAAATGTCAATAAGAATCTGTAGGAGTGGACTGAATGAAAGCTAATTGACCTTGTAGTTCCTTAATTCTCTTAAGGATTGATGTTTATATCCAGGAGATAGAAAACGACATTCTCAGAATCCATGTTGTTCCATCCATAGAATGTCCTGCTATGAGGATAGTTCCTCCTCTTTTGGGGACAGAAGCCAAGAAGCCTGATCAGGGAGCTTCTTCCCATAAACATTTTCTTCATTCATTCCACCAGTCTGACAATTGTCCTTCAAGCAATGTAAACACACTATGTTTTCCTTTATTATTTTAATATGTACTTTTCCTTTTCAATCCGCAGGCTTTGAACTACAAGATTAACTTCTGTAGGGACCGGCAAGCAACAGTGTAAAATATATTATCTGATGGAAAATTTAGCATGCTAGCATACTAGCAGCACCTTTAGCAGTATCAGTATCAAGACAAAATGACGACAAAATAACACCGATGATCAGAAAATGGGGGCCAATTCCTTTTCCTTCTTGAATATATCCATAATTATTTATCCTTTTCATACTACTAAGTTTATTCTGCGAAAGGTTTATGATTAAGGGGTTTAGGAGAGATACCTATGACATTTTTTCAGGCATATAGTAAAATTAGGTTGCAAGCATAAAAGCAGATGAGGTTCTGTTTGCTTTTTGAACTTGGACACTGCACTGTAATAGGGACAGGTGTGAGCATGCCCAGAAGTTGACACAAGAGGGAAATGAATCCTAGATTAATGTTCGTGGTAGTGTACCTTAACCCTCAATTAGATACGCATGAAGGAGGTTATTTAGATTTTATCCAGCTAATGATTGCCTATGCAATACGAGGTGAGATGAGGTGTCCTGGTGATAGCAGTGGATGAAATGTTTTTACAAAATTAAACAATAGATCATCAACAAACAATTGTTGCAATAAGAGTTGCGAATTGAAACCTACGTGTTCAAAGATACTTGACTGAAATCAGCATGTTAGACTTGTTTTCATCCAGCAAAATAATTACCAAGGATCTGATTTTCTCAAGAGTTTGCTTTCTTGATGTTGAAATAAACCATTTTTAATGCTGAACTGCTTTTAGAAAATTTCATTTCTCTAGTATTGTCCCCAGAAGCCTCAGTACAATTTTTTATGCAATGTAGATCATTTGAACAAAGAAAATAAGCTCAGTATAAAATCATTTTAAAAGCCATTCATACAGAAGGATGAATACAGCCTGGACCCTGGACTGAAGATGGCACTGACTCTGCAGCACCTGGCCTCTGGAATCACATACAGAAACATGCAGTATGCGTGGAGAGTGCCACACAACAGCATCAGCAAAGTGGTCAGAGAAGTGGTGCAGGCCATCATTGAAGAATACGTGAAGGAGCTCAAGTGCCCCACCACTGAACAAGGCTGGAGAAAACTTGCAGAAGAGTGGTATCAGAAGTGGAACTTTCCCCACACCGTTGGAGCCATAGATGGGAAGCACGTGGCCTGCAAAGCTCCAGCCAACTCAGGGTCCACTTATTACAACTACAAGGGCTTCTTCAGTATCATCCTCTTTGCCATGGTTGATGCTGACTACAAGCTCATCTACATCGATGCTTCAGGCAATGGGTCAGCTTCAGATGGCCAGGTGTACAACGCAAGTGACCTCAAGGATGGGCTGGAATGCAACCTCATCATGGGTTTTCCAGATCCAGACCCCCTACCCAATGGCACACAAGATGTGCCCTACTTCATCGTTGGTGATGACGCGTTCTCCCTCAGAACCTACCTCATGAAGCCATACACTTCAAGATACCTCACCCGTGAAGAGAGGATCTTCAACTACAGGCTGTCCAGGGCAAGACGGGTGGTGGAGAACGCCTTTGGCATCCTGGCCAACAGGTTCCAGATACTTCTCACCACCATGCATCATGACCCAGAGACTGTGAGGAGCATCGTGGAAGCTTGTTGCATCCTGCACAATCTCATGAGCACCCGCTATCCAGTGTTGCAGAACAAACTTGTCAACTGTCAACAAGGGAATGGGACATGGAGCCTGGTGAATGGAGGCAAGGACGTAACCTGATACACTGTGGATGTACAAGGCCCCAACAGAGCTTCACGTGAAGGGAAGAAGTAGCACAACCTACTGAGACACTGGTGCAACTCCCTAGCTGGAGCAGTGGAGTGGCAAGACAGGATGACAGATGATTAATGGATGCTTCCTTGAGACTGTCGCATAACACTGATGAGATTGTGCCATGTATGTTGAGTGGTCCTACAATGAATAGGGCATTAATAAAGAACTTTGTTTATTTTAAAATGTGTTGATCAATGAATAAATTGTTATTGATAAAAAGGTCCCTATGTGTGGCAGCTGGGATGGTGGACCATACAGTCCCACTGTGCTTGCACTGGAGGTTTATCTATCCCACAACTATCCTTATCCATCCCACAAGCATGCAAAGGCTTAACCGTTTTTTCAAAGTTTTTACCAACACTTTATTAAGTAAAAAAAATGAACCAAGTGTCTTAAGCAAAGATAACCTTGATTAACTGTCTTAGGTAAACTTTATGACTTTATTAAATAAGCAAAATGAACCAAGTAAAGTGTCTTAAACAAAGATAAACTTAACAAGTACAACTCAGTCTCTGACACTATTCTCAGTCACTCTGAGTCATGTCCATGGTCTCAGCTGTTAAGTGGGCAGGGACTGTGGAGGTGGCTGTGGCTTGAGTGCTGGTCTGAGGCACCACTGGGGTGCTTGGCCCCGAGGGTACAACAGGGGATGGTGTGTTCAGGAAGCTATCCGAGAGCTGACTCAGTCCCGTGAGATTGAGAGGCCGTTAATCAAGGACTTGAGATGTCAGGCCCAATACTGATGACAGATGGTCCATTGATGGGCTTGGCTGTGGGGTGGAGGAAGGAGGAGTGTAGTGGGGCTGTCTGGTCTGCAGCTGGGTGAGGAGTGGCATCTGTGGCGTCCGATGAACCTGGGCCTGGGCTGGGAAGTTCTGCTTCTGCTGTGGGAAGTCCTGGTAATCGTAGCCTTGGTAGGTGAGAGGCTGTTGAAAGCCATGGAAGGGCTGTGACGTCGCCTGGGGTGGAGGAGCAGACCTGGACTGAGTAGGAGCAGCTTCAACTGGGCCTTGAGGGTTGTGCAGAAGTGCTGTGATCTTCTGCTTCATCACCTGGTACTGGGCCTCGGGCAGGTCCCTGAGGGTCTGGCTCACATAGGTGATGAAGGGCTTCCGGTCCGAGGATGGTATATCGCTGTGGACCAGCTGAGAGAGAAGTTCTGTGCTGGTCTTCATTGTGTCCCTGATCTTCAACAGCATACTGTAGTCCTGGCCCTCCAGTCTGCCTCTGTGCCTGTATCCTCTGGAGATGGGGATGGGGATGGGGGTGGATTGGCCTCTGGTGACTGCTGCTTCTTCCTCCATTTATGACAGCAGGGCGTCATCCTCCACGGGATCCTCCAAGTCTGCCGGCATGGGGAGTGCAGCTGTCGGGGGGGGATCTCTGCCATGGGGCCCTCTGAAGACACCTGCCTGGACAGGGTAGCTGGCTCCTGGCTGGAAGAGGACTGGCTGTCTGAGGGAGAGGGGTCTCAGAGGGGCTGCTCCTCAGTGGCGGATCTCACCCTCCAGGAAACTGCACTTGGCCATGACGTACATCTCCTGGTCAGTGAGCTTGACAGCGGCCTGCCCGAATTTCTTGAGGTGTAGCTTGCCATACCAGGTGTGCATGTGCTTCCACCATCCTAGGAGTACTTCTGCAGTGTACCCCAGGCTCTCTGCCTTGTCTCTCCAAGCTGCCTGCTTCTTCTTGGTGTCCCGATACAGACTGTGGCCCTTTCTCCAGAGGTACTCGTTCTCCCTCAGCCATTCCAGCACCTCATCCTCATGCTCCTTGGAAACGGTGTACTGTTTCCTCTCTCCCTTCTGCTTCTCTTGCCTCTTCCTCCCTCTGGCAAGGGCTTCAGGGGCTTGAACAGCAGGGCCTTCAGGGGCTTGAACAGCAGGGCCTTTAGGGGGCAGCAGGGCCTTCAGGGGCTTGAGCAGCAGGGCCTTCAGGGGCTTG
>BLBF01000063.1:14021524-14147025 GCA_015471245.1 Laticauda colubrina | reverse complement strand
GGCTTGAGCAGCAGGGCCTTCAGGGGCTTGAGCAGCAGGGCCTTCAGCAGCAGGGCTTTGAGGGCCTTGGGGCTGGTCCACCACAGCAGTAGCAGCAGCAGCAGCTTCAGAGTCAGTGCCAGGGAGTGGGATGCTGGTTCTGGCCTTCTTGCCAGGGCTGGAACGAGTAGGCATGGGCTTCCTCTTCTTGCCTGACTGACGAACCATGGTGTTCCTGCTAGATGTATGTGGCAGCATGTCTTTCCCCTGTATGCTGACTGCATGCATGCTGCATCCTTTTATATCCGCAGAGCTGACGCAATTCATACTCCCCGCATGCGCAGTGAATGCTTTGCATCCGATATACATCCGCACGGCATCCCCTTTGTTTCCTATAGGTGTCTGTGATGCATCCGCTTCATCCGCTATGCATCCGCCCCTTCCGCTATGCGTCCGCTTCGAAATTCTCCCCCAGAACCCCTTCGGATGTGTCATCCGCTTCCATCTGCTGTCATCAGCTAGGCTTCCTATGAACATCCGTTTAACTTTCCCCACTACATACTACCCACATCCATTCTTTTCCGTTCTGTTTATGCAAATTTTCACCACTTTTTGGAGTGGATGACAACGGATGGAGCCACCCCCAAAATTTTGCTTGTCCACTGTGTCCTTTATGCATACGTTTTGCGTCCATCAGCCATTGGGACCGGTTCTTTAGTGAAGCATTGATATTAACTCAACCAGGATTAACTAGGATCTTCAACCTTGGCAACTTTTAAGATTTATGGACTTCAACTTCCAGAGTTGGAACTTCAACTCCCAACTCTGAGAGTTGAAGTCCACAAGTTTTAAAGTTGCCAAAGTTGGAGACCCCTGATCTAGGACATCACAATGACCTCCTTGCAGGATGAAGTCAATGAAATAACAGGTGTTAAGTGATACCATTTAAAAAAATGTATATTCATGTTGTCAGGAGCCACAATCCAAAACTGATCAAATATAGTCTTGCAAGGTTGTCTAGACTGCGGCACAATGTCAGCCCAGAAGGTAGACTTCATCTGCAAAGAACTAATTAAATGTGATGCAGTCAGATATATATTCTTGGCAGAGTTTGGTCAGGGAAATCTAAAAGGTTCATATAATTACTGCATGTTCAGACTAATTTTGGATGAGCCTAACTGTGCTTCGAAACTGCTTCTGCTGTGGCGAATTATCAGGGGTTGCTTGTAAATAATGCATAAAGCCAATGGCATCCCACATTCTCTTACTTAAAAAGCAAATTCTATTAAAAGTACTGGACTTATTTCCATAAAAATGGATGGAAGATTTCTGCCATCAATTGTAATTACAATATTTATAGAACACATAGGCAATATTTCATAAAACCAATGTTCTATCACAATCTAATACAGTATAAAATACAACACAACTTTAAACAATGTGGACTCATATGAGAATTTCTTCTTTACCTTAAGCATCTTTTATTAATTAACTCATGCAGTAATGGGCAGACACATTTTGTGAATAATTGTAAACATACAAAAAAGTCATATCTGAAAATTATAATTAGAATATACAATATTTCTGCAAATACAAAATAAGCTTCTACCAAAAAGTACAAAATATATGGTATATATATATTTTTTTAGTGATGTACATTCAGAGGGCTGTCAGGTTAACAATGGATTTAATGTTAAAATATCTTAATGTAAATTAAAGTGTTTACATATTCCAGTCACAGATTTTATCCAATATTTTCAGTGATTATTTAATTTTCCTACTGAGATTAATGATATTAATTCTCTGTAATCTTCTCTATATTTAAAATTAAGAATGACTGAACTCTATGTCCTGTTGCTGATTAAACATCCAGTGTTGGGATTCTGAAGTATGTACTGTATGAACCTGGACATTCTGACTGCCAAAGGCATACCTGTTTACACAATGGCTACCACAATGTGTGTTGATAACTAGGCAGCAACTCACAGAAATTATTTTAAAATGGCAATGTGACACGATTATTCCCCTTAACCCATTTCATCAATGCTTTGCACCACTGCAATTTTTCATTGCCTTTGTTTTGCTAGGCTTACACCGAAGTACTACTTTGATTTTGGAATACTCTGAGGACTCTACATGAGATCCATAGGTATTCTTGTAAATAAATATGTCACGACTGGCATTTAGTTTTGCAGCATGCAAGCATTCCATATATTTTAATTAAAAAATAAAGCCCATTGCTGCAGAAACCTGATTAGCCCTACTGGAGTTTTCCTAAGATTCTCTGCACCCATTGACATGACACTGCCTATCTGTGAGCTATGCTGTATATATGCTTACATTTGGAAAGTCAAGTCTACATTATTATTCCACTACAAAATAACTAATCCTGCAGAACCTTATCCAAAAGTTTAAAAAATCAACCGTACATTGCTGCTATCTTTATCCATCCTTAGATTCAATGCCATTTGACTCCAAAATATGTATATGGGATACAGTCTTGATAAAATGGAATGAAAAGATTGGCAGCAAAGAAGCACTTTCTAAATGCAACTATTCAATAAACCAGCTTTGTTTTTGTTTTCTTTGCCTAGTAAGTTTGCCATCTAATAGTTATTTGTTGTTGTTTTTTTGGGGGGGGGGTTGTTTTTGTGCTTTACATCTATATACTAAGAATAAAGTTGTACTATCAGCTATTGAGGAGCAAGGAAATTGAAAAGTATAACTCTAACGTTTTACCTTTTCCCTCATTTCAATCCATGAGACACATTCAATGTATTAATGTTAAGAAGTATGCAAGTAAATTCAGATGGAAGATTGTGAGCATTACTACCAATGGCATTTATGCATTCTCTCTCAAAAGATTTGTTTTAACCAGAGTAGAGGACTAGAAGAAACACAAAATAGCTAACTACTCTAATTACCTGAATGGAGCAGACTTATTGTATTATTGTAACCCTATCTAGAAGCATATAATGGGGGCCAGGGATGCTGTCACATAAATTCTTTAACAAGGGAAATCTGCACACACAGAATACTATAGTGTTAATTCGTTTAGTATCAAGTAAGCTATGAAGCATTGCTTTAACAGAAATGCCGGTAAAATAATACAAACAGAATGTAGTGCTTAGAAGACTACATACCAAATGTATAAAAGACTACATTTTCAAATATTCTTTTATTAATACCTATTTAGATAAGAATTTTGAACCATAGGCTAGAAACAAAAGCTTAAAATGGTTTGACAATTTAAAAAAATCCCTTATATATTTATTCAATAAAATATTGTCTTGGAATAAATCACCTCACCAAAACCCTTGACCTTGGCCAAAAACAATTAATTCTTGAAAAGAATGATTATTAGTTAACAAAATTCAGAATGCAATCTTTCCCTTTTTTTTAATAAAATAAGTCTGAAAATGGGAATGTCTAAAAATAAACTATTATTCAAACAAACAAACAAATAACCCTATGTCAGAAAGAATATTGCTTTATTTCCTCAGAGTATCTTCTATAAAGTCCACATCAAACTGGTTAAATGCCATCATGCCTATAGGGTTTTATGTTACCCAGGACTTCATCTTCCCAATTGGGAAGACAGCAGAAAAAGAAGGCACAACCTATCACAATAACTGTACTTGCCCAACCAAAACCATAAGCCCAGCTGAACATGTTGCTTCCGGTCAATAGAATATCTTCGGTGTATTTCACTGGGTAGATGACCAAGCCTAAGATCTGGAAAGCAGCTGGATGGAAACAAGGAGGAAAGAAAGGCATTAAATAAAATCTCACACCACACAGAAATTTGCAGCAAATTGTATTTGCATTAGAAGAGATTAGGATGGTCCCAACCTTGCCAGCCTTTTATAAGGTCCTAAAGACTTATCTCTGTGCCAAAATTAGGGTCTCAAACGTATGGAGAGATTCATATTCCTGCTGCATTAGCGTTTGTTGACTGGGTTATTTCCTTGGCTGCCATGCATTTTAATTATTACACTGTAACAATATGTTGTAATTGTATTTTTATTTAATATATTTGTTGCCTAATCATTTGCTGAGATTGGTGGCTTTACAAATTGATTGATTGAATAATGAGGTATTGTTGATATAGTACAGTAGACTGTAATTATAATCATTTATATTCATAGATATTAAATTTCCTAATTAAATCTCTAAAGTTTCAATATTCTTTCTTCCATGCTATCTCACAAAATGGAGTGGAGTGGCAATCTAATCAAGGGAGAATCATCCTGCATAAAAGAGATGACTCAACAATGCCAACGTTCAATGACCTACCTCTGTAATTATTAGTAAGATCAATCATTGGTCTTACCAATAATTAGATTTTTCAAATCTGTTTGTCAAACACTTAGAAAAAATTTATATTGTTGACTTTGCTATCAACAGTTGATAATTGCTTGTAAAAAAATTTCTTAATCATGGGAAAACATCACACAATGTATGAAGCATCCCTATGTTATTGTGTATAACAATCAAACAAATGAATATTATAATGTGGTACACCTGTTACACACAGAATTAGGAGCCATTAGACATATTCCTTGTCAAAACCAGAATCTAGCACAACTAAATTTCACTGTCCAATCATTTATTTTAAGAAGTTTTTCCCTAACTTTCCATTGGAATCTGCCTCCCTGTAACTTCAGAACATTGTTGAACATCTTATACTTTGGGATAACAAAAATCGTGGCTATTTGCTATGTAATATTCCCTCAGATACTTGATGATTGTTAGCAAATCCTCCAAATACATTTGGGAGCTTTCTGCTACTGTTGTTGCAGAGCTTAATATATTTAGTCTTTCATGTGTTTTCTCACTGAATTTTTCAATTCTATAATCATATTGATCTTCTTTGAAACTGTTAAAATTTATCTGAATTTTCTTCAGTTATGGCACCCAAAACTGGCCAGATCTTCAAGAATGGTTATGACTACCGCAGAATAGAGTGGAACTCATAACCTATGATTTATAAAATATATTTCTATTAATGCAACTTAAAACCATATTTGACTTTCTGCAGCCATGCATATTCTAAGCATGATCAACTGCAATTTTAATTTTTTTCGCATATAACACTACTGAACCAGGTTTCTCCTGTGCACATCTGATTTCTTTTTCTTGTGATAGACTGCATTTGCCTTTGCTCAATTTTACTCTGTTATTTCCAACTCTGCTTTCTACCCTGGGGAGGATCCATGGGCAGTTGACTTTGAGGCACAATTTTGGATGTTGTATTTGGAGGGAGGATAAAGTGTGGGAATAGCGGTGTTTTGCCTTTCCCATTCCCACTCTTAATGCCCCATATCTGCCAAAACAAGTCAAAAAACCCATTACCCTCAACTCTATCCTGCAGCCTTCCAAAAACCTGAAGGTTGAGTTACAACTTCCAATTCTCAGAAGCTGCTCAACTTGACTTAACCTATTATAATTTTGATTTGTGTTTTTATCTTTAAGGATACTGGCAGTCATGCCTAATTCTATCTTCAGCAAGTCTGGCTGGCATTCGTTCCACCACCTCCCCCAAATCATTAATAAAAATGTTGAAGGGTGAGAGACTCAGATGAAGGGTCTAGTTGAGTTTCTGCACTACACTCATGGTTTCTGAGTGTAATAAATCATAATTGGATAAACTTTCACAGTACAGTAATCTATAGATTATGCTTCACAAATCACCCTAAATTCATCCAAGGCAATAAACCCAAATATAGAAACCAAATTGCATAAATGATCTCAAGCTAGCTGTGATTCAACCATAGCTATCTTGCTACATATGATCCTATGAGCTTTTTTGTAAAATATTTTGAAGAGATTAAGTTATATTATGTCCACAATATAGAAGGGAATATATTTACATATTAAATATATTTTTGCAAATTAATGTAATTGCAAATGCAAATAACAATAAGTAAAAATATATTTAGTAATACATGTATAACAATACAGTAATATCCTAAAATATATAAAACTTTCTCCAAAATGAAGATACTTGCCTATTAAAAAATAAAATTGGGGAGGCAAATTAGAAACTAAATGATGGCTTAATGCTGGTTAGCTTCAATTAAGAAAGCTGACCTGGTTGAGTCTGAACAGTTGTTTGTTGCTAATATGAAATCTAAGAAAAGTTGTACAAGAATGGGAAGGAGCTGACTAAGAAATTAAAAGCTTTTTTTTGACATATTGGAGAGAGAAGCATATTTTGAGAAAGTCACAAACAATTATACTTGGTCAGAAAATCAGTTCTCTTATTTACAGGCTTACCAACAACGAAGAGCAAGCCACCAATTCCTCGAACAAAGTTAAACCGCAATATATCGATGGAAAATGCTATGATTGCTAAGCAGAAACAGATGCAGAGGATGACAAAACCGACAAGATACGTAGCAGCAGCAGCTCTGCCCCAACCTTTGGGGGAAAAAAAGAGATAAACATATGTACCTTATATGTAATTATATACATTTTGCATTAGTTAAATGTTAGCTTAGAAAGATATTAGTTAAAGAAACTGAGCAGAAATCTTGCTTTTATTGTTAAAGGCATTATTAAATGTTGTGATCCTTTCTTTTCATCCGACACAACTGCAAATCTCTCTGAAGAATCAACAGTTTTTATAACAGGTATGCTTGAATTTGATTATCTTCTACTGACAGCTTTTTCATTCCCTGTTCAATACATTTTCACCCCCACCACTGCATTTTTAAAACAAGATGGTTAATCTACATAGTCAAAAGGGAAGTGAAATTAGAGACACATCAAGCTAAACTGCTTGAATGGTTGAGATACAGTCTAAGTCCAGCATCTCAACCATACTAACACAATTTAGTTGATGTCTCTAATTTTTCTTTTCAATCCCTTTTTGCTAAATTAGAAAGCCTAAAGAGCCTTTCCACCTAAATATATTGCTTCTCCCTTTTCTCCCCCCCCCCCCATGTCAAGCCATGGTTTACTTAACTATAGCTTACTGAATAAGACACAATTAGATAAGTATACAAAACAAGCAAATAACTGTCATGGTTAAGATCTTGTATTTCAGTACCTTTTCAGAAATGGTGTTCATACAGCACTATATGCAATATTTCAAATAGTTTCCATAGTCAATGAATCAAAACTTTACCATTAAGGCTCTAAGTTATACTTCTGATTAACACAAATGCAATAAAATTGTATCTTGGTTCTTTCTCTACAATTCCCAATATGGACTTTACTTTCCAAAGCAATTATAACCCCATCAACTTCTAGGCAAGTGGATTTCAATACCCAGAATTTCACAGCTTTCTTCATTACAGCAGAAAATTCAGGATATTTCTCAGAGGTCTTCACATCAGATTGGTCACATTGGGGAAGACTGCACTAAATCAACATTTTTATCCATCACAATCCCAAGAACTCTCTCTCAGTTGCTTATAACCTTACAAATGTAAATGTAACATTTTAAAAACCTTCCATATGTAATACTTTTCACTAAATTACATTTGTTCATCCTCCAGATTTGAAGGCATTCTTTTGGGATTTTCTAGTTTCTATCCTTGATCCTCAGACAATTTGGTCACTTCCAAAACATTTATGAATAAACTGGAGTACTCATTTGATTATATATCCTAAACTCACTGCTTACTATCCTCTATTATGAGCAACAATTGTCACTATCCTTTTTGACCTGTAATACCCAAAAGTGGACACAGTATTTACTTGTTAACCAGGAGTGTTTGAATTCATCTGATCATACAGCCCTTGAATCTTAAATGCACTGTTTTAACCACTTGATTATCTCAGTGTAAAACGTACCCTTTATTTGGTGCCATACTTGCTCATTCTCATTTCTTGAGGGACCAATCTTAATATTTTCTCAGATCATCATATCTAAATGATGATTTAGATGATTTATTTAAATCACTGTTTTCATTTACTAAGTAGAATTTAATCTGTTGTCATCTCTATTTACCGTTAATCCCTAATTTCTTACTGAAAATGTTAGTTTTGTCATACACTATCCTATATTGTACTTTTTGCAGTGAAATATCCTCTTTTAAGTATATTTAACCCCCTTATCTTTAAATGCTTCAATCGTTTTAAAGGAAAAAAAGCAGTTTTTAAATTCAGAATTAAAATTAAAGACAGTATTATCTGGTATGAGAAGAAAAGGAAAACCGTACAGTAATAGAGAGATCCCATAGTTTACTCCTCATTCCTTATCTGTGATTGTCTCTGAGGAATTTACAGCTACTGTATAATGACTCTAACAAATGATTTTTAAAGGTAAAAGATACAGCAAGTCAGATTATATAGGCCTGAATTTGATCAGAAAAAGTGATCAGAAAAATTTATGATGGCATCTCTCCTGTCAAATTCAGTCAACAGTTTATTACAATTTCATTTTATAATCTGACTTTGCTGATGGGATCCACCCTTTCATACTGGATTTCAGTTGAGTTGCTAATCATAGGGTTCTAATGCTACTCTGACATTTACAGATTTAAAAAAACAATTAGCAATAGAGAATATTTGTAGTTCAGGTTTGAAATGAGGGTTCCTTGGTACTGTCTGAGCTTGGTTGTTTTCTTGGAGAAATTTCATGACCTAATCTAAGTAACATCATCAGTACACCATCAGAAAACAACCAAGCTCAGAGAATGCCAAGGAGCCCACAATTAGTATTGTTGAGAAAATTTTTGACAATTGTTAAAAGATGAAAGAAGATGAGGTTTTGTATGCAACTTGTTTTATTTGAGGCGAAAAGGTCATAATTTTTCAATCAAATCTGCTCGAGAGGATTGGGGAACATTTCCCTCAATGTGTGAAAGAGCAAAGAAGCAGGAGGAGAAATGAATAAACAGGGCTTTCTTTAACTATCTTATGCCTGGAAAGTGTGGAGTGATGGATGGGATACCATTACAGATCTATATCTCTTTCATTCTATGGGAAACAGTGATTGTAGTTTTTTTTCCTATTTTCTATCTGGAGAAGACAGACACATTATTAAAAATAAAAGGTTTATCCCACATTTATTCCATTCTAATTCTAATTTCTTCACGGAGGGGCTATGCTTTAACGCAAAAAAAAAAAAATGGGAAAAGATATAGGACTCCATGTTACATCTAGTTTAATCTTGAAGCAAATCTGAATTACAAACTCTGCAATTTAATTATCATTCCAAACAAAGAATGCCTTACTCCCCAATGCATAGGGAGTGGCTCTTTTCTGTATTCTGTGCAACATTAATACTTAACAAGTACAATCTTGAATAAGAATTTGCGCCCAATGCAAGCCTGCCATGAACAAGTGATCTTTCTCCAAGGTAGCTTCTCTTTTAAGCGAAAGGGTGGAATAAAATCAATGTGTTAATTACTTGTAATTTTTAATCTAAGTAACATCATTATAGGTAATAAGTCTTCCTCTTACATTTTTCTCATTTAAAAAAAAAGTCACGATCCAATTTGTAAGCAAGTTCTTCATTCAGGCAATTGCTGAAATTTTGCAATCTTACCAATTAACTGATTTATTGTGACACATTAATCTTAGCTAGCTTGCATGCAGCAAGCAGCACAATAATACAAAGTTCATTCCATTCCCAGTGCATGTTGAATGAATCATCTTTCTAAATATTCTTTACAAAACATATACAAAAAGTGCTGTAAGAAAGGCCAACATTTAAGGAATGTGTCTTTTAAAAAAATTCACACCTGAAATAGCAATTTGGCTTCTCTCACAAAAGTCTAAATTTAAATAAATTTAGATGTTCAAATATTTTCCTTGTACCCAAGTATACAAAATATCCCTGATTTAATTTTTTTTGTTTCCAAATTGAATCACTCAACCTCTGGATATTTGATAGCTAATTATTTTTAGACAGCCTAAACATACATAACTTGTAAGCAGTTAAATTTTAAAACACATCTAAGTTAGGGCAAAATTTACTATCCCAATTTTGCTGACTTCAACTATCAAATCTATCTTGAACATGAGTGTTGGTTGCAAAAGAAGTTGGGATAGTAGTTTTTGTTTGCCTGTATTTCCATGCATCTATCTTTACATCAAAATTTCTGTGTTTTATTTTGCTTTGCATGATTTCAGTAAAGACAAATTTGAATCCAGGTAGCTGATAAACTTGTTTGGGAAGGATAAAAGAAACACTTTGATTCATTCCAGAATTTTTAGACACTCCTCACGAAAGTATCAACGATGACTAAGAATATGTTATCTCAACTTTCCATTAGACTTTAAGCTGGCTTCTGTAGAGGTCGCTCTCTCTTTTATCTATGAAACAAGTATGTGAGGGAGACTCAGCTGTCCAAGAATGACTGGCCTAAATCCCATACTGTCAGTGTGGTTAGTCCAGAAGACTATTCTCCTTCTCTAGCTAAGCCAATTTTTAATGAGTTTGTGGGAAAATTATTTCCTTTAAGTAGACAGACTATAAGTGTTACAGTTCCTCAGTTTATGTAATTTATATGCTTTAATAACTGATACTTTGGCAAAACAATAGTTAAGTATAGGTAAGAATTAGAAAGAACATTATTTCTATTACATTAAAAAAAAATACAAGTTTGCATTTGAAGTAAAAATTATAATTATTTTTTATATAAAGGAACAAATGCAATTGTCACTTTGACTTTTCCAATTAAAGGGAAAAAGCAGTGACTGTTAACATCTCTAAAGGGCATGTTTGGCAGCACCTAAGTTCCTCTTCTTCAACTCCAATAAGCTTTGTTATTCCATTAGTTCTCAAAGCACCATTTTACACGCACTCAATCTTCTGTAATTGGCACCCTCCAGATGTTTTGGGATCCCAAATATACTTTGCTGTCTAAAAAATCTTCCGTAATTGCTACTTCAACATTTCTGGAGGCACCAACCTGAGGAAATTTAAATTAATGTATCACACGAAGCCTGCTATGGTAATACGTTAACTTCTGGACATATTTTTCCCTTAACTACAAAAGACTTGCAAAGCGCTGCAGATCTTCCCCTATTTGGCCATAATTCAATTCCAGCTCAGCCAAAAAAAAAAACAGAGATTACACAGAGATTTGGTATCAAGCAACAAGTCAGGGCAAAGGGATCATTGCTCTCCCTCCCACCCATTCTGAAAGCACAAAGGCCATTTGCTTCTCCAGCTTTGACAGGAAGGTGAGGATTTGTGAAGAAGAGCAGAAATACAGACAACAGTCAAAAGACTCGCCTCCTCTTATTTTATTTATTTTTGTCAATTGCTTACAAGATAATAGGTACAAGTGAAAACATAGTTATGAATATATGGATACATATAGGAAAAAATAAAAAACAATAAAGGCAGGGAGGGTAGGCACATTGGTGCGCTTACGCCCGCTCTGCATTAGTTTAAAACGATGAGCAAAGCTCCTCAACTTCGGGTGAGTAAAAGGTGTGGCAACTCGTTTGACCCAGAGCCCTTTCGAAGCCGTCTCAAGGAATAATTTTCCAATGATGTTGCAATTCACCTTCTTGCATCTTCAAAATCCTCCGCGGATCGATCACAAAGGGCCTCGTTGTCTGCCTGTTACCCCTCTATCTCCCGTTGCGTCTCCCTTTATTCAAAAGTGATTCGCTGCCATGCAAAAGAAGATTTAGTCCCTCTTCTGAATGGCACTCCGGGTTTTCACCTCATTACCTGTTTCTCCACGGCTACTCGTTTTGCATAAAAGCGAGACTGACGGCACCCGTGTACGTCATTTGTTTCCCAGCAAGGCCTGTATTTTTTTTTTATTTTTTTTTTGCCATCCCCCCTCCCCACATCGACTGAATAAAGCGAGACTTGACCAAACTCCCTCTCGGCTAAACAACGCACGCCGCTTGCCGCCAAGACTTACTGTAGTCCATGAGAGAACTGCACTTCCACCCTGCATCGTCAGGCTTATCTTTCTGACAGTCCCACCACAACCAGGCTTTACGCACGTAGGGCGCTTCGGCCGACTCCAGCCACCCTTTGCCAGCCAGGGCTATGATGCCAAAGAGGATGGCTATCCCCAAGAGAAGGGGCAGGATCCATCTGCACCTCCAGCAGGCCAGGCCGCACCTGAACATTTTCCTCCGGCAGATTTCAGGCGAAGAAGAGGAGAGAAAACAGGAAGTGCGGCTTGAGGTTCCCCCCCTTTTAGGCCAAAATCCTCGGGCCGGGCTTTGAGCCTGGGAGAAGGCGTCGGAAAAGGCGCCGCGCTTTTTAAGCGGCGGGCAAGGTTCGAAGGACGGCCCCGCCTAGATTCCGGGCGCGGAGAGCGGCGGTTGCTGCTGGAAGAACCTGTCGAGCGAGAGAGAAACTGACGATAAACAAACCTGGATTCCAAGCAACCTCCCAGGCTTTTTTTTTTTAACTCTTTCTCCACGGGGAGGCAAGCATGCACATCCTGAGGGGCGGTTCTGTGAGGCTGTTGCTCATGAAAAAGGACAGCAACAACTCCCGAAAAAGAGGCTCGTCAAGGGAACGGCTATCCTGGAGGAAGTCAGGATCATTCGAGAGGATGTCTTAGGCCACGTGCTTAATAATAGGTTGGGATATAATGATATAATATCTCCGAAATTGCTTTCCGGGTGTGTTCCTTCTTTTTCTTTTGAGTGACGGTTTTTGTTTTCTTAAAGGTTGGCCATTTCAGCCCAAACTGAATGGTTTGGAGCCAGCAACTTACAAAATTCCTAGGCCGGAATTCAGGGGTTTGCACTCAGGGTTGGACACCACCAAGTTGAGAAAGCTGCTGGAAGAGATCTGAAACGACCTTCTTGACGCTTCTCTGGAATGTGTAATTTATCTGAATAAGTCAAAAGCGAAGAGACCTTGCTCTCAATTTTACAACCAGCAAGAACAAAACTGCACTTCTCTTTGTCAGTGATCAAACATATTAACTATTTTCAGGAATATCTCTTTTGTTTCTGCTCTCCACTTCATCCAGTCCATACTATACTACACTACACTACACTACACTACACTACACTACACTATACCCCTGCTCAAATGTGATACTATCAGAAGTATCTTCATTTGACAGATATCACATCTTAGACTTTTATTCCAGCAAGGGTGTGGATGCATGGAAAAGAATAAAGTGGCAGGCACTCTTCATATATTACATTAACTGTATGGCCTTATTATTGTTCGGTTGATTACAATTTTACTCAGGTGGTATACATCTTCTAGTTACAACTGAAACGATCGAGCAGAGATTTTTTTACCCAATGGAAAAATAAGATCATGCAAATAAAGTCAGCACAACATTTGGCTGTGAAATCATAGAATTACATCACTGAAAACTAGAAGTGAAAAATACATATTTTGAAAGTAAGTTATTCTTGAAGTTAAAAAGGATTCTGGTTTTAATTATGATGCTGAAGAAAGGGAATAAGCCCTCCTGACCTAGTTTTCTCCTTGTGTTGATCTTTATACAGAAGAAAGACATTCACAGATTTCTCAGCCTGAGTCTGTGTATTTGTTGAGTTACATCAGAGGTCTCCAAACGTGGCAACTTTAAGACTTGTGGACTTCAACTCCCAGAATTCTCCAGCCAGCATCGACGAGTGATGCATGTATTTATAAGGATTGTTTCAGCAACCGAACAAAACGGCAGAAGTCTACGTTTCCTCATGGTTTTGGAAAGTTCTCTGAAGGAAATAACATCCTATGAGAATCTCAGTTATTTTTTGGAGATCCATAATTGGAGGATAACTGACTTAATCACCTGCAACCAGTAGCAAGTCCAGGGATTCAGTTTGAGACCAATGAAGTAGAAAGGGCAATGTTTTGCAATGACAACAACAAAACCCAAAATTCTTCCAAAGCCACAGTTCTACTTTACATGGATTACAATTTCAGATTTAAAAAAAAAATAGTGTGATCTGAGAACTTTTACTGTCATAAATAGTTTCATCTTTGGTCTACTTATTACGAGAAGAACGGATAGCTTATGTAAGATCACTAACATACTATTATTATAATTGAAAGCTTGAATAAAAGGACTGCATTGGTTTCCTTGGACTCCTTAGGTACACACATTTTTCTAGGTTACTTTAAGGTATGGATTTTTGTTATGTTCCATAATTCCAATATCCGACTGACAAAACATAGATGTGCAAAAATATTTGGTGCTATTTTAGTTGGTGGTATCTATGGTGATCTCCTAGTTCATTGAACTAGTTGTCATAGCTATATAATGGCTGACCCTTCTAGATATACAAGATAAATTGAGTGTATGAGTACAAGCAAGTAATGCATTCTTATCCTTAGATACATGGATTACAATATCCTATATTTTTTCAGCCAGTTTGCTGATTCATTTTGGAACATGACAGCATTATTGTTACAATGGCCTTAGTCAAAATTTTACTTGGCTCACACATTATTAGAACAAGTTATTCATCTGGACTATTTTCTGAGATCTTTTTTAGATTGCATACCTTTGACATTTGGAAATCTCTTGATGATAGTCCTGCAAAATATTGCTGTGGATGGCTTTTGTGTTCCCAAAACTATGGAAGAGGTAACTAATTACATTTATCACAATGCTGCCCTCCCTTCCCTTAATAGGGATTCCCTGCTTATTTAATTTTCTGAGCATATGGGATTCTTTAAAGCTTTATATTATTGGTCCCACATTTATATTTTCGAAGAAAGTTTATTGTATTCATTTGAAGAAAACAGGCATTCTTGAAAATAAAGATGAGAGACTGGAAAATGACACTTATAATTACAACATACCAATTTTCCACTATTTTTAATTAAAACAATAAGAATTCAGATTGGATCTAGTGGTACTAAGAACAATGTCTGCACATTACTTTTCCCAAGCAACACATAGATGATTTCAGCATGTGTGAGATCCTGTATGCTAGAATATAGTTTCTTAATTTTTATTCTGGATTTTCTGAATATCTTATTCATTCCAAATTGTGCAAATGCAAATTTAAACTGCAAGTTGTGTGCATATTGCTGGAATTTTCCATGGTACATACATTATGCACACCTTGTCATAGCATGTCAGTTACTCTGTTACAACTGTGAGTGAAACTGAACAAGTCTTCAGATCATTGGCTCAACAGAGAAAAATTCGTCTGGAGAATAACTAATTCTTACCCCAGCAGATTTTACCAGTTTTGCATATTTCACGGCTATTTAACATTTGTTCCTAAGACATATTTTCAAGCGAGGAACATGTGGAATAGTATAGAAGTTTTGTTCTGTTTCTGATTACACCTTTGATAATTGCTTACAGACTGTCCTGTTTTCTAAGTGTGAGGCTTGTCAAATCAGAAGACACAACTCTTCTGAAATGTGTCATTGAGAAATGGGCCTTTGCAATGTGTGTGTCCTTAAAAGGGCCTATCTTTAGGTAGTAACTAGGCCAGTTCATAATGAGAGAGGCAATCTCTTGGATAGCCAAAATGAAACCATATACACTTTGAAGTGATTCTGGAAAACTGGTAATCACAGCAGATCTCCCAGACTGATATGTTTTGACAGTTTTACCCACAAAGGAATTGTTATGTTGGGACTAATTATTCCAATTGTGATGCGCTTTACCAGTTTTATTCAGGTCCCAGGAGACTATGAAGAAATCATATAGGTATGAGAAAACTGCAAGGGAAGGATTATGGCATGAGATATATTTGTGATTGTATGGAAAAAAAGCTTTCGTAATTAAACATTGTCATGTACTGGTAGTATCAGGGCATATGAGGATTAGTAGGAAATGAATCTACTAATGACAAATTTTGTAAAATAGAGAATGAGCCTTGATCTTGAAAGATAGTGCAGTTTGTTTATTTAATTTAATTTTATTAAATTTATTCTAAATGCCCACTCCCATCAGGCTCTGGGCAGTTCATAAAATCTAGGACCAAGCTAAAACAATGAGAAGATGAAAACAGCCCAGATTAAAACAAGCTTTTAAAACATCAAGTGACATGGTGCTCCCAAGTATTCTGTGGCCTGGCCCCAAAGCCAGATCTTAAGAGCATTTCAGAATCCTAGGAGATTGAGTGCCCTTCATACCTCTGAAGGGATGCTTTCCAGAGGGTGGGCTCTGCCAGACAGAAGGCATACTTCCTAGGTCTTGGAAGATGGCAACATTTAATAAAAGGGACCTTGAGGCACATCTATTCTGACCTCACTATTCTGCCCAAATCAGGAAAGCAATCCCTCAGATAACTAGGTCCGATGCGATGAAGGTCTTTCAAGGTAACAATTAACACCTTGCAATGCACCTGGAAAGCCAGCTGGTAGTTCGTGCAGCTCATATAGCAACTTGACACATAGGCACAATGAGAAGTGGCTATTACTGCTTACACTTTGAACCAACAGCAGCTTCCAGATGTTCTTCAAGGTGACTTCGTGTGAAGCACATAGCAGGAGTCCAATTGCGGAGTTACCATGGTATGAATGACTCTGCAGAGCCACCTACTCAAGGAAAGAGCACAATTGAAGCACAAGATGTACCCATGTAAAGGTTAATAGATTCAGCAATAGCTGTCAGTCCAGGAACCCCCCCAAGTTCCACACAAGTATTGAATGGGGTAGAGCAGCCACATTCAAGGCCAACAGTAGAAACATTTCTAGTTTTTGAGGAAGGGGGATCGCCATAGCAACTCAGTCTTGTCAAGATTGAACCAAATTCTGTTCCTCCCCATGCAGACCTAAACAGCTTCCAGATACTGGGTTCATACTTCCACAACTTCCTTTATGCAGCCCAGCATAGAGATGTAAAGCTGGGTATTTTCAGATACTGAATCAACAGATGACCTCACCTTTCAAGTTGTTGTTAAACAGGAGAGGGAAAATGTCAGCCTCTGAGCTATATCACGAATAACTGCAGACACAATTTCAACTGGAACCAACCACTGAGGAAGGAGGCGAAGTACTACAGCACGTTCCTTCTTGCTCCCGGCCCCTACAAGTCCAGAAGGATATCATGCTTGATGATATTGAAAACTACTAGGAGCAAAGGATGGATTTACTATGCTCCCACCCCAATCCACCAGGGGTTAACAGTTGTGACCAGCTCTCTCCATATCCCTGAAGCCAGCCTGAAATAGATCCAGATTATCTATCCATTTACTCCAAGAGCCTCTGTGACTGCTGTCCAACCACCTCTTGAAATATGTGTTCAGTCTGCATTTGCAAGATAACGAGATGCTCTAAGTATGTGTATAATATAAATTGCTGTGGGCCTAGAGGCAAAAACAAAGCTCCAATGGAATAGGTTACAGTTTGTGATAAATACTAAGATAAGCAACAGCAACAAATGCTTTCTGTTCAGAACATTAAAGGTGCAGTACTTTTAACAGTTAATTTAAGTTACCACATCATGCAAATAGATTAACATTTTTATTAATTAAGCTGTTCACCAGCTTGGCAATATATTTTCATGATGTTAAAAAAATATTTTTAATGGACTTCATAAATATCCAGTGTCGTTTTTATATTCTACCCCCAAAAAACATCTGGACCCATATTCTGCTTCACATAAAAGCAAAGCAGACGTTTCAGAGAAAGCCAGACACCAAATCTGAAGCAAAAACAAAACAATGCCTATATAGCAGAAAGTAGGTTTCTGATGCATCATTTTCCTGAGTTTCAACTTTGCATAAACACAAAATAGATGAACACAGGGAGCACCACCCAAATGAACACGTGGGCTTGCTTGCTTTCTTATCACCCACTTGATTTAGTGCTGTTTAAGTGTACTTTTCTTCCAAAAATAAAAAAAAGAGCAGAGTAATTGAGAAGAAAGTGCCAAAGAAGATAGAAGTTTTCTTGATTGAGGAAGATTGCAGTTCTCAAGGTTAGTAACAGAAACAATGGGGCTATTGTGCATGCTACTAGTCTAAATGAAGTGATGTTATGGACAATCAGAAGAAATTGTGAGCAAATAAAGCAAGGTTTACTTAGCAGGTTGTAGCAAAGAGGCCACAAAGTCTATTACAAGACATAAAAAATGAAAAGAGATGGAACATCCTGTTGGAAGAAATATCCTTTTGGGTTTAGTTCCAACTGGGAAAAAGACACTGGAAACATGGAGACTGTTTGGAAGGTTTAATGGTGGACAGGACCACGTGGCCTGGAGCTCCAGAGTGAAAGGGAAGGATGATCACATGCTTCAAGGTGAAGGAGGAGATCAAGAAAGAAAAGGGATGAGGTGCTGAGAGTACCTGGATTTTATAACTTTTGTTGGGATTTGAATTGGAGCTTGTATTCTGATTGGTTGTCAGACTCCTATGGGGCCATGCAGGGGCAACTCTGTAAGCTGTCCTGAGTTCCAGGCTTGGTTGAGCCTGGCTGCACGATGATGCCCTGAAAGGGCTTCTGAGCAATTGTATTAGCTTTACCTGGAGATCTTTGTTATGTAAAGTATTCTGGCCCAGGCCTTAATGGCCCACCCATTAACAAAAGTGGGGGTGAGTTTCTGCTTCTGAGTTTCTACTCTTTTTAGAGGAAATATTCTTTTAATGTTTCTTAGGATATTTCAATTTTCTAGGAGAGGGGTGGGTGCTAACTTCCTACAATCCATTAAGTGTTGTTGGTTAAGATCTGATGAAGAGATAAGGGGCAATTTTCTCGCAACAAAAGAAGTGTAGGCAATATAGGATGAAAAACAGCTGAGCATTCTATGCAAACTATTGAACTGCTTTATTAGATGTATTTATTGTGTTTAATAATATGTTTAAAATATTTTGGTTATGAATGTGTTTTATTCTTGAATTGTCTACTTATAGTTTTATTTTTACACAGTTTGTTAAACATAGTGCCCAATGTAACACAGCATAAGCATTTTTAGAAATGTAGGTACTGTGTTACAAAACTGATGTATTCATGGAGAAGACTGTATAACTGAGAGGATGGGTTTTTTTATTTGCATGAAATTCAGTTTAGGGAAGGGCAAAACCTGTCATCTAGTTAGCTACATTAAATTCTGAAGGAAATAACAGTGATCTCACTTGCAATCTTCTCATCACCTTTCAAGATGCTGTTGAAGAAATCCTTCTCCTCCTTTTCTCACAAATGTCCTATTTTGAAATTATCATTTCCAGGTGGATAAATTAATAATCAAGTTCATATACTAATCAACTGCTGCTCCAAGGACCTACAGCCATGATGGAAAGACAATGGCACAATCCCCCAAAGCACATAACCAGGGATGGCATTGTTTGACTTGTATCTGATGTCAGATCATATGCCATCTTCATGCCATGTTCACAAGGCTATTTCAGCTTTCCATAAAGTACCAGGAGACAAGGAACCCTTTCTCTCTTCCTAGTCTTGCCTATGGACAAGAAGCAGCACTACTAGTTCTGTCTTGCAAGGCTGACAGCGTGCTTACTCAGATTGTTACTCACCCAGTGTTTGGATTAGTCTGAAGTTTTTGAGAGTTAGAGGTGATTCACCAGTTACCTGAATTAGATGACAATTCTACATTACTGATCTACGTACTTGTTTCTCCAAACAAAACAGATAAGAAATATGGATATTGCAACTGTCATAAACGTGAACAAGTTGCCAAGAATCTGAATTTTGATCACGTGACTGGTCATAGGTGTGGAAAATGGTCATAAGTCACTTTTTTCAGTCCTCTTGCAACTTTGAATGGTCACTAAGCTGAGGATTTACAGGTAATTATATGAACTCTACTGCCACCTCGTGGCCCTCACAGCTTTGAAAAATGCTACCAGTGAAAACAGCTTCTTTCCTCCTTTTAAGACGTTGGAAACCACAAGAGCCTAATTTATAAATCAAAAATTACATTTGATTCAAAAAAATTTAAAAAAGAACTTTGCTCTAACTTTAGGTAGTTATATCCAAAATCAGATTTGAGTGGATGAAGTAAGGACTACAGCACTGATAAAAATCGTAAATGGCATCTTCAAAATCAATCTGTAAAATGCTGTTGGAGAGATTGAATTCAGATCCACTCTATTTATATCTATCTAAAATGAAGCAAAGAAAATTATTAGTTTTCTTTATATACTGTACAATTCAAATACAAAATCAGCGTCATCATCAGAAACAAGCAACCGTGGTCACAGAAAATAAATCATAAATCTTGTTGATACCTCCCACTCCGTCGCCTTATTGATTTTGCCTATTTGGGGGTTCAATAATACTGTAGCTGTCAGGTTCATCAACTCAACTTGTGAATGAAGATGGTCTTATTACAACTCTGTAATAATCTGTGGTGATCAGCATCATCTCAAAACCAGGTTTACCAACAAACCAACCACCAGGACTCGGGAGTGGGGCTTCCAAGATGGAAGCACAGATTAATAAATCATCAAATTTCCTTTCCTGGATTGGCACACCCAATAGCATTTGCTTTATCTCCCTTGGTCTGTCACAATTAGGGGGCGTGCATAAGCACACCAATAGTGTCTACATCCCTGTCCTATTGTTTATTTTTCTATCCATCTCATGTATTCTCAACATGCCAGCCCCATTTAACTTATCCACTCACCATCATGTTCCCACACTCCTCCTACCAGCAACCACACAAGCACTCACTGGTCTATTACTCACTCACATAGTCTCCAATCAACTTTATCCCAACACACACCCTATAACTACCAGCTTTAGTCCTGGCAAAGCTACTGAGTCAGCCATTGACCTGAACTAGCAGACTACTCTAAAATCTCAGTATAACAGCCACCCAATGCAAAAAGCCAATAAAATAATAGCACTTAGATTTATATCTCGCTTCACAGTGCTTTATAGCTCTCTCTAAGCCAGGGATGTCAAACTTGTATTTTCATGGTGTCGTGACGTATCACAACTGTTTTCCCTTCACTAAACTAGGCATGACGCATCTGGCCCACGGGCCACAAGT
This sequence comes from Laticauda colubrina, assembly GCA_015471245.1. NCBI lineage: Eukaryota > Metazoa > Chordata > Lepidosauria > Squamata > Elapidae > Laticauda > Laticauda colubrina. The sequence continues at coordinate 14,126,215 of BLBF01000063.1, read as the reverse complement.
TTGACAGCCCTGCTTCAAGCGGTTTACAAAATCAACATATTTCCCCTAACAACCTGGGTCCTCATTTTACTGACTTTGGAAGGATAGAAGACTGAGTCAACTTTGAGCCGGTCAGGATCGAACTCCTGGCAGTGAGCTGAATTAGCCTGCAATACTGCACTCTAACCACTGGACCATCACAGCTCCTTCTCCTCTCATCCTTACCATGCCCTTAGGAGTGTCCTCTTAGTTTTGCAAAGTCAGAAACAATTCCCTTTTCTTTGTTGTAGGTTGTGATGGTGAACCTTTTCCACGTTGCGTGCCAAAAGTGTACTTGCACCCATGATGCACCTATGTTGCAGTGCATGCGCAACTCCCCCTCCCCCTCCCCCTGCATATGCGCACGTGACCATGTGTGCATCGCACACCTATGCGCATGCACCCCCTGCACGCCACATGCCTCTGCTCATGCACATGCGTCTCCCCCGCATATGCACGACAGATACCCAACAATCAGCTGGCAGGGGTGTGCGCGCATGTGCAGTGGGGCTCTTCTGGGTGACCTCTCACGTGCCGGCAGAAGTGACTGTGTGCCACTTCCAGCATGCGTGCCATAGGTTCGCCATCACGGTTCTAGGGTTTGCTAAAAATCATATTATTCATATTAGGCTTATGCTTATTTTACATATTTCCTACCATGTTTCTTTATAAATGCAACATACATGTATTAATGTACACATCTAAATTTGTAGCAACCTCTATTGAAAATGCGATGATCAGGAAAGTCTTTGTTCTGCTAATGGACTAAATGAAACCTGGCAGAAATGGATGTGACTATCCAACCCCATTCAAACAGTCATTCTTGTATAATGTCAGGGCGAGGAATGACTGAAAATAAAATCAGGGTTTGGAAAAGAGCTTGGAAACATCCCACTCATTTTAATGCATCTAGTTGCTCTAGTTAGTTCTAGTTGAACGAGTTCTAGTTGAACTCTAGTTCTTGCTCTAGTTGCTCAAGCATTTTATTCTGTTCCCAATTCATCTTCAGCATCCAAAAAAAGAAAAAAGTCCTAAAAGCAATTACCAGTAGAGTGAGGCATAGGGTTGGAGTTGGAATGAAAAGGCTGCACTCTGTTTTTCATACAAAGAATTTTAAGGCAACTAGATCTCATCTGCAAAAAATAAGTTTTCTGTTATCTTTTTTCCCCCTGCCTTCTAAGGGTCACCCAGATTTTTCCCATTGAGATCTGGTAGCACTAATTAGGTCAATACAAGAGCCAATAGCTTTTATTAAATCATAATTTTTGGTGATATGATTCTCTTCTAAATGAATGACAGGGCGACCTTTGAATTGGAGTCAGCCTGAATCTTTCCTACACACCCTTTGTGATTCAGTGTGTTTAAATGGGTGTGCTTATGTTGAGAAATTTGAACAATATTTTTAGCCAGTCAGCACCTTGCAACCGATTAAATATTATAATAGGTTATCTTGAATATGATCCTGATTTTAATAAATGCTCCAACCACTTCGTCAAATGAGCTCCACCTTTTAACAAATATCTTACAGCACTTAACAAGTATCTTAAAGCATTTAAGACACTTGTTAAAGTATCTCATTATGGATGATTGTTCTATCCATAAAACTCAGAGGAGTTCAAGCTTGAACCCTATAGACTATGGGAACAAAATTGTATCACGTTGTAGGCTATAATTGGAAGATCATGAAGATAAGGATTACTGCAATGCACTTTACATGGTGCTTCCTTTGAAGATCACCCAGAAGCTACAATTGGTCCACAATTGGGAGTCCCTAGGTTTGTCCATTTTACAACCTCTTGCAGCTGTCTCTCAGTTTTCTGGGTGCAATTCAAGGTGCTGGTTACTACATAGACCAGGTTGTCTGCAGGACTGCCTCTATCTGAGGAGATGTGTCATCCCGATAGGGCAGGCACACGTCAGGTCTCTTTCCTTAAATATTGCCATCTTGTGGGCTTCTGAAATGTGACTTTTCCACTATAGCCTCCCCTTGAGATTCAATAGGGCTCTATCCTTCAATCTTTCTAACAGGACTTAAAAACTAGCTCTTCCCACAGGTGTGGTGTTTGGGTGAGGATGAGAATGCAGGTACATTAGAGAAATGTGGCTGTGGCTGGTTCTCTTTTTAGTGTTATTGTTTTAAGCCGCCCAGAATTGTTTTAAGATGGGTGGCTATAAATGTTTTAAATAAAACCCATAAATAAATCAGTGCTTTGTCATGTTGTAGCCAAGAACTGTAATTATTATATAATCTTCTCCAACACACTCCTATTGTATTCCATGATGTATTGCATGATTTATTCCTTTTCAATATAACTGACTAGCCTTTATATAGTAATTTGTCTTTTTATCCAATTACACTACTATCACCTTTACAAATCTACATTGCTAAGAAATTGAATAAACACCATTGTGTAACCACTAGAGGGCAGAAGATACAAATATGAAGGTTGAAATGCTGAACTATTTTAGGAAGTCGAGGTGAGAAATGTTCTTACAAATTGTGAAGATGGTTTATATCCCTACTATTTGCTAAAGTACTTCTTGAGGGATAAACACCTTGTATAACGTGTCCTAAATAAATAAAGTTGGAGAAGACATATTTTTTTCTGATTGTTTTCCTTTTCAGACTCACAATTATAAAAAAAAAAAAAAATGAACCATTAAAATTAGTTATTGAAATATGATAGGAGCCATTGATCCAAATGATCCAAATGATATGGGTTGCATCTAATATGTCTAGATGGTCAGAAATTTGGAGAGCGTTCTTGCAGGCATTTGATTATTTGCAAAAGTAAAACAAATTTAAATAATAATGAAGGGCATATGAGTATGATACAACTGCAAAAAAGATAATACAATTTTGGGCAACATCAACAGGAATATAATTTCCAAATCATGACAAATAATCATTCCACTTGAATCTCCTTTGGTTCAGCCACTCCTTGAGTACAGTGACTAATAGTTCTGAGCACCCCATTTTTATTCTGATAAATTAGACTAAGTATACAGAAAGGCAGTAGAGATGCTCAGAAATCTGTGAAACCGAGCCTTATGGAGAAAATTTATTTTAAGAAAATATGAATAAGGTATTTGTTTTATATTCTGCTTTATTTTTTAATAAATAACTTGATGTGGAAAACATACCTAATATACCTTACTCCAGTGGTGTATTAACCATTAAGCAGACTAAGCACGTGCTTAGGGCACCAGGCCCAAAAGGGGCACCACAAAGTTGAGAATATGGCTTCATTTGTACAGTGTGTACAAAGGACAGGGGGCACCAAGTTTTGTCAATGCTTAGGGCACCAGTGAGCCTTAATCCGTCACTGCCTTACTCCTCCTATTTATCTCACAACAATCATTCTGATTCTGTAAACAGGGGTATTAAACTCACATCATCATGGCGGGATCAATGACATATTGGGATTTTTGCCCCCCTTCGCTAAACTGGGTGTGGGTGTGTGGCCAGCATGTGACGCATCCAGCCCGCAGGCCGGGAATTTGACAGCCCTGCTATAAACAGTTAAGAAAGGGCTGTAAAGCCTTGTGAAGCGGCATAAAAGTGAGATTGCTATTGCTATTCTGTGAGGTGGGTTTGCCTGAGGGAGGGAAGTAGCAAATCCAAAGTCACCCATCTGATTTTTTTCTAGACTAGAAACTAGACTTCACCAACTCCTGATTTACAGCTGAATGCCATAACCATTTGATCAAACTGGCTCTAAATAGCATTTGATATCCACAAATTTATTTTGAATCTGAATTATCAGACTAATATCAAATATTACTCTCCAAATAACTGGAAGTACGTCACACAGAAGAAAGTAAAGGAGTTATCTCTCATTCCAGACTGCAGGAGACAGAACAGGGGACTTAAGTCACAGGAAAATTGATTCTGATGGAATATTAGTGGGGAAATTCTAACAATGAGAGCAGCCTGACAGTGAAAGCAATTACCCAGAGAGGTTGTGGGCTTCTTTTCATTAGAAATATTCAAGGAGAAGCTACATCGCCATCTGTCTGGGATTGCATTAATCTGATTCCTGTGCTGAACCAGAGGGTTGATCCAATGGCCTTTTTAATCTATCAGAATCGATGATGCTGTTATGGGCAATACCATGAATACAACCACTGTGAATTTTAATCTCTCTTATACTTGACTATTTTTGTGTAAGATTTCTTAAATAGCACATATTTATCATTTAAATTGAATTAAAGAAATCAATGGGAGGTTCAGTTCAGAAATTGTACTTTTTATACAGCGCACGATCAAATGAAGCAATTAATTACCTCAAGAAGTAGTCATGAACATCATAATCTTATTGCCTTTTTAAGGGTGTGGCTTGAATATATTTATTGGGAAGAAAGCCTTATTGAAGTCAGCGGGAACATGCACATGACTTTGAAAATGAATGGAAAATAACTCTATTAATCAAGAAAGGAAAATTGAAAGTAGCATGGTCCCGGGTTATCACGTCTTCATACAGACACAAACTCAATTTCATGCTCATTTTTGTGTTCTATTCCATATCTTATTACTGTTTTACATTTTCTACAGTTTTTCCTCTCTTTTAATTTTCTCAGCTTCATTTTGATTATCTCATCTCATCTCAATTCAAATCATATTTATACTTTTGTCTGTCTTGTTTCAATTTCATATTATCTTTTCTCATTAAACAAATTTTCCCCTGAAGTTACTTTTTTCAAAAAAAAGATGTTTTATTTGTTTTATGGTTTTTTTGTGTGAAAACCCAAATAAAATTAAAAGAAAAAGAAAGAAAAGAAAATTGCACCTTAAGGTACCTCTGATTACTTAATCTTAAAACTAATATTTAGGATATCCAGGTTCTTAATTATCCATAGGCCAGTTCTTTGGTTTGATTCTTGTAAAGCTATTATATTTCATATAAAATGTCAGCAGTTATTGTGGTGAGTGTATGCATAGCTAATACGGAGATGGAGATGCTAAAACGGACCCAGGAAATTAGGCTACTTCTGACCAACTGCTGCCAATTTGTTCCAGCTATTAAAAAGCTGGACATATCTATTCAGAAATTCAGTAACTCTCATTGTCTTTGGTACCTGCATATTGATAAAGGGCGGCTGCAAAACAGCCCTTTAGAACTGTACTCTCAGTGGTGGATTAGAATGGCCAAATCACCGTGACACACAGTGAAAAATGCTTACCTGTTTTAATAATAAGCCAATAGTCATATTAGATCAGAATACCCAGTTTAGCTTTGCTAGTAGACTGTGGCCACCCCTATTCTTCAAGAGGCCTCATATTCTTGCATGATTAATATCTACTTGGTAGATTTCAGTTTATTCCTGGTTAAATTTGGAGGTTGAGTCCACTGTGTGAGGTACCATCATCAAACCACTCCCAATAAACAAAATATTTATTCACTATCTTTCAGTAGTTCCACAGAAGCAGAAGTAAGGCCTGGGTTTGAAGAAATCAAATGGGCTGGATTTGAAGAAATCAAATGGCTGGATTTGCTCAACTGCATGATTTGAAAAAAGGCCAACACTGGGTACACCAAGCTTATGAAGCCAAAACAGTTGTGACTTAGTGAGATATATGAATCAGGCCAATATTTTTTTGTTTTCCTATTTGCTTTCCCTACATTATAAATCTCTAAATTTTACCTGAAGAAAAACATCTCATTGAGTAGTGAGAATGTATGGGGAGCGGTTGGAGAGTACAGCTGGAAGAACTGGGGCTTTGTCGTTTCATTCTACAATTCTGTGTAGTTCTAGGTAATATTCTACACATATTCCTACATTGGGCAACGAATTAACTCTTAGAAGCTCATCCAATCTTTCCATATTATGGTTCAGGGTATGAGGTGGCAGGATGTTTTGTTTTGTTTTTGTTTTTAAATTGCACGGACTCCGTTTTAACCTATTTCTCTTCCTCTCTTCCATTCTCAAAAACCTGTTTATTCAACCCACGAGTCTATCGCCGATCAACTCTCGTCAGCCCCATCGAAACAGTCGCTTCAAACTATCCAGTGCAGAGCTCGGCAAGCTTTCCTATTACATAACAGGGTAATTTTAGATCATTAAATTCTCTTGATTCTGGTTTGGCGCCAAGCACGTTCCTAGGCATGTCGGCATGCCTTCTATTTGCCCCTGGGAATATAACCCACCATTGCTTTTTTTTTTGCCAAAATGAGAGAAAAGGACGTTCTGCTGCAGGGCTTTGGATCCGTGGCGCTCTTTTTATTCTGAGGCGGCGTGACGCTATTAATATTGGGGGGGGGGGGGAAGGGAAATGATGCCCGGATTAGAGAGGACCATAGCAGGTCTGATTCACCCAGCACCGTTTGCTAAATAAAACTGAACGGCTGGGGTTTCCCCCCACCCCCCAGCCCCGTCAGCCAAGATCACGCCGGCTTCCCCGTGCTTGCCCCTCGGCGAGCCGTCTGGCCCACCCTCCCGCTGGGGGCGCTGTGGCTGGAGGTCTGGGCAGCCACCGCAGGGAGCTGCCGTCACCGCCTGCCCTCTGCCGGGCGAGGAAGGGCAGGAGCGCGCCGAGTGACGCGTCCTTCCCCCTCACCCACCCAGATCCCGGAGCTTTCGCCTGATTCATCAACAGCTGCCGCTAAGATGCTGCGCGCAGCCCCGGTGTAGCGCTTGAGCGCCGACCCTCTCGCCCACCCCCCCACCCCCGGCCCGGAGGGCTTTCCCTTTCCCCGCGCCTCGGGAACAGGCGGGCAAGATGGAAGAAATCCTGAAGAAGCTGCAGAAGGAAGCGTCGGGGAGCAAGTACAAGGCGGTCAAGGAGAGTTGCACCCGGGCCAGCGGTAAGGAAAGCGAGCGGCAGGCGGCGGGCAGCTTCCCTCTTCCTCCTTCCACCTCCTCCGCGCCAGCAAGGAAAGCCGACCCGCTCTTCCCTGGGCTGCTTTTCCAACGCCTTCCGCGCCAGCTGCATCTCCCCCCCCCCCCCCCGTTACCGCCCAACCTGCCTTTCAAAACCCGGGGCCGAGGTGTTTTGGGGGGGCCGTTTCTCAGTGCGCTTTGGCGCCGCGTCCATCCTCGGGCTGCCTTGATTTCTTCGCCCCGCGCGGGTCGAGGGGACCCTTTGCTCTCCTGGCAACGGGGCGCTCTCTCTTCCGCTCGCATCTCCCAGGTATTGACTCCAGTGTTTATCTGCGGAGATTTTCAGTCACGGTTGTCCCAAAGCTGCCTTTTCTTTTTCTTTTTTTTTTTCAAGAGGCCAGTGGACTTTCTGGTTTTTCTTGAAAAGACGTTTCGCTTCTCGCCCAAGAAGCTTTTTCAGCTCTGAGACCAAGAGAAAAAGGTCTTCCAAGAAAAACCAGAAAGTCCACTTGCCGCCTGAAAAATACTCCAGTATATTTTTATATACTCCAGTATATTTTTATATACTCCAGTATATTTTTACAGTCACCTCTACGGCTGCAGTAAATAAATCCCCCATGTGCTCGGACTGTGTTAAAGGCTTATTTCTTTAGCTCTTTTTAAAACTCTCTTCTGAAAGCTGGATTTTGTTTTTGTTTTGCTCCTTTGGAGTCAGTTGCAACTTCTGTTCTTCTGGGCAACAAGTCTGTCATCCAATCACTTTTCTGTGCGTGAGGCAGTGTCCGTGCTCCTAGCATGGCTTTAACCATTAGGCCAGACTGGCTCTGCTCCTAAAGGCCCTGCCCCACTGCACTTAGGGATGCAAAGAGGATGTAAAACGTTAAAAAAAAAAGCTTGCCATCCGTTGGAAAACGCTATGCATCCCTTGTGTACTCACTGCATACGTGTTTCATACGCTCTATCCCTCCAGCATCCGTCCACTGCGATTTCATCCGCGCAAGAAGTTTTGAGCTGCACAAAACTTTGTGAACGGATGAACTTTCCGCCGTGTACGATGTACATCCGCGGCACATACGAGCAACAAACGTTCTATGTCCGTTTATCATCCGTTAAACGTCCGCTGTATCCTCTCTGCATCCTCTGGGCATCCTCGCAACTCACATCCGCTGCAGCTGAAAACGGAAAGAGGGAGGAAACAAAAGGTACACGGAACGTCTACACAACGTTAGTAGCACGGAAATAGAAAGGATGCGCAGTGAACGGTTTGCATCCGATACACATCCGCGCGGCATCCCCTTTCTTTCCTTTAGGCGTACATGATACATCCGCCATGCGTCCACTTCACAATTCTCCCCCGGAACCCCTTCAGAGGTGTCATCCGCTTCCATCCGCTTTCATCCGCTAGGCTTCCTATGAACATCCGTATGACATCCCCGCTTCATACTACCCACGTCCATTCTTTTCTGTTCTTTTCCGTTCTGTTTATGCAAATTTTCACCACTCTTTGGAGCGGATGACAACAGATGGAGCCACCCCCGAAATTTTGCTCGTCCACTGTGTCCTTTATGCATACGTTTTGCATCCATCGGCCAGTGGGACCGGGCCTTAAGGTGCAGAACTGGTCAAGCGCCCATAGGAAAATGATAAAAACAGAAATGTGCTACAAGTTGCCATTGACATATGACCACAGTTGGGATAGGAAAATTCATCACTAAGCAATCATCATGTCATCATCAAGTGACTGCACTCAATTTTATAACCTTTTCTGTCAAGGTTGTTAAGTGAGACATCACATGACTGCTTCTTGTGACTTTTCCTGCTGGCTTACTCATTGACTTTATTTATCCAAACCCAACTGGGAAGGTCGCAAATGACCATCGCAGGAAACTGCTATTATGGTAAATGAAAACCGGTTGCTAAGATCCTGGTTTGCAGTCAGGTAACCACAACGATGCTGCCATAGCTGTAAGCATGAGGATCAGTCATAAGTCACTTTTGTCAGCACCATCATAACTTTGAATAGTCCCTAAACAAATGGTATTGAGGGCTACACATATGCTGATAAGTTGAGGAGTACCTATGCACTGATTTAATTTAGCCAGTCACAAGTGTTGGGGTAGTCAGAGTATCCATGCATGCTCCCTTGCAAAAATCCATTTTCTGATGAAATAACTATCATAGAGGACTTTTTGAAGGCAATTTTTATAATTCAAAGGTTGTCCAAGACTCCTTGACAAAACCCCATAGAATGGCAAAAGCAAGGCCTATTAATAATTGGCATCTGACAGCAGGCCAGCCTGGCAAACAACCAGCTCTCGTTTTCTAGATGTAGCTGGAAGCTGTATATATTTTTTCTCCTTTGATGAAACATACACTTAATTTATTGCTACAAACCCTTTGGGATTGTTCATTTTTAATTCATTTTTCTTGTTTTGGTGATCTGTAAGTGACACTTTACAATAAACCAAGCAGGAATATTACTGCAATCTCCATATCTGCAGGTAATGAATATTAAAAGGAAAATGGTAACAATAATAGATTGGGATTATAAAGTTGCTGGCTTAATATCCTGTGAGTGAGTGCCTAGCAATTTATTATTCTGCCAACAGCTTTATTTAAGCTATTTTGTGATGGTATCTGCAGGGAGGAAATTAAAATGTCAAAATGTAATCAAAACCCTACCCCCTTTTAACATGCATTTTACATACATACACAGGCCTCTACTAACCTGAGGCACACAAGACATTCTGATTAGAAAATAATCAAACAAGATATCACAGTGTAGATTAAAGAAAAAATGTACCTTCTTCTCTACTCTCTTTAGTTATGACATAAATTTGGTATGCTATATAAATGTGCATATCATTCTATGCTAGGCTGCTTCACTATTTTTATAACTTTAAAATGGTTGATAGTTTTGCCTTTGCTCTTCATATGTAGAGTAATAGTCTTTTTAAACATGTTCCTTGAAATATATTTAAGAAGTTTACGCTGTTGGGGTTTTAAAATAAATTAAGTATCCTTGTATCAACGTGTGCTAAAATAATTCACTTTTTTTTATTCAGAGCTTGGAATGGGGTTATCCATAGGATGGATTATTTTATTTTCACTTACCAGTTAGAGAAAAATAGGTTAGGGGGGATTTTAAATAATGGATACCATTCAGTTCAGATTAAATTAGTGTTTGTAAAACCTTCTGATTCAAACAATAAAAAGTAACATGGATCATAAAACTATACTTTTATTTATTTTAAGATTTGAGTTTGGTACATTAATTAAACAATAATTCATGTGCATTTTCTTACATAAGCATAAGCTCGTATAGAAGTTAGGAAATGGTATCATTTAAGCTAAAAAGACAAGATTTGAGATATCTTATTGTACCATATGGAAAGGGAATTTACCAAGGAAAAAGTAGGCCTAAATAAGAGGAAGAACAGAGCCTATAAAATAATTTATTGGGGGAAAGGTGATTTTAATTTAGTTCTGAACACTTGAATACCTGCTCATGTCAGTCTATATATGTGTAGTTACAGTGTACAACTTGAAAAATTTTAATCTGTGATAATATTGATTGAGCAAGATGGGACTTCAAATTGCATAAGACTATATATATATTGATGTATGTTTTCAATTCCATGCTGGATGCTTTCTGAAACAATTCATTGCCCCTTTTCTATTCAGAAACATTAGAATCTCTGGATGCTACTACAAAGATCCCTCCTTATCAGTTAAGGTAGGAAATACATTTCTTTATTCTTCGCTAATGAGTGACATTTGAAATGAAAGAGTGAAAGTCTTTTTTGTTTTACATTTGCTGATTCTTGAAGTCAGTGTAGCACTGCTAGGAACTAAGATAAAAGCAAATTGTCCCATTGGTCAAGTTTTCCATTTTCTCACTGGTCAAGTTTTCACATTTTCTCACAAACAATATATCTATTGTTATATATTTGTGGTTCTGAGATGCTCAACGATGCTTGCGTACATAGATTGCTTGAAATATGGTGCGAAATGCTGTGTTTGTCAGAGCATTCTTTTCCTCTCCCTCAACTTCTGTAAAAACTCAACCCCCAAAATCAACAAGAACTTCACATCTATTGTAATGGGGGAAGGAGAAAAGAAATGAAGGTATTAACTTTGAAGCTTGTAAAGTGCCATTGTGAAGTGCATTCCAGTGCTATCCCAATTAATGCTGCCATCGTTAATTCACATTGTTATTGCTTTTTTTGGGAATAGTAATTCCATAATCAGAGAAAGACAATTCTACAAAATCCCCATGGTTCAAAGCTTATAAAAGTCTCAAGGCCACAAAATATGTAAAGAAATGGAAATGGGTGAAATTAAAAGCTCAGAAGAGATTGTGAATTGTGCTTCTCTTCCTAATAAATTGTTTGAAAGTAGGCACCAATTTTGCACTGAATGCCCCCTTCTTGCATAGGAAAAAAATGACTTAGTTAATATATTGTTTAATCCTAATGTGTGCAATGAACCAATGTTAGGCAGGCTTATTCATAAACCATATTTTCAGTCCCAGTAGCTGGGTTCATACAACACCATTAACATACTAATAGTGTTATTGATGATGATAATAGTGTTATAGATAATGATGCATTGTGCATGAATTTAGATGCTGTGCAAGTTTTGAGAAACATTAAAATGTCATTAGGTAATAACAGTAGCAGGATTAAGACTATAGAAGCAGGGGAGCAAACATTACAGATCTATCATGAAGTTCTAGACATATTTTTGTCTTTGGGGCCATAGCTTTGGCATATTTCTGATGGTTAGAAGGCCTTGAGTTATGGAGGATAGTACAAAAATGTATCTCTATGCTTTCCTTCTTTATTATTTCCTATTTGCTTTGTTCTCTGGATTGATACTGATCTATAATATAGTGAAATGCTGTCCCACTATTTTGATAAAAATATTTTGATAAAAGTCCTAAGTGGCTACTTATTAGCATTTATGGAAGATGAAGTGCAACTTATAGAAATATAACTATAGGAAACAATTGAACAAAAGATATATATGTGTGTATACGTGTGTGTGTGTTTGTGTGTGTATACATACATACATACATACATACATACATACATACATACATATATGGTATTCAGCTTGGTTCAGTTATTTTCTCACGTCATCACAGTTGTGCTTTTAAAGTTGTAGCAATGTTTCATGACGAACACAATACAGAAGCCTGATGATGGCAGATGAGATTCTGCCGAAATGTTGCTACAACTTTTAAAAGCACAACTACAATGATGTGGGATAATACCCGAAGGAAGCTGAATACCATACATACATATACGTACACACACACACACACACACACACACACACCTATACACACACACTTCTGTCCTATTTTCAGAGGCTGCCTGGACTGACAAGGTTCTTCAGAAGAGGTTTGCCATTGCCTCCTTCTTAGGGCTGAGAGAAAATAATTGGCCCAAGGTCACCCAGCTGACTGCCTAGGGCAGGACTAAAGCACGCAGACTTCTAGTTTCTAGCCATGTGTCATAACCATTACTACATATCAATATTAAAACAGAAGCAAGAAGAGCTTCCTTCATAACTGGTAATAACCTCGAAGTCATTTGAAATTTCCTTCTGTAGGAAGTATTGTGCTCATAAAAATATAACCATTTTGTGTGAGAGCAGAATTGACTTCAACATTTCTTATTTTCTGTATGAATTTATTTTTTGACCTTTTAACTGTGGCTCTAATACAGGGGTCCCCAAACTTGGCAACTTTAAAACTTGTGGACTTAAGTCCACAAGTCTTAAAGTTGCCAAGTTTGAAGACCTCTGCTCTAATAGATGAAAAAAAGGAGAAATAATTTTCTCAATCACCATTACATGGTGAATTTGTCTTATAATTGTTAGCCATATGGCATTTGCTCCCTCACACTTATGAAAAAAATCATGTTCTGAAATGTTGTGTCATTTTCTTTAGCTTTGGACAACATTTTCTAATACTGTAGTTCTACATTACCTAGATTTAAAAAAAAAAAACCAGAATGTCAATAGTTGCTTTTGCTTTGGTTTACATCTGCAGGTTATGTGGTATAATAAAAGCTAAGTTTAGAACTAACTTTCTGCTCTGATAAGTAGGATAGGCAATTTTAAGGATTGCCTGAGCTTTTGCAGAAGGTGGGTAAAGGCCATTGGAGTTGCATGCAACTTTTGTAAAATTGGTTCAGGTTGTAAAAAAATATGAAGACAATTTAATTTCCTTCTTTCACTTTTAGTTTTCTAATGCTTTTCGTCCTGGGTTTCTGCCAGGATTGTGCATCTAGAAGTGCTTTTCCCCATGTTCTTATTTCATGCATCAACAATGGCTTCCATTCAATTGCTTCAGCATTTACCAAGATGATTTGGTAATCTTTGATAGCCTTCCATTGGAATAATTTTTGCAAACTTTGTTTCAATTTCCACTTTTTACTTTCTTAATTTCAAATACTTTAACTGGTTTGAACCTTTAAGTAATCTGACTTTAGATAATCTGACTAATTCAGACAATCCCTTACATGTTGTTTATTAGACTTATATCTCTCTGTTCCTTAAAAAAATTCAAGGTAGCATCCATAGTGCTCTTTTCTCCCATTTTCCCCCTAACAGCAACTTTCTGCGGTAGGTTGAGCCGAGAAAAAGCATGTGGCTGAAAATCACCCTATGAGCACCCATCGCTAAACGTAGAGTATAACCGTCTCCTTGCTCCTAGTACATATAGCCACAATGATAAATAAAATGCTTATTCAGTAAGAAGAATGAAATAATTGTTCACTGCTTTGAAGACATAGTAATGCAATTGGATTGTATTCAAAGGAATGGACATTTTCAAACATGTTCTTAGACTTGTATTCTGTATGTCAATTGAAGTAGGTTGAGATTTTAGAAATTTCATACCATAATTCATTTGTCCAATTTACAGTTCCAAACTATTTTACAGTTATACTTCATTTGCCTATTTTACAGTTGTTTGGTTTAGTTTTTTGTTCCCCATTGCAGTGTTAAAACTCAAACTCTCGCATTTTGGAGCTCGTGGAACCATCTGATGGGTCAAACTGTAGAATGAAGAGATTAGTGATAAAACTTTAGCTGATAAGGACAAGAAGTATCTAATTGGTATTTGATGTTGCTAAATGCTGTGATGGGAATTAAGAAGGTCCCATAACATTAAACAGAGCTTTGGCTAAATCAGAGCTTTGGTTAAAATCTCTTCAGCTAAGAGGTTAACTAACTGAATTAGGTTGTGATTTTTAATATATTTCCCTACAATACTATACTCAGGTCCAAATAAGAACAAACATTTCAGATGACCACTAATAGGAAATTAGGGTTTCCTCTATCTCTCTGCTTTCATCTAATAGTCTTCAAGATTTTTTAAACTTAACTAGTTCCATAGTTTACCAATAAACCAATTTTATCCGTTAAAATGTTGTATCTTTACCTGAAGGGTTTTCTGACAATCAATGTATTTGTGGATTTTAGTTGTAATGCACTACATCAGCTTTGCTAGAATTTACTTGTTCCTTTGCCAGATTGATGTCTAGATGATTGCCATGCAGTAATAATAGTGGCAATAGAGATTTTTGTTTCTAAGGGCACAATAAATATAGCAGAATCAAGCTAGAATTTCCAAACATGTTCAGAATGTACTTTTTTCTGCTTTTGCTTCGTTGCTTTGTTCTTTTCTTACACTCGATGTTAGAAAGGAAGAATGGGTTCAGAAATAATCTTCTCATTATCCTTTCAAATCTAACCCATAGACTTTAATATCTAAGGATTTACTAGCATCACAAATAGGATGTTCGGGTATTTGTAGTAGTAAGGGTAGAGGTTTGAATGCTGGATCTTTGGGTTCTTGTCTGAATAATCCAGCTTTGTTGATGTTGAAAATAAGAATGGATAAATTCCCATTCCTTCTGGTTATATCTCACAGACTTTTAGCTAAAATTGATGAGAAGAGAGCCATATTGTTTCGTGAAATGAATTACCTGCTTTTCATACCTCTTTGATACCACTGAAAAACAGGAGACTTTATTTTTTATGTTTATAACATTATGAGGAATTTCTCTCTGTTAACATATGAACAATGCTGTTAATACTGCTTTGGCATTCTCCAAATCAGTTTGCTGTAGCTTTCACATTTATTAAAACACAATGTTGTTCCAGCCCATTTTGCATATTAGTAAATGTTTTAGTAAAATTCTCGATAAAAGTTTATTAATTTCTTTCTAATAAATACTTTTGTTATAACAAATTATTTTGATATGCATTTTCCTGATAAATATATTATTCTTCATATGTATATTAAAAATGTGTACATTAAGAAAAAAACAGACTAAGATTGTGTGCATTCTAATCTATAATTTCTCTTAATACACGACTTTAAAAAAAACCTTATTTCCAACTTTTAGGAAGTATGAAAACAATACTGTGTTTGAATTCTGATCACGATCAGGCTTAAAAAAATAAAATTAAATTGACTTTATTGAAATATGAATTGAATGACTATCCTATCCATACTCTTAATGGAGTATCAGGATGCTGGAGCAATATTCCATTTGATTATTATACATTGATTGCTGGTTTTGCAGTATATTCATATCAAGCTAGAATCTAATTCTTATAAGGATTGTTTCTATAATCTAAAAGTGGAAATTATCTAAGACAGGTTTTGTGTTGTGCAAAAGCATTAAAAAAATCCTATCCAAATTTTGACAAAGGAATTCTATATTACTATATAGAGTTCAAGAACTTTGCAGAAATTATTGGCTACATGGAATTTTGATAAGGAGATCATTTCTCTTTGTAATAGAAGAAAACAATAGCTTTGAAGTCAGATGAATATTTTGGGTTAAAAAAAAGTCATCTAACTTTCTAAAATGGATTATAAAATTGTTCTACTCAAGTGTAACAAACAATCTTCTTCCGACACTCCCATTTTGGGGCTGTAAACATTGATAGATATTTTATATCTTTGTTATATTTATGTTCTATTCAGCTTTAAATCCTGGCTCAAATTTCTCTTGCTGAATCACAGTTAAGATGGGTTATTGATCTATCCTGGGGTGGGATTCAGCTGGTACGGACCAGTTCAGGTGAACAGGTAGTTCCGGCAATCATTTAGACCCCCCCCCCCACCCCTGCCCTAGTCTATCCTTTATTTCTTTGTTTTGAAGCCCAGCTGATTTGCGTGGCACAGCCGGGGCTGCAGCAGAAGGTAAGCTTTAGAGCTGAAAATGGCTGTTTTTAAAATGTGCAAGCGCATAAAGGGCACACTCACTGAAACAGTTGTTACACCAGTTGAATCCCACCACTGGATCTACCCCTTGATATCAGTTAAAGAAAAAGAAAAGAAAAGGGCCCCAAAGAGGAAAATAACTATAGGAATTGTATAATTTTGTTGCCTATGATTGAACAAATGATCACAGTAAAGAGATTGCTAACAACGTAGCTGCATTCACTCCCTTTGTCATTCATGTATGGATCAAAGGGAGGCTACACTACAAGTAAAATAAACTTTGAAACATTAATTATAAAAATATAAGCTATTTGATTCTGAGTTCTGAAGAAACCTCTCTTTCACTAGGGAGAAGTGTCTCCTTCCGCTGCAACTTGCTTTGGAGAGCAAGAATATGAAACTGGCACAGCAAGCTCTAGCAGGGATGCAGGTAAGTAGCTAACGTTTGACCAGATTTAGAGTTATTGAATGAAATAACCAGTTGACAGGAAAAGTGAATGATATGAAAGCTTGATTATACACTTTAAAAGCATGCAGGTTCATAAAATGATATGGAAGATAAGCAGGGCTATGCATTAGGATTAATCCTGGGAAAAACCTTTACAGGTAGGAAAGGTAAAGGTCTCCTGTGCAGTCATGGCTGACTCTAGGAAGTGATGCTCATCTCTATTTCCTAGCCAAGGGAGCCAACATTGTCCAAAAGCAATTTTGTGGTCATGTGACCAGCATGGCTATATGCCAAAGGTGTACATAATGCTGCTACTTTCCTACCAATGTGGTACCTATTTATCTACTCACATTTGCATGCTTTCAAACTGCTAGGTGGGCAAGTAACAGGAGCTCTCCCCATCGTGCAATGCTAAGGTCTCAAACCGAGGATGCTGACTTTCGAACAACAAGGCCAGTGTCTTAATCGCTGAGCCATCACATCCCTGGTTGTAATGTAGCCTTCCTCAGATTTGATGCTCTCAAAATATATCTGCTTAAAGCATTCTCAGCCAGTTTTCTTGGGAATTGTACACCGACACACTTCCAGTTGGGGGACAATGCTGCAGTGAATATTTATGGACTAAGAAGAAGCCTTTCATGTCACTAAATGAAAGGTAGACTTTGTGAAGCCTTACACAAAAGGACATCTCTGGTAAGTGCTGTAGGCCTCACATACTTCTCTAATGAATCCTTTAAATAAAAGTCTTTGTTACCCCAAGATATGGTTACAGATATTCCATTTGGGACAAGTGTTGCTATGGTGCTTTTAAGATGAAAAAAACCACATCTGAATGCATGAGAGAGGAGAAACTTAATTCATCTTTTTTGAGAAAAGTCCTGAATGCTAGTCCGACAGTATTGAATGAGTTCATTGCTCTGCATCTCAAGGGCAAAATTAAATACTGCACTTGCCTTTAAGATTTGCCAGTTTTCTATCAGTTGATGAGCAAACTAATTTTCCTAAATTCTTGTGGGCAAGGTTGAACCTTCTAGGTTGGATGATCGTGAAAATGTCTCCACATCCCTGAGCTAGAACTAGATAAAATCTTCTGATTTTTATTTTCCTTATATGAAACATAAAGGCTTTTCCACTTCAAACTACATTCGGAATTGTGAGGCTCATTGCATCTGGTGATAGGCATTGCATGCGTTAAATAGATATTACTATTCCACCAAAACTTGCCCTGTTATATCATTTGGAAAAGCAAGATAATTTGCTAGTAAATATTATTTTTATAACAACATTATGGGAGAATCAAATGGAGAACCTCTGAAATTAAATAGTTCCATTTTTCTTTGCAGAAGCTACTATCTGATGAACGATTTGTATCCATGGAAACTGACTCTGATGACAAGCAGTTGCTTAATCAAATGCTGAACGCAGTCAGAGTGACTCCATCTCTCAATGAGGACCTGCAGGTAGAAGTGATGAAGGTTAGTGTTTTACAGACGTCAATGCTTGCTTGTTTGCAGGATAGGCTTCCTATCTGACTCAACTCTGCAGTTCTGGAGTTAGTTTTGTCCCTTGATTGAATTACTTTATGCCACAGTATAAAGCTAGTTCTTATGCTTGTGACACAGTTGGATTATTCTTGACAATTGTTAGCCTGGATCTGCAGGACATCATCTGCATTATTTTGTATTCATGTAAAAGGTAATCTTCCTTTAGTTGAAAGTCTGTAGG
Organism: Laticauda colubrina; assembly: GCA_015471245.1. Classification (NCBI taxonomy): domain Eukaryota; kingdom Metazoa; phylum Chordata; class Lepidosauria; order Squamata; family Elapidae; genus Laticauda; species Laticauda colubrina. The sequence continues at coordinate 14,107,949 of BLBF01000063.1, read as the reverse complement.
CTGGTACAGCTACAAGACAGATGTATGCATGTTGATGACTGAACAGACAAAGCTAAGTGCCTTTTGCAAACAGAATAATTATATACACCATTATTTATATTCAAACCAATCTTGGCTTACTAACCACAACTAGTGTCTTCTGGCTAGGTGAGGGTACAACAGATAAGCCAAATCCAAGCCAAATCATAGCCAGATTATTACCTTTATTGGGACTATTATAATACAAACATTGTGAAGGCATTGAAGGTTTTGGAACTCTCTTCATTTTTGTTATTTAAAAATGGGAAACAAGGAGAAAATTTTTAAACCGGGCTAAACATTGAAAACCATGAAATTATAATTTCAGATGAATCCTGAAGTTAAAGCAGTGGATCCAACAGAGTCATTTTAGGTACTGTTGTTTTCCAGACTGCACTCAGATATGAGGGAGAAACAAAGTGAACTTCCCTCCAAGCTCAGGAGCCATAAATTATGCTGAAGTCATATTCTGTTGCTTGCCAGTGGCAGAGACAATCAGAGTCATCATTGTCCTTAATAAGCAAGGGTAGAGAATACTTTTAGTTGTTTGCTAGGCTAAAGTAATTTAGCCTAGTTGTATTGTTGGCTATACTGTATTATCTCCCTTAAAAAGAGAAAAAGAAAAAAAAATTGGGCTCTTCAATCGTCCTTCACTTTTGTGGAAGAAATGCTTAGTTCCAAATATCTGAATTCAAAGTTCTGAATCTATGTATGCGAATTGTAAATACGTTGAATATTGAATGCACACTGCTACTCCTAGACATACAGTTTCATTACTGTGAATTAAATTAGTGGTAGTGCTGACCTGGCAAGCAGCCATATGCATTGGAAATGAGAAAAAATATCAATACAACCTTGTTCTGCTAACTGTTACCATGGCAGTTTCTTTCTGGAAGACTGCCTGTCTGGAGAAAAATAAAATCAGGATAGTGTACTTCTGTTCAGTAAGATGCATTTGTCATTCTACCTATCGAGACTATATAAGTTTTGAAAAACAGGGTGAATTTGTGCTCTCATATCTTCCAAAGCTTTTCTCTGGGATCATGTTTGAAGCATGTGCATATGTTGCCTTTCACACATGCAGTAATTTTTACATTGGTACATCACAATTATGTTCAGAAGAAGTCCATTTCACATTATTTTAAGTGCTTGAATTCAGTGCAAAACATAGTACAGTGAGCTGTCTTGATATTCAGCTTCCACAAAGAAACCCATTTTTTTCATGGTTTAACTTTGATTTTAAAGTTTAATGAGAGGATGATTGAAAGGGATTGAATTGAAATCGCTTTTTTAAGGTAGAATAATTGAAAAGGTTGCCATTCCTTTCTATCAATTCAGAAGCCACCAGTATGGTCGCTATTCTGGAGTGTTATGTTGGATTGGAGAAGAAGTACAGAGCCTGGGAGCAGAGTTAGAAAAGGAATCAGTCTGGAATCTTTACTTAGCCACAATTAAGTCCAAACCACCCCACCCAAATTTCATTGGCCCTTGTCTAATTCCAAGCAGGTTCTAAACATTAGTTGAGAAGATTCTAGTGCATAGGCTTCTAGCAGTAAATCAATTTAATTGGACCTTCACATGAGGACCTGGTTTTTCACACCTGACCAGGACTTTAGAATACTCTAAAGACAAAAACGTTCTTTTCTGTTTTTTTCAAAGTCAGTGTTGTCAAGTGAAAATTTATTGAATTTTGTTTAAATTCTCAAAACCTTCTTATTTCTAATATTTTTAAATTTTAAAAAGTAAGAATATCCAGGAAACTTCACAAATAGAAAGCTTAAATCTAATATTCCTTGTCTACTATGCAATTAACAATTAAGCTTTAGCTTTTCAAAACTATGGAACATCTGAGAATATAATTCTAAATATTCAAGCTGTCCTTGATTATTACTGAGGAATGTTATCGGTAATGAATGCCTATTCCTGCGGAGAATTCCAAGGCACTTCAGCCGTTCTCTGTATAGGCCAGATCTGATTAGTTCTGTGAATGCCATGCTTCTTCGAAAGCGTAAACCTGAAAAGCCAAATAACATCTAGTTACTGGAAGTGGAACCTTTGTGGGACTGGAAGTCTTCTGGGTGTGATCTATGAAGTGAAAGAGAAAGCAGTGAAGTTAGGGCTGAGATAGTGATGTACGCGTAACCCAGCATGGAAGAAATGAGGAAGGTCTATGGGCAAGCTTTCAGGAATTTGGGAAAGCATGTCAATAAATGTGACTTGTTCACATTATTTTGAAAAGAAGGTCCAAAAGAAAAGTATGTTTCTGGGCAATCAATGCTGACTGAAAAAACAGTGAGTGATTAAGGCAGGGGTGTCAAACACACGTCATCACTGTTGTGTTCACGAAGAATGAGACTCGAGACCAGTGTAACTTCAGCTCTTTTATTAGTTGCTGGATTCCGTCTGAACCAGGAGCCGCGGCAGCCCTTTTTTCTAGAGAGGCTGCTCGCGGTTCGCGGCCAATGACGGCTCCTTGATTCTCCCGCCGCTGGGGAGGCCAATCATTGGCTAGTTATTTTTGACCAATCACCGTCGAGTAGAACACCAATCAGATTCGAGTATTTGTGGACCAATGGGAATAGAGTATTTGGAGTATGCTAATATGTAACAATCACTGTGGTGTTACGTGGTGTATCGGGACTTTTTTGCCCTTCGCTAAACTGCGTGTGGGTGTGGCTAGCACCTGATGCATCCAGCCTGCAGGCTGGGACTTTGACAGCCCTGGATTAAGGTATTGTTTTTTACATTCTGGAAATTCGGTTTTTAGGCTCCTGTGTTGGGATTAATCTGAAATAGAATGTGTATTTTGGAGCTAAGGTGTCAATTCTGTTATATACTCGCTCCTTTAGTTTTTATTTGACATTGGGTTTTTTTGACTGTTTCCATCACAGCAGATATTTTATGATTCAAAGTGTTATTTCCTCTTGCAGTATTGATTGGGTAATGGTGTCCTTAATAACTTCTCAAAAATCTAGATGTGTCACCAAGTCAAAAAGATTGATTTGAAAGCTCTGCTTAGGATTTGCTATAATCAGTTAGCTAGATTTACAATTTCTTTTTGAAATCTATTCATTTTATGTTCATATCAGCTTTGGGCTGTGAGATGTCTGCCAGAATTTCTCAGGAGACATAAACTTTCCAGCTCATTTTATCAACTTATTGGTAAAACTGCTCAATTGTGAACATGGAAGTGTTCTTCCAGGAGACCAAAAAATTGGCAACTTTCTGATAGAGAAGAGACTTGATTGGGTTATCGGGTATCTTTTTTCCTTGGTTTGGCTTGTTCCAGCTTTCCTCATTATCCTCAAATGTAAAAGTGCTGAGATAGCAGCTGCATGCAAAGAAAGATGAAAATAACTAATTAATCCCCGCTCAACTATTTCCCTGAACCAATGTCAGGAGTGACCTTTTCTAGTATTTATGAGCTATTACTTCTTTCATGTTAATTAAAGTGATAAAGAATCTCTGGACTGAGATGATGACTATATACACTGATAAACTGTTCTTTGTTTTTTACCCTGACTCTGGAATAATTAATCTTCATAAATTTAGTAGGTCTCATGTGTCATGCAGACATGGAATAAAGATTCCACTACAAAATGAATAAACAGTTACCTAGACAGGAGTAGGATAAAATAAGAATGGTTTATATCTGCACTTTCATGGACAAAATCTATCTATGTGATCGCCAGGAGTTGAAAATGACTTAATGGTACATCAATCAATCAATACCTGCATTTATTTTATGGGTGTGTTAGTTGCTTGTTCCTTTCAAAAAACATTAATCTTTCCTTAACTGAATGGAAGTAAAGATGCACTGTTATTGATTTTCTGTGTTGCGTAGGATTCTCATGTTATTTATTGGACTGGAAGTCACTTTTCATACTCACTGAAATTTAATTACATTACAATGGAACAGATTCTTTTCCATGTAAATATCTTCATAGATTCAACTTTGCTGTGACAAAAACATTCTGATCTTATCTGATCCTAATACTGTTGTGTTCAGTAAGATTTCCTTCTCCCTTCTAAAACCCCTCATTCAAAATACGATATTCAAAAAATAATAGCATGTTAATATATCAAGTACTGAACTGCAGTGAATTCTGGTAAAAAATAGCCTTGAGAACAATAGTATATCATCTATTATATGTGTATCAGATTGTGATGGGAGATAAAGTAAATGCTCTATTAAGCCACATTTAAGCTCATAATATTTCTTATTTTCTTTGTATAGCTACAAATTGATGAGGTTTAAGATACTTCAGGGTAGCTAAGACTGGCTTTGCAGTAGTGAAAGACATTTCTGTTTTGGCAAGGCGGACCATTCGGTGTTTGCAAATCTCCTCTGCTACTCATTACAGTGTTTGCTCTGGATATGTCAAATGCCATTTATAATTACTTCCTTATTCTGTCAGACTGGCAAAACAGGAGCTAAAGTATTTTTAGTCACTCTAAATCGCTGTTATAAATTATTTGGCATTTCCCAAGCCCCTGTTTAAAAGTGCTTCTTGAAATACCACAATTTTGAATCTAGTGACTTAAAGGGGGTATATTTGGGCATTTGAAGTACATGAAATATTGCATTCAGAGAAGATGTATAAATGTCACTCTGAGGCAGTTTCCCATTGCATAACCAAACTAGCTTTATACTGAGCAATCAGTTTGATCAATCCAGACCAGGGATAGCAAGTCTGTTAACAACAATAGTGCCAATCATGGAAGAAAAGCAGCTCTGGTTGGCCTGTGTTGAGTAGCATTTACCAGGTGGGGTGGGACAGAAGAGTCAAAATGGCAGAACACAGCAACACAGTCATCTTTGCCTTGATAACACATAGATGTCCAAATTGCAGCATTCAATAATGCTGCTCCAACTGCCATTTTGACACTTTGATTACTCATGTGGATATCGTGCTTATTCCCAGTTGCGATTATTCTTCATATTTTTAACCATTTTAAGCGTTAATTTTGTTGGGCTAGGTAATGTGATCCTTCAGGTCCAATTAATTTTATTTAATTAATGGCAAAATTTGCATGGTTTTGCTTACTTTGGAGCTATTAACATTCACATTTTTATGCTAAGTGATCATTATTAGAGGAGCATAAAGAGGCAAGTTACTTTGAAACTGTCAAAGTCTGTATAAGCTATCACTTCTCTGCAGCTTAAGCCCCTGTCCCACTGCACTAACGGATGCAAAGAGGATGTAAAATGTTAAAAAAAGCTTGCCATCCGTTGGAAAATGCTATGCATCCGTTGTGTACTCATTGCATGCGTGTTTCCTACGCTCTATCTGTCAAGCATCCGTCCACTGCGATTTCATCCACGCAAGAAGTTTTGAGCTGCACAAAACTTTTTTAGCGGATGAACTTTCCACTGTGTACGATGTAAATCCGTGACATCCGAGCAACAAATGTTCTATGTCCATTTATCATCTGTTAAACATCCACTGTATCCTCTCTGCATCCTCTGAGCATCCCCTCAACTCACATCCACTGCAGCTGAAAACGGAAAGAGGGAGGAAACAAAAGGTACACGGAACATCTACACAGCGTTAGTAGCACGGAAATAGAAAGCATGCGCAATGAACGGTTTGCATCCGATATACATCCGCTAGGCTTCCTATGAACATCCGTTTAACATCCCCGCTACATACTACCTACGTCTGTTCTTTTCCGTTCTGTTTATGCAATTTTTTGCCACTTTTTGGAGTGGATGACAATGGATGGAGCCACTCCCGAAATTTTGCTCATCCGCTGTGTCCTTTATGCATACATTTTGTATCCGTCGGCCAGTGGGACCTAGCCTTTAAGAATATAGTGTCCCTGATAACAAGTTGCAGCAGAAAAATAAAAATTATTTTACCAGCTGTAAAAGTAGATATTAATTGCAGGAACAATACGCTGTTTCAAAGGTATTTATCAGGGTCTGACTAAGTAAAAGCCAGGAGTACAATTTTTGTAGCCCTTGGGAACCAGTGACATTTCTTAAACACAGTTCTATATTATGGCAAGTTCCCAATAAGATTTTTTTTGCGACTAATTTTGAACTAACTCACTTAAAATGTCTCGAAAACATTGTGACTTCTTAGGAATAAACTGCAGGGTCCATTAGGTATCAGTTCCAGTTTCTGTTCTGCTTTTTCATGGGGAAACTGAAGAAACCTGGTCCCATCCAAGACAACCTTATGGCGTTCTTTTTCTATTAAAAAAACCCCTCACAAAACAAGCCCTCTTGTTTTCATCTATGGATGTTGACAAAGTCATGGCTTGAGGCTGGAGTAGGAGATGATTTCTGTTTCCTGTAGTCATTTGAAGAAGCCTGGATAAAGAACAAGACACCTCCATTTACTTCAATTTTAGGAAAAACAGAATATCATGCTTTGAACACCTTTTTTTTTTTTTTGTCTCAGCCACAGGCATTTCATATCTACAAATGACAATAAAGTCAACATGCTACATTTTTCTTCTCTTCCCCCCAGCTTTTAAAATATTGCATAATCCTAACATTAAATAAGGAATTTTATACCCAGAGCCAGGGATAACAATAGCAATAGTATTTTGACGTCTATACTGCTTCACAGTGCTCTCTAAGTGATTTACAGAGTCAGCATATTGCCCCCAATAATCTGGGTCCTCATTTTTACCCATCTCAGGAAGGGTGGAAGGCTGAATTAACCTTGAGCCTGGTGAGATTCAATCTGCCAAATTACATGCCGCTGCCAGAAGTGGCCTGCAGTACTGCATTCTAACCACTGCGCCACCGCAGGATGAATATTATCTTCTTTCTGCTGTTCCTAAGCAGACATTTTTCTTGCTTTAGGCTGATATTCTTTAGGGAACATCCAATAGATCACATGCTTTACAGTTATTCCACGCCTGTATAAGAGTTTGTCTAAATGTTTAAGCATCCATCACTCTGAGTAATTGTTTCTAATCACTGGAAAAACTATTTCACAGCTCTAGTGCACAATAGAAAGCTCTGTGTTCATCCTCTTCATAATTAAACATATGCTGTGTACACTGAAGGAGTATTTAACTCTTATGTATTTACGTAGGTATATATATTTCCCAGTTTATTTTGCTTTCTTTTAGTGGATGGCACAGATGTGCTTCAATCAGAGGACTGAATTTAATTTTAACAATTCTATTGTTAAATCATATTGCCTTTTTAAAGACCTTGGTCAATGCTTATTATCTGTAAAGATATCAGTTTAGAGATCCTTGGGAATAGCATATGTAATTATGTCAGAAAATTAAAATTACTCTCCATTCCACCCAGAATATCCATCCAACCGATGAAAGTGGCTTGTTGCATTCAGTGTACATAGGATTACAAATAGTATTTGTAAACAGTGGGAGAAGCCTCTAAATAATGTGGAATAGTCCATCCCATAAATGCAAGTCAGAGCAAAATCAGAATGCTGGGAGACTATAATTACAATATCAACTGTAATCAGAACTAGGGAAGGAGGAAGGGAGGGAGAGAGACCCAATTCTTACCCATTCTTGGTATATATTTTTATATCTGTTGGTTATGAAATAGGGCAAAGAGATGCTGCCTAGGGAATGGTCAGATAAGAAGAAGCACAGCTGCACAATGGGCAGAGAAAAAAGTTCAGAAGGCACCCTCCCTAACCTCTTAAGATGTAAAGGAGACAGTGGAAGATATGTATTTTCAGATTTGCAAGATTCTGTTAATGTAACCACACAATAAAGTATCTCATCTGGCCGTGTTTGCTGTCTGGTTTATCCGAGAAGGCTAACCAACATCACTCTGGCAAGTGTGCAGGTTACAAATCTCCCGTTGTCTCCTTTACTGTCCAAGAAGTTAGAGAGGATCTCTTCTGATCCCATTATGCAGCTGTGGGCTATGTCCCCTCTTATTTGACCATTTTCTATGCAGAAAATTCTATCTCTTTGCTCTATTTATCAGGGTCTTTCTCATATACCATTATTACATCAAATTATTGCAACAGTATTTTATCCATGTTCCACTGAATGTGAATTGTGGTAGCTTCCTGGCACTAGAAAAATATTTATTCTGAGTAGATGAGTAGCTAGATAATATGAGGCCGTTACTTTATAATTAACTATTTCATTTAACAGTACTGAATTCATATCAGCTACTTGCCACTGCAGCAGATAATCAGTAAATACGAGGAAAAGAATTAGGAATTTGGTGCAATGAATTTTGCAAAGAATATTCAAACTTCATTTACAGATGGTATACTTTTGAGCAATATGTTCTCCTATAACAGGTTTTCATGTGGTAGAGATTTCTCAAAATTGTAGTTGGGCCAATGTTAGGCTATTAATCTCCTCTCCCTCCAAAGTTTCTAAAAATAACTGATTCCAGATTGAATAAATTGAAAGATTGGCAGCTTTGCAAATACAGAATACTTTATTCCAGGACAGCTATTTGAAAATAACAAGAATACAAATCCTACTCTTTTAATCTGAGGACTTTAACTATTTCTTGAGAGACTGCAAGTTACTTTCTGAACTGAAATGTGTTGCTGTTTTACAAAACTGGTTTTTTAACATTCTGCAATTATTTTGAAAATGAAAGGTTCAAATTATATTAAATGCTGATTGCCAGCATACAAGTGCTTGAAAATACTGCCAAATTGAGTTGTAGAAATATAGTTTTCTATTTAATAAAATCAGAATTTTTTTATCTTATTGATTTTGGGAACTCATCAGGGTAATATTCATTTTCTTGGAAATCAAAAACAATATTTTTCTCTTATGTCAGAAAGCTCTCCAGCTGTGATTAAAATCGACAGTTATCAAAGCCATTCAGTACTGGAGGGAACTATCTTCTGGGCATGTGCAAGACAAGAATCTAACATTGTTTAATTAAAACAAAACAGGGTTTAACTGACCACTTTTTAAGGAAAGTTACTTCCAGTAACTTCCATTCTCTTTCCAGTGTGTAAGCATCTATTTTATTCTCCATGAAGCCCAATAATGCAATGACCTTATATGGATATCTTGTCATTTCAAAAAATCAGATTTAAATTGTGCAGTGTAGGATTTTATGTTGATAATTGATAATGGAAAACAGTCTCTTTTAAGGAGATGAAGAGGCAGCTTCACTTTGAGTTTTAGGACCTATCTCAAAATCTTTCTGTTTGCTCAAGGATATAAATTCTCCATTTATTCAGGATGGATAAAAGAAATATTTACCTTCTTCAGATTTGGTCATTTACTACCTAATATTAGGATCATGTTTTCACTGTTTCACTGAATCTTAGTTTAGTTGTTGTTTTAAGCACAAAGACGAGCAGTGTGTCCTGCAGTGACACTTAGATTTCTAACTGGGGCAATTATAAATTACTCTGAAACATAAACAATATCTAACCATTTTTGTATAAAGATTTTGATTTAGCACATTTTTTTACATTCTTTATAAAATGCCAAATGCACAGCTAACTGACATTTGCTACATCTATTAAAAATTGACAATATCATCCAAAGTATTTAATATTCAGACATTGTTAGACTTTGCATTCAGAAAAGTGGTGGTAAATACCATAAATCGTGCCAATGGATGTCACTGAAATTCATTCCTTTGTTATGGTGGTGAGGATTTTTTTCTATTACATTGGTCTCCTTCCAAGAGCAAGCTTTAATAGGATCTACATTTTCACTTGCTGCAGAGGCATTCTTAATTTTCTCAGTTTTCTACATTGCAGTCATTCAGTATCCTTGCAAAACAAGGCATTTGTCATATTTGTCCTTTATAGCTCATTTTATTGTTTTATAATGTTACAAAACTGTTTTCGCCCTATAAATTTAATTCATAGCGTGGTAGATATACTATTTTGGAAGATATTCCTGGTTGCCACTGTAGATCTTTCCCCATTAGAGGTTGGATCAGGATGGTCCTAAAATATTCATAATTTTATCCTTGGCATTAAACTTTTTCATGCTGATAGTTTCTGGACACTCTAGATAGCAATTTTCATAATTGCTAGCCAGTATATAAAAGTCTTATAAAAGACTGGTACAGTTAATGTCAAGATCCTTGAATTACTCAGAGATCTTTTAATGATGGGTTGCCTTTATTTGGATTGTATTATTTTTATTATGTATTATTATTGTATTGCATTGTGTCATGTTGGACTGCACTAGACTGTGGGGTTCTATTCTGGCTTTTAATATTATGGTCCTCTATGTGTTGTATGATTTTGCAATCAGATAATGGACAAATATGCTGTAGACTTGCTTCCAGATTGATGCTATCACTTTTGACCATTAACATGTTTTTAATTCAGGGAATCATCAATCTAAAATTCTTTTGTGTTGTGTTTGCTTAACTCTAGGTATTGCTCTGCATAACATACACTCCAACGTTTGAGTTGAATGGAAGTTCTGTACTTAAGATTGCTGAAGTGAGTATCCTCTGTCAGTTGGAAATGAAACTTGAGCTGTTTGATAAAATAATGTGCTTCGTGCTAGATTATGGGTTTTTTTCATTCACAATGTTAGATTTATGTCAGTCATGTATCTCTAATGCACATAATTGCTTTGGGAGAATTTATTATTCCCTCCTCACTCTCTTGAACTCTTCTAAGCAAGCAGCTTCTATCAAAGTTTTTTTTTTTAAATACCTAGATACCAAAATGTGACTGCTATTAGTTTTCTATTTTATATATATTATTATGAAATGAGAATTTAATACTCAGCTGTATAATAAGATAAAATAAAGAGAGAGAGGGATGCTTATATATATTGGTAGATATCTGGAATAGTGATTCATGTCTAATATAGGTAGTCCTTGACTTATAATATTTTGCTGAATGACCATTTGAAGTGACCACGGAACTGAAAAAAGTGACTTATGACCTTTGTAGCATGGTCATGTGATTTACATTTGGATGCTTGAAAGCTCACTCACATTTATGATGGTTGCAGTATCCCGGAGTCGTGTGATCAGCTTTTGCAACCCTCTGACAAGCCAAGTCAATGGGGAAGCCATCTTCACTTAACAACTGACTTAAACATTGCAGTGATTCACTGAACAACTGTGGCAAGAATGATAATAAAATAAGGCAAAGCTCACTTATCAAATGTCTCATGAGGTCATGAGGACCTCCTGTACATTAACTTCTAACCAGTATAATTGTATTGCTATTACTGTATTGTCTCTTTTCCTTTTTCCCCAAATAGGTTTGTATTGAAACTTACATTTCCAGTTATCATCAACGGAGTATTAATACAGCTGTACGGGCAACCCTCAGCCAGATGTTGAGTGATTTGATTTTACAATTACGACAAAAACAAGAAAATACAGTGAGTCACTCAGGCATCTGTAATGGGACTGGTCTTTGCTGCTTATGCTTAAATTAGAGTTGGTATAATGCTCCCAAAACTGAATTTATAAATAGGTTTTTAAAAATATTAAAGCCTATCCAAAAAAAAGTCAAGGTAATTTTTTACTGGCTCTGACATTTTTCTCTGGATCAAGTTTGATCTGAGCTAGACAAATATGGACTTTTTTCTGCTTCAGGAACAAATTTCTACAAAGTGTAAAGTAAGAGATTTTGTCTCAAGTATCATTGCCACCTTTATTTTGTCTGTGTTATTGATAATACATCTATTCTTCTTTGATAGATGACCGAAAGCCAAGGAGTTCTTCAAGGTTTCAAGAATTTAGGTATCAGTTAATTAATTTTGACAAAATGATTTATTGATTACTTTCATATTTATGCAAAATTATGGTGTTGTTTCCTTTTTCACAAAAAAGACTGGAGGTAGTCAACTTAATACAGGGAGTCCTTGTTTAATAACCTCAATCAGAACTGGAATCTCAGTCATTGAGCAAAGTGGTTGTTAAGCAAAACATCAGGTGACTGTTCATGTGACTATTTTGTTTAAATGATCACAATCCCAACACTCTCGATTGTCATTAAATGGATGGCGTCCCAGGTGAGGAGTACAGGATTCCTCTGGGAGGATGAGGGAGACCCTAGGAGGTTCCACTTAAGAGCTAAAAACCTTCCCTGTTGAAATCCAAGGAGAATTTTCAGCCTCTGAGGGAGAGACACTTGTATTAGGACTCCCTTACTTACCTGAAGCACTCAGGGCTCTTATTGCTCTGCCTCTCTTCTCAGGACCTGAAAATCCTGCTTGGAATTCAGCTCCATTTCATCTCCAGGGACTGATATTCTTTGGTAGGCTGAAAGAGCTACATGCCAAAAGATATCGGTTCTCCTTGATACACAGAACTCTTTTGGCAGGATACAGAAATACGAGTTTTAATCATCAAGATTTAAGCTCCATTTCAGCTCCCTGTGGGAGGATGTCAGTTCCCCTCCATTGACAGAAAAGATTTGATAGGATGCAGGAATAGTGGTCAGATGTTCAGGATCATGAAGTACTTGGCAACCGATTGTAAGTATGAACAGGATGCCAAGCATCCAGATTGTGATCATTTGACTGTGGGTGGGTGGCACAAAGTTTGGTGTCAGGCAGAAGTGCTTTAGCTGCCACAAAGCTCCCTTTCTGAAGTCACTGTAACTTCGAACAGTGACCAGACTTAAGCTGAGGATTACCTGTACTCTAGAGCTGTTTCAATTCCCATCAACTTCTCGGTCAGTGGCAAAGGAGTTTGAGGACAACATTTGAAAGGACATGAACAAAGGCATTCCCTGCCTCTGATATATACAGCTTGCATGGCCTGGTTCTGAAAGAGCTGCACCCTAGAAGTGGGCTGCAGCCCTAGAGTTGGGGACCCTGCTCCAATATTTAGTTTGCATGTATTCCTATTTTACATCAGTTTTTTTAAACTAGTATCTTATGTGTGTAGCTTAGACTACCATTTGCATTGGTCAGGGGAGATGGGAAGCTGATTGGGAATCATGAGTCAGATTCTAGCATAATTATAGCATACAAGACTGCAGTGAATATGAATAGCTTCTAGTAGTTTCATGTAGCTAATGATTGAACAATGGTAGAAATTACTTCACGTATACCAAGAAAATTTCAGCTCTTGGTTTTATCTTTTTTTCAAAGGTTTGGCATAGGTTGAAACAGGTCAAATGTGTGTTGATACAGTACATCTGAAATCCCAATAGATTTGTTATGAGTCAGCTCATAATTGCTTCCCATAGTGTCTATAACTATATGATATGCTAACATGATCACTAGAAGTGATATGCTCTACAGAGAAATTTGCAGAATTCACACTCAGTAGATTATGCATTCCAAATAGTCACTTATTTGATTTGTGAGCTGGTAAGATTCTTGACAGAATGGCTCTAGTTTTTCTTGCAATATCATGTCTCAGTCATCCACATCCCTGTGTGATGCGACCTGTCGCCAAGGTTGAAGATATTCCATGTGCCTAATTTTGGTGTAGTATATATCTGAAGCTGCTAATGCATGCCTTTTATTTACTTTGGAGATTCCACCACTGAGTCATTCTGTGATGATGTTGTCTCTGTCTTCATGGTCCTTTGTGAAAAACTTCAGACAGCCATCAGGTAAGCAAGTGTTTCTAAATATAAATGGAGTTAGGGAAAAAAATCTACTCCTTTTCGTGGTTGGGTTTCCTATCTGACCTATTGAATCAAGTTTAAATTTGTACTAGCTGGTGATTAATTTGACAAGCATAACATTACCCTGAAGATATTCAGAGCCATATACACTTTCTGTATCCGGCATATTCTCTGTACCTAAACACCTACATTCCATCAGCAGTAAAACTATGAAAAACAAGTTTTATATAATTTTGTAAATGTGGGCCTAATGCAGAACATATTACAAAAAAAAAAAAAATACTGCACTTTTTCAGTGGCAGATATTTGCTCTGGCAAGTGCAGTCTTCCAGGCCGATTCTTACAGTATTAGTTTTGGTTTTGTTACTCTACTTCCTGTTTTAGATGTTAATTTTTATTGTATTTTGAATATTTAAAAAGATAGCCCTCATTTTTGCATTGTTACCATAAAGAATGCTCTGTATAAGTGCTTAGCAATAAACAAGTTTCCTTGTGTGGTAGAACACATTTTGGCAAATTAGTTCTTGATGTGCTACATTGTAGTATGTGAGTTTCATTGTCGAAAATTAATTGAATATTGGATTGGACAACTACAGATTATGTAGTTGGAGGAACAGGCAATTATTATTCCCAGTAATTATTATTATAATTTATGTAATAGTATATAAATTCCTATAAGTTTAGGAACTGTAATTACTTGTGCACCTAAATAACTATAATTATTTGCAAGTGATATCTTATTACTCTTTAATTGCATGCAATTTGTTAGAGAAATTTATTGCATTGATGGGTATGTTTTTAATTATTTCAGCAGTGCTTCTGGAAAGAAAAGCTTTTCCCCCTCGCACGCAGCACATCTGCGTTTACGCACAAAATCCCCTCGTGAGCAGCGCGTCCCTGCACATACACACATGTCTCCCATGCATCCCCTCCTCCCCCTATGCATGCGCATCAGATACCCAACAATCAGCTGTCAGGCAGCAGCGCACATGCATGCACAGTGGGGCTCTTCCAGGTGACCTCTTGTGTGCCAGGGGAAATGGCTCTGTATGCCACTTCCAGCACGCGTGGCATAGGTTCGCCAACATAGCTCTAGAATCATTCAACAACCAGCATGTGTAGCAGAATTTGATAAAAAGATATTATCTGCCAGTAAACATAAGGAAAAAATTAAAAATCCTAGTGAACAGTAAGGAAAGAAAAAGCATTGAAATTTTAAGTGGGACTCCAAAGCATAAACAGAAATGAAACATTTTTATTTTTCCTTTTCTATGGGTACCAACAAAACACACGGAAGGGAATTGGGGAGAGGGTATTTCTCTCATTTCTCCCCACTTGAGAATGAGCAATCTTGAGTAGGAAGCTATGTCCGTGCCCCATATCTTAAAGAGAAAGCCTAAATCTAGCCAGCTCTGCTTTCCATCAGGTCTGTACATGTAGAATAATTCATTATGCTCTTCTCCTGTAGTGCTTCATTTCTTCTAATTGCCCAACTCTTAAGAAATCTCTCTCTGTGTCTGTCTCCTTATATACAGTATACTTATTTTACATTACTGATAGTATATCATTGAGATAGTATACTTCGGCAGGGTGTTTGAAGAAGACAACCATACATTTATCTGCTTGCCAAGTAGCTAGATCAGAAACAAGCATGGAGAAATGTATCCTAAAATATTAACAACCCTTTAGGCATGCATTATTATGCCTCCATATCTAAACAAGGTATGTATTTGCAAGTTTGCAGTTTAGAATTTTAAAATAAATCTTCAAAACATAATGTGTTTGTGCTCAGCCTTCCATCTTTCCAAGGTCTGTAAAATGATGACCGAGATTGTTGGGGGCAGTCTACTGACTCTGTAAACAGCTTAGAGAGTGCTGAAAAGCTGTGAAGCAGTATAAAAGTCTAAATGCTATCGCTATGCATATTTTTATTTGGGCAGATATATGGAGGGTGCATATTGATAATAATAATAGCAACCTGACAAAAATATCTCATCCCTTAAAGCAGTCATGCACAAAAGCAGTCTTCTGTGCACAAAAATGTTGAGCCAAACATATGACTATAATAGTAAGATTACCCAACTTTCAATAAATGGACAGGATGTATGCAATAACACAAATACCCTTTCAAAACTACAGTATAAGGTGATGATGTATAAACTTATTGCCTATGATCAGAACATGATTCAGTTCACAGAAGTAACTTACAGCACCCTGGTCATATTTCTGCATACAGAAGCAGTCCTTGATTTATGACCATGATTGAGCCCAAAATTTCTGTTGCTAAGGGAGACATTTGTAAGCCATTTTTTAAGACATTTTATGAGCTTTCTTGCCACAGTGGTTAAATGAATCTCTGCAATTGTTAAGTTCGGGCAACCTGGCCTACACACTTATGGACGGAGCATACTGGTTCCACTTTCACCTTTCAGCCCCAATCCAGGAGCCTTTGCAGGCAGTTGCTTTCGCAACAAACTATTTTGTGTTGAATTTATATTTACTGACAAAGAAATAAAGGGAGCCTAGTGTAGATCTATTTCAAGCTATTTAGCTCTCATCAACTAGCCATACCCTTCCCAGAATCCCAGAAGGGTATAGCTAGCTGATGAGAGCTAAATAGCTTGAAACAGATCTATACTAGTCTCCCTTTATTTCTTTGTCAGGAAACATAAATTCAACAGCACTAGGTATAGCTTTGACCCCCATAATGCTTTTTCTAGGTGTAGTTTTGACCCCCACAATTGCATACAGCTGCTTTTTCTTGCCATGCCCTTGGAGAGGACTTCCTTTTTCCTGGCTCATGGGAAAGTATGCAGCGCTTGCTTCTTCATTATCTCTGTAGAGATGAACCTGCTTTGCTTTGTGCTTCCATTTTTTCAGTGAGAATCGGCAGTTGCAGCTTCTCTACCTGGAATGCATTCTTTCCATGCTGAATAGCTTCTCTTCTACTATGCACCATCATAAAGGATTCACTGACCTCATCTGGTAAGTAGATGTGCCTTGAATGATGCCGAGAACAAAGTGTCCGCCTTGTAGAAATCTTATTTGGCCTGTATATTTGAGTAGAAGTAATATCTGTTTACATTAAAAGGGGCGGAGAGGAGAGAAATACTTAGGGAATTCAATCTACCCGAGTCTGAAATTGCTTCGTGACCAACACTCTTATGGTCTTTTGTGCTGCACATCAGAAGCCACAAGAATACCATCCAGAAACAATTTCTCTCCCCATTGAAACTGAAGCAGAGAAAGCTGGGATCTTACACTACAGTTGGATTTCATGAGTGAACTTGTGCCTTTCACGGTGGGGGTGGGGGACTTAATAAAAACTTCTTTCTCTTAACCAGGAGAGAGTTATTAGAGAGCATGCAAATTAAATGGAGTGAACAATTGCATTGATATCTTCTTGTTTTTCCTCACTGAGTTCAAGAGGGCATATATGGTCATCTCAATTTACCCCTATAACTAGAAGTGGGCTACTGGGAGTTCTCAGAGGTTTTGGAGACCCTCTAGGTAAAATTCTGTGCAGTTCAGAGATCCCCCAAATCCTACTTCTGGCTGCGCCCCCCCCCCCCCCACCTCCCAGGAGTCTCCACACAGCCCATTTTGGATGCAGGTAAGTGCACTGGGGCTCGGGGAAGATGAAAAACAGACCTCTCAGAAGTTCAGGAAGGCCAGAAATGGGCCTGTTTCCAGTTTCCAGAGAGCCTCCATAGCCCAGGGAGAGTTTTCACCCTCCCAGAGACTCAAGGAAAGCCTCTGAAGCCCAGAGAGGGCAACACGCCCCCCCCCCCCCCCCCCGCTGTGGTGCAGGAAGCCGACTAGGCTTCATGGCATACCCATCCAGCAACTGGGCAGAGAACCCTTTGCTAAAATTTTTGAAGCCCACCCATACCCTGTGAGGTATGTTGAATTAACAAAGAATAACTAGTCCATAATCCCCCAGTCAGTCTTTTGGTCAAGAAAAGATTTGAACTGGGATCGGTCCTCCTCCAGTACTTCAGTGCTACAACCTGGGGCTTTATAGCTCTCTGGGGTAGGCAAGGACATCGGGCAAAGCTCATGTAGCACTTATCTGCAACTCTTTAATGCAGCTGTTTCTTTCCTGAGAATCATATGTCTGTCATCTATGGCTGGTGGCTTTCTTTAATGCTCATATGCTGAAGAAAATGAATCCCACAAGGGGTTCAGAAAATTGATGAAAATTTGCATTAGAATATTGCTTTTAAAGAAGACAGGGGTATCATCTGGACAAAGTAAATATTACTATGCCTACAGAGAATGTCATTTCCATTTTCACGGAGCTGTAGAATGAGTTGGAAGCATCCAAGAAGAAATAGAGTAAACAGCAGAAAAGTTATTCAAGAAAATCTCAAAATAACTCATGGATTGAACAAGTTATTTGAATATACGTAGATGAAAGGTAAATTTGTCATTTTAGTTCCTGGCCTGATCTCCCTTTACGCACTGGAGTTTGGAAACTTCTGCTGGTCTGACCTCCCCTTGCTTGCTGGGTGGGAAGGCAGCTGGAGGCTTGCAAGTTTCAGATAGCTTAATCTCCCTAGTTTGCTGGGTGGAAAGGAGGCTGAAGCACTATGGGAATTTTGAGGAGCAAGAAACAGAGCTCAAGGAGTAGGAGTAGCCTTGGGAGACTGGGCAGGTGACCCTGGGCCTGTGTAGGCCTCCAAAGGCCTCCCCTATCTCTGAGGCACCAGGTGCTTCATTTAATAAACATTTGCATTCATTTAATGTTTGCATCAAGAGGTAGGGTCATTAAGGGAGGCCATTTTGCTTAACAGCTGTCCTGACATGCAACCCTGATGGGCAGGCTCCATAACTCAAGGACTACTGATAATTTTTTTCTCCTAGTCCCAGCATTTGCTCACATTCATTACCTAAAGTGTATGAGTATGAAATAGGGACAAAAACCAATCAAAAACCACTGTAAATTTAGACACATGGATGAAGAGGGGTGAAGGGTTGGTGGGCTAAACACCAAAGCCTTAATTCTGTTTCTAAGTGAAACATTCTGTGTTTCATTTATTTTTATTCATTTTTTTCTATAGAAGTGTACTTTCTTTTTCAACATAACAAAACGATTTTAACAATCTCTTTAGATACAGTATCCTTCACTACTTTTCCCATACTGTCACTTTAATTTATTTTTTCCTCAGGAAGCAGCTATGTCCAGCCCTGATAGTAATCTTGGGCAATCCGGTTCATGACAAAACAATCACATCTGCTCATAGCAGCACTGGTCATGAAGCTGATTCTCCTTCTTCCGGAGTGTCTGACCACGGCCGAGGATCAGGCTGCTCTACAACTGCCCCTGCCCTTAGTAGTCCTGTTGCACGGACTATCTACTACATCGCAGCGGAGCTTGTTCGGTTGGTGGGCTCAGTGGAGTCCATGAAGCCTGTTCTGCAATCTCTCTACCATCGGATGCTTCTGTATCCTCCACCACAGCACAGAGTAGAAGCTATCAAGATCATGAAAGAGGTGAATTTATACTCCCTGGTTGTTTTTTTAATTTGTCAAACTTAAATTGTAATTAAACTACGAATTGCAAATTGTTTCGAATATTAGAATATTGGAATATTCTTTATCGACCAAGTGTGAGTGAACACTTAGTTGATAAAATTTGTCTCTGGTGCATAAGCTCTCAACATACATACAAACAACAGAATGATAAGTCATAGATCATAAATCATAAGATACAATGATAAATCATAAGATACTTAATAGGTGAAGGTAGTAGGGAAGATGAGAAGGATAAAAGCAACACAGCCCTACTACATGAGTAAATATCTTTAAGCATAAAGCTCTACTACATGAGTAAATATCTTTAGGCACAGTGCTGTAGGAATTTGGTGTTTTAACAGAATGACAGCATGAGGAGAAAACTATCTTTGTGTCTAGTTGTTTTGGTAAGCAATGCCCTGTGTTTCTGTCTTAGAAGTTTGTCTTGTCCTATGTGTTTGTCTTCAATAATAACAATAATCCTGTGATAAAAGAAACAGTTATTACACAATCAGTAATAATGTTCTTTCTTGCATGAATATGTGAATAAATTTGAACAAGTGATTTCAAGATCAACTGGAAAGAGTTTATTTCTTTATTAAATTTATATGCTGCCCATCTCAAAGTGACTTTAAATATATATTTATTGCATTCTGCTAAATTGCATTACATTTAGATACTTGGAAGTCCTCGGCGGCTTTGTGATTTAGCAGGTCCCTGTTCCACAGAACCAGAATCAAGAAAGAGATCCATTTCAAAAAGAAAATCCCACCTGGACCTTCTTAAACTGTATGTACCCCAATTGTTTTACAATATTTGATAACTGTATTGCTTGAAACAAATACTTTCTTCTTCTTTGACAGTATTTAATTCAACAAGCATTCCATAATTCTAATTAGGAGTCTTCTTCTTCAACTGACTGTGCTGACCTAAAAGCCTAAAAATCTGTTAAATAATTTTAAAATGAGCAAAATGTCTATGGAGATTCTCAGTCATCCAGGTCATGGCTGTCCCAAAATTGCTTTTTAAAATACAACTAGGCTTTCTTTGTTTTTCCTTGAATATGTTTTTCTTCTCATCCAAGAAACTTCTTCAGTTCAGAACTGAAGACCTTTGGTTCCAAATGACTGGAATACAATCAAACGCAAGAAATTGTTTTATCAGATGATGCCTTTGTAAAATAGAATAGAATAGACTAGAACAATACAGAACAGAAGAGTTGGAAGGGACCTTGGAGGTCTTCTAGTCCAACCCAACAAATGGTTATCCAATCTCTTCTTAAAAACTTCCAATGTTGGAGCATTTACAGCTTCTGGAGGCAAGTTGTTCCACTCATTAATTGTTCTAGCTCTCAGAAAAGTTCTCCTTCGTTCTAAGTTGCTTCTTCTCTCCTTGATTATCCAGTTCCAGCAACCCTTCTTTATATGTTTTAGCCTCCAGTCCCCTAATCATCATTGTTGCTCTTCTCTGCACTCTTTCTAGATTAATCACATGGAACTAGTTAATCAACTGCTCGCTCATTACCAAAGAGATGAAACCATCCCTCTTTTTTACAGTATAAATTCTTTATCCGTTGCATAATTGACTTAGGAGGCATAAGGGTGAAGAGTGTCTTATCTTCCTTCATATTGTAGAATCTTGGATGGGATGACTGAAGCCTGCATAAAAGGTGGCATTGAAGCCTGCTATGCTTCAGTATCCTGTGCCTGTGCCCTGCTTGGAACTCTGGATGAGTTAAGTCAAGGAAAGAGCCTGGATCAAGAGCAAGTGCATCTGCTTCTCCGACGGCTGGACGAGTTAAAAGAGGGGGCTGAGACCAGTAGAGATTCCATGGAGATCAACGATGCTGATTTTAGGTGGCAAAGACGTATCCTGTCATCAGAACATGCCCCTTGGGAGCCAGGCCATGAAAAGAGTCCTGACATCAGTATTAGTGTTACCACAGATACTGGTCAGACAACCCTAGAAGGAGACATGGGACAGACGACACCAGATTCTGACATCCGTAAAAATTCTTTGCAATCCCCAGCTGGACAAGCAGGCAAAGAAATTCATTATAAAGAGCCAGAATCAGAAACAATTGACCAACCGGATGTAGTTCAACGGAGTCATAATGTTGTCTATCCAGATATAACCAATTTCCTTTCTGTTGATTGCAAGGCCCGTTCCTGTGGATCTAGATACAGCGAGAGTAATTTCAGTGTTGAAGACCAGGATTTTTCCAGAACCGAATTTGATTCATGTGACCAATATTCTATGGCAGCAGAAAAAGACTCTGGAAGGTCTGATGTGTCGGATATAGGTTCAGATAACTGTTCTTTAGCTGATGAAGAACAGACACCACGAGATTATCCAGGTCACAAGTCTTTACGAACTGCCGCCCTTTCCTTGAAGCTACTTAAGAACCAGGAAGCAGATCAGCAAAGTGCCAGATTGTTTATCGAGGCTCTTGAAACACTCCTTCCTCGTCTTATCACTTTTGCTACGGTAGAAGAGGTGGATTTGGCTCTCCAGAACTTTTCATCAACTTTTTGTTCAGGTTTGTAAGCTACCCACTTTCCCATTAATGTCCAATTATTGTATTAGAACATCTCTATCGCCCGTCTTTCTGTCTATACCTATCTGTCGACATACCTACCTATCTACCAACCTACCTGTTTCTCCATATGTTTGCATGTGTGTGTATGTGTGTGTATCACATTCTGTTTTAATGAAAGGAATATGTGGCTCCTTTTTTTTTAAGGAAAGATCTATGGATGAGATCTTCCAGTGTTTTTATTGTCCTAAAAAAAGTCAATTGAATACTTATTTATTTGCGGAAGAAAATCTGGTTCAGCCATATTATGGTACAAATCTTTATCTATAGGTAGTATGCGAAGTCAGTACAAATATTTATTTTGATTTTCTTTATCATATTGATATTTAGAGCTTCTTCAAAATTGAACAGCGATTCCAGTAGTAATGAGGGGGTTGACATATGTGCTTGAGAGAAATGGGGCCCTATCTGAAGTAACGCAGAAAAGCATCATTAACCCAAAGTTACCCAATTCAGCATTGTAGCATTACTCCAGCTATGGTAGCATTATTCTTTTCTAGGAGGTTTCAACTATGTAAGTCAGGGGTGTCAAACTCAAGGCCCAGGGTCCAGATCAGTGGTGGGATTCAATTTTTTTTACTACCAGTTCTGTGGGTGTGGTTTGGTGGGTGTGGCAGGGGAAGGATAGTGTAAAATCTCCAGTCAGTGGTGGTATTTGCTGGTTCTCCGAACTACTCAAAATTTTTGCTACCAGTTCTCCAGAGCTGGTCAGAACCTGCTGAATACCACCTCTGGGCCAGATCCAGCCCGTGGTCTATGTGGCCTATGTGGCAGCTCTGGAAAAAGCAAAGGACTGGCTCACATGCCTCTGCCAGTGAAAATGGAGCTCGGGAGGGTCGTGCGTGGCCCTCCCAAGCTCTGTTTTAACTGGCAGGGGTTTGCAGGAAACCATCACAACCAAAAAAGGAGTTCAGGATACCGTTTTCACTGGCAGAGAGCTTGGGCCACCGTAGGCACCCTCCAACACGAGTGACATATTGGCCATGCCCCCCATGGCCATGCTCCCCCTCTGAGGTCAAACACAACCCTGATGCGACCCTCAATGAAATCAAATTTGACACCCCTGGTGTAAGTTATTATTTTTAATGAATTAAAAATGACTGAAATGTGGTTCTTGTGCATAATTCCAATTTGTCTGTATTGATTAGGCATGATGCATTCTCCAGGAATTGAAGGGAGTGTCAGCCTTAACTTCCAGAACCTGATGAATGCAGATAGCCTGTATGCGGTCTCTCACTACATACTCCTGCTCAACCTGAAGCTGTCAAACACAGAATACTATCAGAAGAAACCAGCCCAGCCTCCTGTATTACTGGTGAGGTCAAAGCCTTTGTTGACCCCTACAGTGATGAACATATTGCACTTGGCCACATCCAGTTCTACCAGTCTCCAGTTCAATGATAAGATTTAACCTTACTTTGGCTCATGAGTGTGAACAGAATAATTACAGTCGCTGTATCAGAGATCAGTTACTAAAACACAGAACATAACTGCATGGATTTGAAAGAGAGGCATGCATGAAATATTGCAGAGATTAAGGTGTCTGTTTCCTCTGTTTCAGTGATTTAGGGTTTAGATTTAAAAAAAAAAAACCTTTTGAAAAGCATTAACCAGAAAACAAATGCAAAATTAAAAATGAATGCAACCTTTTCCTCCTGATTCAAACCCAGGGAAAGAGACATTAAGGCTATCCCTTTTTTGCTATGCCAGTTCATAGTGCCTTGAGTTCAGCCAAACACTAAATTGCTAAGAAACTGAAAGAAAAAGAAATAACAATCCAGTCCAGAAAATGAAAGAGAGGAGCATGCAAACCTAAGACTCAGAGTGCTCAATTTGATATTGCCTCAAAATGGAAAGAGAAGGGGAGGGAGGGAGGGAAAGAGAAATGATGAGGCTCCTTTTGTAAACATAGCAATACTTTTATTTCTGTTGGGTGCTGTATGTCACATTTGTATATGTAAAATTCCTTAAAAAAGAAACAATACATCTAGCTGTACCTTATTCACTCAACGAATGCTCTTTCGTTCTGCAGAAAGAATTCATGAAACAGGTCCAATCCAGTGGAGTATTGATGGTGTTTTCTCAGGCCTGGGTTGAAGAACTTTACCATCAAGTATTGGAGAGAAATCTTCTCGGGGAAGCTGGTTATTGGGGAAATCCTGAAGAGCATAGCCTTCCACTCATCACTATGCTGATAGGTTGGTCCCCCTTTGAATACTACATAACATGAACAAAAATTTCCATTTATACCAGTGTTTAATACATTAGAAATAAATGTTATTTATTTCCATCCAGTTCTACATTCTTTTAAAATGATTGGTGAATGAGCTATTAGACTTAATTATTTCAAACTGATATCCATCATGTTGCCACTGCCGCTGAATTGAAAGAAAGAATAAGAGTGATACATTACAGGTGATTTATCCAGATGTTTCCCTTTGCAGACATCGATGGCTTGGGAAGCAGTGCAATAGGCGGGCAGCTGATGGCTTCAGCTTCCAAACAATCTCCTCTATCCCAGACCTGGAAACCAGATGATACATTGATGGCAGGTGAAGGGATGTGCACAGTGGGCAGCATGGCTCACATGTGATATATCAGCATCATATTTTAGGCTAAAGATTTAGTTATTGATTGAAAAGGAAATGTTTCTTTTTCGGTGTCTTCTTTATCTGCCTGTGTGATACAGATCTCATTTAAAGTCTGGTTCCAGCTTTTACCTATGACAATGAATTATGGTTTTTTTTTCCCAATTGGGGAATTTCACGGATATCATCAATATTATGGTTCATTAAAATGTACATTGCAGGAAAAAAATGAGTGCTTAATTTTGGAATAATTCACAAACTTTGAAATAATTTTTCATTTTCTTTCTCTTTCTTTCTTAACCGTGCCCTCACCTTGTCTTTGTCTTATATGAGAATCTCCTCTCTGCCCTTCTATTAGCTTTAGAGGGATATATGATCCCATAAGCATCTGTGGAAAGCTATTTTTCTGGGCTAATGTCAATATGATGGAGAGAATTTCCATCAGGATCATGATGGGAGGAAATTACTGTTCCCCTCCCCTCCCTAGATATAACTTCTGATTAAATATTTAGCATAGTTACAATAATTCCTAAGACTGTCTTTCATTTTTCCTTGCTTCAGGAGTTGCTTTTGCCCGATACCTTCTAATTGGTTGCTGGAAGAATTTGATTGATACCTTATCAACGCCTCTGACTGGCCGCATGGCAGGGAGCTCCAAAGGATTAGCATTCATTCTTGGGGCTGAAGGCATCAAGGAGCAGAACCAAAAGGAGAAGGATGCCATCTGCATGAGTCTAGATGGGCTAAGGAAGGCAGCTCGGCTCAGTTGTGCTTTAGGTAGACTGTATTCATTGGCAAAGTTGTCATTTTTTGATAAATCTGTGCACTCTTTCAGTATCCAGTAAGGGAGCTTCAACAAAGGAGAGCAATAAGCTATGTGACCTTTCTCCTTCTGAGATAACAGATATTTAGCAAATGTACAGTTAATGGTTCCTGGATTGAACTATACTTCATCAGATGTTTTCCTCCTGATCGTAGGTGTTGCTGCTAATTGTGCATCAGCCCTTGCTCAGATGGCAGCTGCCTCGTGTGTTCAAGAGGAGAAAGAGGAAAGAGATGCTCAAGAGCCCAGTGATGCCATTGCTCAAGGTACGACTTCTCAGATGTTCAGTGGCCCTCAGTCAGATATTCATGATCTCCATATTGCTCCTTTCCCCCCTCCCCTTACTGTATCTTCTGCAAGATCAAGTATGCTTTCTTTAAGCAAAGAAAGAAAAGCTTCTACAGATTTAAAATAAGCAGAATCCCACTGCATAAAACAAGAATAGACATTTTATATATACAGTCATTTTAGAAATAGATTTTATTGTGGCATAGTATTGTTAAGTCGGTGACTTGGCGGTTGACTTTTCCAATCTTGAAAAAGCTTAGCAGGGTATACTTGATTCATACTTGATGGGATATAATCTCAGACTATTAAATTTGACTCTGCTGGGGTAAAAAAAGATTTCCAAAATAGATGATGGCAAGCCACTTCAGTACATTGTCAAGAAAATAATATGAATGTAGCAAAGTAATAACCATGAGTGGAACAGGACTCAAGGGAGACTTTTATTTTATTCCCAATAAGGTTTGACTGGAGTTGCAACCAAGAATCCTATAAATAAAGTAAGAAACTATAGCTGGTGGTATATGAGTGTGAGATTATTTCCTATCCGCTGTTGTTTTCAGGCCCGTTTTACCTCTTTGTAATGGACACAAATATACAGAAGGGGAAATGGGTTTTAACCTCTTGATTCTGCCCAACCTGTGAGTTCAATTTGTTTTTTGGTCCATATACTTGCACTCATATACTGCCTCCTGGCAATCAGAAAAATTGCCCATCTAAACTGTCTGCATTCAACTTTTTCTGTACTCTTTCTACTAAATATTTGAAGGTTAGGAACAATGCCAGGGTGACTGTTTCCTTCCTCTCCTCTCAATGCTTTAATGTAGGATTTTTTTAAAACTGGGAACTTCTTTCTCTTCTGTCTGGGGGCTTGGGTGACATAACAAATGATATTATAATGACACTGGAATGGGCAAAATAATTTTCCTTAAAATCCCAGCACCTAATGGCACTAATTTTGACTCTTCACTTGCAAAGGAGAGGAAAAAATAGCTTGATTGAGAGGGAGGAGTGGTACTTTCATACTCTCCACATATTAAATCCCTCCAATCCACCACAGCAAAATTAAGAAATTGACATTTTTAACCCCACCCAATCTGGCCCCATCTCAGACCATTTCTGCTTTAATTTGCTGGAAAGATATAAAAAGTCTCAGTGGTATTTATATTTTGCACTGAAACTTGATAGGCTTTTAAAAGATATTCTTTTCTGTCTGAATATGTAATGATACAGTAAAACAGAAAGTGGAGCAAAAACTGGAACAGATGGGGAAGACACAAGGTGTCTGCCTCCACACCGCTCATGTTTTATGCATGGATGCTGTTCTTGCTGTGGGATTGGAGATGGGAAGCCACAACCCAGACTGTTGGCCTCACGTGTTTAGGTAAGAAAACTCTTTAGTTGAGCCAATTTAGACTGTAATGTGGAGCGCTTACAGACAGCTTTCTCCAAAATGAACTTGACACTTTGCAGATTGCTTAAGTTATTACCAGCTGCTTTGCCATAATTATTCCTTTAAAAAACACAAAATATTATCTGTCCCTTAATTTTTTTAGAAAACAGTTTTATAGAAGGTTTTGTAATAATTAAGGAGGAACACAACATTGTGATTGCATATTTTGCTCTCTGCATTTCAGCATTTGCAGGTTTTATGCTACATATTTGCAATTTCTGAATTTCCTTTCCTATAGCTGTTGTTCCCCAGAAGCCCTGATTCTCATCTCACATAAAGATTTTAAGAGTTCTTCAGGTACTTGCCAACCACTAATTCCAATCCTTAAACTTCACTTATCAGACAGCTGCACGTACCCAGATGACCACAAGATGGCAGCTACAGTATACATAAACTCAATGTTCTTTGCTGTCACCTAGTGCTCAAGAAGTGAAACAGTGTTCCATAATTTTAAGGAGTTTTGTTTTTGTTTGAAGTCATTCACTAAATGATAAGAAAAGGGAGAAATGCAATATATGAAGTAACCAGGGTATTATATATAGCAAATAGGAGGAAGGTTTTCACATGGTGGATGATGTTGGATAGGACTAGAATTTCAGCTGAGAAACCGTCAATCATGGGCCTCAGACTATTGCGTTTTTAAAGCTGTATGTATCCCAATTGCAAATAAGAGTGCAGTAACATTACTGGATGCAGTAATATTTAGCATAATTTTCTGGTAGTTTTGGAACAGGAGAGGAAAGATGAATATGATTTGTGTTTGTCACCTCAGAAGCCTGCAATATTAATGCTGTATCATTCACTAGCATAGACCTGGGCATTTCATAGTCCTTCCGCTGTCCCTGTCTGATCCATGGCAGTGTCTCCGGGGGAGGGGTGGGAATTGGCAGGGTTTAGGACAACGGCCCTCCACAAACAGTCCCAGTTTCTCATGTGACCTTTTGAGCACACCTCTGAATGAGCAAATTCTCTCCCCCCCCTTTTTTTTTCCTAACTTTGTGACAATCTAGGCAGAAACAATTGGCCTTGAAGCTAAGGCCGACCCCTGTACAATGATCCCTTTCTCTTTTGTCACAAGATCCTCTCTCAAGTTATCTCTGATCAACCTTTTTTTTTTTAATCTCACTGGTTAGATGAGCTTAATTTTTGAAATCCCGTGGGTTACATTTCCCCTGAAAGTGTTGAGAATTCTTGATCATTGTGCTATATGATAGCTGAAATATTTGGATAGGGACAGTTCTTTGATAACAAAAACCAGAAATGTGCATGTTTCCAGGAATGTAGTAGAATCAAAGAAGACAAGGCAGAAGAAGGAGTGGAAAAACGTTCTCATCTTTATTTTGCTTCTGTGTTTTCCACTTATAAATTTAATATATGAATTGTGATTCTCCCTTGCCTTCGATTACATTCCTCTTATACACTTTGCCTTTTAAGAATTCAAAATAAAAACCAAAAAAACCTTAACTTTAAAGTTATACTTCAGAATTCATTAACATTGTTTAGCCAGTACTAAGCTACAAAATTATGATCTGTCACACATTTTATACAGTATTTGATATTTGTCCTTACAAAATTATCCAAAGATTGGTTCTTGAAAGATTATTAAGAGGTTC
The DNA here is from genome assembly GCA_015471245.1 of Laticauda colubrina. NCBI lineage: Eukaryota > Metazoa > Chordata > Lepidosauria > Squamata > Elapidae > Laticauda > Laticauda colubrina. The sequence continues at coordinate 14,079,551 of BLBF01000063.1, read as the reverse complement.
CCCCCCCCCCCCGCTTATTTATCTATCTAACTGGGTAGATAGGTAGGTGTTTCTCTCTTTCTCTCCATGTAAAGCATCTTATGCAAATGTGTTTAAGTGTAAAAATCCATCAGCCCAGTTAAATTTATTTAATTCTGTTTATTTAACCATCTGACTAGAGCTGCTGTGACTAGCAGAGTATTTTTTTTTTTTGAAATTTTTTTATTGATTTTTAGAAACAAACAGACAAAAACAACACAGAACATGAAAACATAAAACCTCTTTTCTGAAAGCAGCCTGATTCCGGGTTACATTTCTTTGTACAGACACCAATTCAAATTCATGCTCATTTTTATATACCATTCCATATCTTATTACCATTCTACATTTTCTATATGGCTTCTCCCCTCTTTTAACTTTCTTAATTTTATTTTTATTTGTTTCATCTCAAATCAGATCATTATATTTATATTCTTTGTCCTATTTCAGCTATCTATTGTCATTTCTCCTTAAACAAAATTCTTCCTGGAGTCACTAAGTATGACACCTTTATATTTTTCCCCTAAAATTATAACACTTAATATAAAACGTAACTTCCATTCGGATTCTGCGTAGTACATTAAAGCTAGACACTACATTTTAAAAAGAAAAGAAAAGTATAAATATATAATATAATTAAACCAACGATCCATACCAATTCAGTTCTATCATTAATGTTAATATTCATTTAAATTTTAAACATTTAACACATTACTTTTCAAATAAGTATCATGCTTCTATGGGAACACTTGTAGACTTTCCATGATTACTTCCCTCTCGCTTCACTTGCATTTTAAAACATTATGTCATTAAAATGTTCCCATTCCTTTCGAAATTAATTCTCTCATTTAATTCATTCCATTTATTTTATTCACTAAATCATACATTGTTTCCAATTTTCTAATATTATTTCTAAATACAAATATAACAATACAATCATATGTACCTTTGCAGAATCCCTTTTTCAATTAAATTTTTACCCATTATCTCTAAATAAGTCCTGTTTCTTTACATCTTGCTTCACACCCTTGTACCGTCTCTTCTCTTCCCTCCTCCTTAGGCTTCTTCTCTCTGCCCTTTTTACCCCCTTGTCTCCCCACCTCAATTTCCCCTTTCTGTATTCCCTTTTTCTGTTGTTTTCTCACATTATATCCACTTTTCACCTTATTTTTCCCTTTTTTTGTTGTTTCTTTAGGTCTCGAATTCTCCATTCTCTTTCCCCTTTCCCCTTTCTTCCCCAAGTGAAGTTACTTGTTCGTCAAAGATGGCTTCTTCTTTGTCCCAATCTTCTTGTTGCGCAGTCTTTTCTTGTAGTTTCTCATAGGTAAAAATCTCCATTTCTAAGAATTGAAAAACAGAACCAAGAGAGCCCTTCTCTTCTTGTTCCTCTTCTTTATATTTTTTAAATTATATTTTCAGTTCATCCACAAGTAATGCCATTGTAGAGGGTTTTTTTTCTTCTTTTAAAACAACCACCCAAGTGTTTTAATCTTTCCAATATAATTCCAAAAGTCCCAAAGTCACCAAACAATCCAAATACACACAAGCTGTTTCTTTTTACACTTTCTTCCTTTTTCACTTTCTCTTCCTAGGGTTAGTATTTAGTTACAAAGTTCCAGTTAAAATGTATCTTTTAGTAGTCCTATTAAAATTTAACTTTAGATTCTTTAGATTCCAGGCTATCTCCTCCTTCAAATCCTGTTCTTATTCTCTTCCTCTCCCTTCCCACTTACAGCAAAAGAAAATTTTCTTTCTCTTTTTTTTTTTTGCCTTTTATATTCAGAAATCTTTTATTATCCCCTTGGCATTAAATTTTCTAGTTTAAATACCTGTTGATGCCAAAGCAGATTTTTCTGATTTCTCATTGATCTCTGTTCGCTGTCAGTGTAAGGAAGGAGAGTGAAAAAAAATAACTTTCCCTTTTCACTTTCATTCGCTGCTTCTGAGTCTTCTTTGGGAGCAATGGATCTTTTTTTTTTAAAGTTTAAGTTCCAGGGTGCCTTAGTTGTTTCTTCTTATCCCGGTCAGCCAAAACTTTCACTTCAGCACTTTCTTCCTCCTGCACATTCTTTTCCGGATGAGGGCTTCTTTGAGGCTGCTATTTCTGACCGCTGCTCTACCGCCTTCAGGAAAGGGAGTTTAGCCAGCTGGGGAGGAAAGATGCGGCTTTCCTCGACCCTGCTGGAGTCTCCCCCCGTCTTCACCGACCTCTACGGGGTGGCTTAGCCCCAAAGCCAGCTGGCTCAGGGCGCTCCAGCGGCGAACCCGGGCAGAAACCGCACACGATCGCGGATTCCTGCCTACCACCGAAGCCCTGCAAACCGGAACTCGACTAGCAGAGTATTATTAATGAAGATGTACTGATTGTAGCTCCAGTTTTCATTTTAATTTCAGTTAACATATATGCTTCTTGTGTTTACAGATTTACTAGTTGAATTGGTCCCTACAGTGGTACCTTGTGTAGAGTCCGAATTTGACATATGTCAAACCTGACACCTTGGTTGTTTGTATTCTTGAAATAATTGAGGATGACCTTTAAAGGATAAATGTTTGCTATAACCAATAAGATTTGCAACGAATAAGCTAGCAGGACCATCCATGCTATGTTTCACTTTCCTATTTTTATTTTCAGAGTATGTGAATACATCAGCACTCTGGAACATGCCTATTTCAGTGATGGCACTTCTCAGCCACCTGTAACTATCACCCAAGCCCAACAGGGGGCAGTGGCACTTCAGGGTGAAGTACAGGCTACAGACTCTCCTCAGGAACTGATTCTGGAGCAAGATGCAGCCCTGAGGAACAATCCTGTCATCCAACCAGTATCTATTCAGGATCTCATCAAAGAAAGCAGTAAGGGAAGAGCTTTTGATTTTCGGGGAGGCAGCCTGATGACTGGGAGCAATGCTGCCAAGGCTATCCTCACCCTCTCTAATCAAGCCGACAGGTATTCGCAACAATGTATTGGATGAAGTTTGGGGTTTATTTAATACCTCACAGTGGGGGAATTGCTGCCATTTTCACAAGCTGGGTCAGTTTAATAAATGTCCAGAATTAGAGGGTGTGTGTGTGTGTGTGTGTAACAACTGTTTTAAGATATGCACTAGGGAATGTTGAAATTTATGCTTATGTGAGATGAGTAGCCATACAAATATGGCAGACAGATGACAGATAGATAAACAGATGATAGATAAATAGATAGATAGATAGATAGATAGATAGATAGATAGATGACAGACAGACAGATATTAATTCTTAGATCATTGTTCTTACTCAGTATCTTTCCATTCTGAAATTCCTATGCATGAACACAACAGATACATGAAAGGCCAAAGAGTCCATAGCTTCTAGTCAACTAGGTGTCATACCCCTGTTGGAGTCTGAATTCAAGGAGGAAGACAAACAACTGACAGGGAGTGGGAGTGTGGTTCCGTTGGCTGTGGAGGAAACTAGGGAAGGGCAAAGTCTGGCTGAGCAGAGCAGGGGAGAAGTAGAATACGGGAGAGGGAGTTCAGAGGAAGACCCAGGCCCACCCCGTCTTCATCCTAGGGTATGCAGAGAGGAATGGAGAAGAGAGCAACATGAATTGTATGGCTTACGGGGGAGGAAAGGCCCTGATTCCCTTCATTAGCCACAGTTGGGAAGAGTTTAAAAGAGATGCATGCTGAGAGCAGCAGCTGCTGGGAGCAAACTTGAGTTTATCTTGTGTTGACTTTGGTTATCTGTGTTCTTGGCATCCTCCCAACTGTGTTGAGTTATTGCCATGCCTTCACATCTGGAAATCTTGCCCCTGCCTTGCTGGACTAATTGCCTCATTTTGCCTTGATTGGACTTATAGTTACAGTTTTTGTTGATCACATTTTGGACTTGATTCTCTGCAGCCAAAGGCTGTTCCTGGGAGAGTTTTTCTCCAGCCAGAAAGTAACCAGGACATTGGGGGCAAAGTTGGAGCTAATAAAGAGACTCCTACTGATTATCTGACTCTGTTGCCTTTGTGCCATGCCCCGGGTCATCACACAAGTGTTCTAATTTAGTGATGAGAAATCTAGATATGCCGCCCCACCCACATTCCATTTTTATAGTTTCAAGAGGTCTAGAAAATCATTCTGTGAAATTTAGATGTAAACTGCCAAAAATAAGAAACTCGTAAGAGGAAGTGATCTATAATTGCTTTAAAGTTAGATACACAAAGAAATAAATGGATACTTCATATTGCTCTCTTTAACTTGCATTGCCAGGAATAAATGCTAAGAGTTATCCTGTGCTTGGTTTGCTTGAATTTAATTATGATTAATATTGTCTGATAACATTGTAAACTGTTTCAAAAAAAGAAAGTGACAGGTTCAAACTCTGCCTCCTCCTGCCTGTGTTAGAAAAAAAAATAGGGAAAACACACAAAGCCAAAGCTCATTATTGTCATTCTCAGTATGTGGCATAATAATTTAATGATTAAATTCATGATTTTTGTGTTGCCAGTTTTCTCAAGTGTTTTTTCTATGTAATGTCTTTAAACTACTTTTTAGCAATTATATTCTTTTGCTATATTTTTTCTTATACATTTCTATCATAAATATATCATAAATCAGGATTTCCATATAGATTTTTCCCCCCACATTTGACTGTACTATAACTATGTTTAATATATTTTCAATTTTTCCGTTGTGTTTTATTGGTTATCGAACTGATCAAAAGTTGAGTTATTCAAGGTCAGCAAAATCAAATTAGTCCTTGCTGGTTGTATGGCATTAGGATTCAGAACTACCCTATTCCTTGTTGATTGAACTGTCACTGTTTTGCGTTTCTTACTGCTGTATCTGTGTGTTAAACTCTTGCCCATAAAGGAGAAAAATATATATGGTAACTCAGGTCTGCTTAGTTGCTTATATGAAAAACTGGAGTAAAGATTTGATAAGGAACAATACCTTCTGCCTCTTTCCATGAAGGCTTTTTGAAGATGCTGTGGACAAATTGAATCTGATGGCTTTGGGAGGTTTCCTGTACCAGCTAAAGAAGGCCTCTCAATCCCAACTCTTCCAGTCAGTTACAGACACAGTCGATTACTCTTTGGCCATGCCAGGTATGCTTCTGGAACAGGTATTTTTAATTGTAATTGTGGATGCAATATTGTTAACAATACATGTTCAAGAACGTTAATGCCTGTCACATTCTAGAATGCCCTAGAATCCGCAAATTTATTTTAATTCTCTCAGGATTTTAATCAGTAAATCTGCTAATTTTAAAGATATATGGTGCTTAGTAACTTTTGAATTATTTTGCTCACTGCTTTTATTTTTTTAGTGTTATATACTTTAACTACTTGATTACTGGGTTTTATTGTATATTTTAGAAGTTTTTAGAATTGCATGGTTTGTATTTTATTGTGCTGTAGGTCACACTGAGGCAAATTTGGTTTTGAAGGGTTAATTTTAAAATGTAAATATAATGAATGATTGAACTAATAGCAGGAAACAATGAAGAAGTTGGATGTGTAAGTAGATATTGTGTTATTTTAATCTTTTAATTCATATTACTGGATATTCTACTCATTCTTAACTTCTAGGAGAAATAAAATCCATTCAAGAAAGAAGAAGTGCACTTCACTTGTTCCGTCTAGGAGGAGCCATGCTCCGAATTGTGAGGAGTAGAAAACGGCCTTTGCTCCATCTTATGCGTTGTTGGCACCTAGTAGCTCCTCACTTAGTGGAAGTGAGTGAAATTGGGGATGGGAAGAGGAAAAAAAAAATAGAGTTTGTACTATTTTCACATTGCAATTTGCACCCCAATGTTTTAATTTTATTTTATGTAGAAGAATGAAAAAACTGCCTCATTTCTGAGATTTTAAGACAGGAATATCCAACCTTGGCAATTTTAAGATTTGTGGATTTCAACTTACAAAATTCCCATACTGGCTGGGTTATTCTGGAAGTTGAAGTCCACAAGTCTTCAAGTTGCCAAGAGTGGACAATCCTATTCTAAGGAAGTATATTAAATCAAAGTACAATACTGTACAAGGAACAATGTACTTACATTAAAAAATAAGAAACATTCATGGAGCAATTTTTTTTCTTCCTGTTTTATTACCAGAGGCTTTCTGGAATAGCCCTATTTTAACTATTCTCTGCAAGGCCATAAGAGTGGGGCCACCTTGCCTTCACATTTAAGTTATTCCAAAGCAAGGAAGGAAGCAGCCATTAAGAACACCTGCATCAAAATTCTGTTCTGTTCAGCTTCCTGATTAGAGGGAACTACCAGGTGCTCTCCATTCACCTGGATCAGGTGGTGTTCTGACCAAGGCTTCCTGAGACAGTAAACAATCTCACTCTGTTCCCAAAAACTTTTTGTTTTATTTCAACAGCTGTGAATTATATGCATTCACAGCCTGTAATGAGTCCCAAACAGTTTATGAACAGTTGAACAGAAGTCTGCCACAGTCTTTCAGGATAAGGCTGATAAATACCCATTTTATCTCCCTTGAAATGCTGCCAACAACAAAATTGTCAATTAGCTGTACAAGGCCAAAGGGAGAACAAAGTCCACACAGAGCTTCAGAGTTTAAACCGACCAGAACAAACAAAGTTGCTTCCTGCAAAGGCACATGTCCCTTTGTTCTTCCTTTATGTCTTAATGGGAGGGGCCAATCATCTCTAAGAATGTCTGTGTTTTCCTCAGTTTTCTTGATCTGCCTGTTATCAACAAAAAATATTATATATTTTGCTTCTTATTCTCTCGTTGCAGGCTGCCTGCCATAAAGAAACACATGTTTCTCGGAAGGCTGTTTCTTTTATCCATGACATCCTTACAGAGGTTCTGACAGTTTGGAATGAACCGTCTCATTTTCACTTCAACGAGGCACTTTTTCGTCCCTTTGAGCGCATCATGCAGCTTGAACTTTGTGATGAGGACATTCAGGATCAGGCAAGCTAGATTTTGGTTAAGTAAGGGGGAAACTGTCCTCAGGTTTTTAAGTTTTGATTAAAAAAAAGATTATATGCCTGATGGATGCAGTTTTGCATTTGTTTATACAGGTACGGTAGTCATGTACTATTTGTGGTTACCACAGATCTCTCCAAAACTACTTACAACCTGCTTTTGAAATTATAATAGCCTCACACAAGCTGTGTGGTCACAGGATCGCATTTTGGGCTCTTGGCAACTAGCTCACCTTTATGACCATTTGCAGTGTCTCACAGTCATGCAACCAGAATTTGTAACAGTTTTGCTGTTTTCCGGTGTTTACTTCCACTTCCCAGACAAATTATTAGAGAAAATGATTTCTTTAACAGCTACAGAGTTTGCTTTTAACAGAATTAGCCTTCTGTATAACACATTACTATGAATAGCTGAAACAGAAAACACTGTGTAAGGGTTTTAAGTAATACTCCCAGGATAAATAGGACTCCAAGGCAAGCAGGTTCCTCAAAGGAAATATTTAGGAAATATTTATTGGAAATATCATTTTGGCACAGGTTGGTGAAAACCAATTCTGAATATTCCCGTGGTTTTCACCAAGTTAAAAGTTTTTTCCCTTCCCCAAACAGTCAGTCACATCATTGTGTCGTCCAGTTGCCTGATAACATCGCTCCACCTCTCTCTGAGCACTTGTGGGAATATCCTTGGTTCTCAAGAGAAAGTATTTTGGCTACAACCCCCTCTATCTCTCTTCCCCCCCTTCCTAACCATCAGCTCCAGTGTTGCAACACTGAAGCTCAATAAATGACCTTGCTCAGGCCAGCTATAGGATTGACACACTGATCAGTTGTATCAGGATAGAGGTATCCCGCACAAAATTTAATTTAATTTAATTTATTTATTTTTTTTATTTTATTTATTAAACTTGTTTGCCACCCATCACAGGACAGATATTTTTAGTGCTACGATTAGAAACATATAGTTGATAAGCTGATTGTAGTAATCCATATCCTGGATTACATTATTTTCTGTATTCATATGAGATTCATGAAGGTGTAATGCCATGTTTAGAACATTCCCCAATTTAGGGCTTTCATTTCTCAGGAGCTCCGCAACTCAGTTCTGATATTCATATTTCTCAAATTTCCCAGTGTCTACACCACTGTAGTGTATGAATTCACTTGGTAAATAACCTAACATAGATTTCATTATATGTACAGTAATTCACCGGTGAATGGACCTTGTGAGTCTGAACTTCAGGTTGTCTTTATTCACAATTACCTTATACATGGCCGCTTGGAGTTATGACAGTGATGAAAAACTTTTATCTATCTTCCCATTTATAACTTTACCAATTTGTCAAGCAAAGTTGAAGTAAGGTCACAAGCACAGTCACAGTTTCATTCATAAGCCAAGGTGCCAGTCCCAATGAGAGGCCTATCTATAATTCATTTGCTTGATCCTAGTGAGTGTGTTCTGAGCCTAGCTTAGTCAAGATCCAGCTTATCATTTTCTTTATGTTGGTTATTTTCTTTATAATGCTTTGGTGCTTCAATTATACCAGGTGGTCACATCTATAGGAGAGCTGGTGGAGGTGTGCTCAACTCGAATTCAATCAGGCTGGAGACCATTGTTCAGTGCTTTAGAAACTGTGCGCAGCAGCAGCAGCAAATCAGAAGTTAAAGAGTATCTTGTTGGAGAGTATTTGATGGGTGAGGTTCTCTAATTCTCTCTTCCCCCTCCTCCTGCTTTATGAATTAATTTCTGAAAACCAATCTGTTGCAAAATATTGAAAAATACTGACTAATCTGGTAAATTACAGCTAATACAAAACTTCATTGCAAAATATTAAAAATAATCAAATATACTTGTATATTTCTATTTGATAAATAACCCTTGATTTTTATTGCTTCAGTCTTTTAGCTTATTTCAGGAATAATCTCATGATTAGGACTGATTTTTAAGAAATATCACTATTACCTTTGTGCTTGATTTTCAAAACTACACGTAAAGCTAAACAATCCTTACCAATTACTATTTTTACTCCCTAATACCTCACAATTTCAGCATGAAAATAATCTGTGTTTATTTTTGTTCCTGCTGACCTCAAAGCACAGGCAATGCCATGCCTATTGCTCAATCTGCAGAAGCAAGCACATCCTCAGGTTAATGTATTCTCTCACTATTAGGGCTGCACACTCACAAGGCTTCCCATCCAAAGTAGTGACTGGATCTCAGGGAGAATATTTTTTTAAAGAATGAGGCTCATCTTTCACCATATCCAGACTAAAATAACCTATTTGATTACTTTTTTTAAAAAAAAGTTTGAGTGTATTTATCCTGGACTGGTCTTAAATTTCTTCTTTTCTTCTGCCCAGCTACACTGCTGTTCCAGTAAGAATTAATTCCCTTTTTAAATCCCTGTAATCCCTTAATTCAGGAGAGTCAGGGTGGCTAAGTGGAGTTGAGCATTTACTGGCCTTTGAGTTGAGCATTTACTGTCCTTTGAGTTGAGCATTTACTGGCCTTTCCTGATGCCACACAGAGTTCACAGCAGATATTTTTTCTTTTTGTGCGAGAAGAAAAACATCATAGGATTGAACTCCCTACCTTTCAAATGGGAGGCAAGGATCTTTACCACTAGACCACCATGCTGCTCATATATTACAGAAAACCACAACTAAAAAGACCTCCAAACTCCAACCAACAGCCTTTGCCAACTGAACTGATGTGAAATGTGCTGACCCTAGTAACCACTTTTTTTCTGAAAGTATTCATCCTTCCAGGCATTTAATAATTAACAGTGATCCAACTGGTAGTCAAAGTCCAAATCAGATGCTTGACTGATTGGACATTCTTCTAGCTTCATCTCCTTCCATACTGAACACTTCAATAAATAGGATCCATGATTATTTTGCAAATATGCAATTAATTATGTAATTGCATAATCAGATGGAGATGTACAGTACTTTTATTTAAGTGATTTATAGCTTATCTCCTTATGGTAGGGCTTTATCAGCTTTATCAGTGGAACATGAAGCAGCAACATGTAGATGACAAAAACTCATACCTTCTAATGCTAATGACTATTGATTTGGATTTTTTTCCAGTCCAGATATGTTATTTTTATACATGAATGAATGTTCTTATAGGAAGCTGCTTCTTGCTGAATTAGACCATTAGCACCCCCTTTATCAGAGGTTATTAGCAAAGGTTCTACAAAGCTGGACATGGAATTTTTTCACATAAAGGTTCCAGGAATTAAATCTATGGATTTCTAATACCGCCATAATTATTAGTGTTGCAATAAAATTCAAAGTTCCTGTTTTGTTCATAAAGACACATCAATGTTTATTGAATCTCTCTTAGTTTAATTTGCCATTGGAAACATCACCATGTGCTGGAGTCCTCGTACTCCCATCTTTGTATAAACCTGCTTGGGACTTAACTTTGAGACATAATTTTTAAATGCAGATGGTATACTTCAAAAAAAGCCCACACCAAATAACATTATGTACTCTGAAGCCATTCGGCTTCTAGAAAATGGAACATTTTGTAATCATTTAAACATTCTTTGTCTTTTAGGAAAATGCCAGGCTCCAGTATTTGATGTCTTTGAAGCTTTTCTAAATACCGACAACATCCAAGTCTTTGCAAATGCAGCTATCAGTTACATCATATGTCTTATGAAGTTTGTCAAAGGATTGGGTAAAACTCTTTTTTTTTTAGGGGAAAAATGAGCAAATTTTATGTCATATGAGGATTCATGTTTGTTGAAACAGATGTCAAGCAGTGTGTAATGGGGGATAGCCAACACCAAAAACTACTTCTGAATGCAGCTAAAATTAAAACAATACCCTCATAACTTTCCAAGAATGCTGAAGAACATTTTTGCATTATATTTTAGATAGCTCTTTTGCTGTTTTCTGAGGCTGTCATTTCCCATATTATGCCTTCAATTAGCATTCATTAACAACTGTAGGAGAGTTTTATGCAGCTATCCTAGTGCTCTAAATTCAAAACTGACAAGACTCTAAAACCCAGGAGTGCAGACAATTGATATACAGTACTTCCCAAAGATTAACAAGACAATCAGCATTTTTTTTAAGTTTTAACAGTTTTATTAGGCTATAATATAAAATACAAAAACACAAAGGGGAGAGAAAGGGGAAGAGAGAACTTTAGAAAATAAAAGAAAAAAGATAAAATGGCGTAGACATCTGACTCCCTCTGGTGCAGTAGAATAAGGCATTAAACATCAAACCTCAACCTTTTACTTTTGCATAATATAAACTAGCCATTTCTATTGTCACAAATCCATATAATCAATAAAACCCAAAATCAAAGTGTCCTTTTTTTCCCACCTCAAGCACAAAGTCCAGAAATGGTTTCCAAGTAGAAACAAAAATACTTATATTCTTTTCTTTGATCAAATCAGAGTTTAGCCATCTCTGCTAACTCCATCAAATTTTGCAGCCATTCATCCATTGTAGGAATCAAAATATCCTTCCATTTTTGTTCATAGGATAGTCTTGTTGCCAACAACATATATAAGGTCCAATTTTTTTCCCCGCATCTTTTTCAAAGTCAGCATTTTTTTAAAAAGGCCTTTTATTATAGAAAGAAAAATATAATAGAAGGGCACACTCTGGCTCCACATGATTGGGTACAATCAAAATGGAATATATTGAACCCTGAGGAAAAGCTAGGCATACGTGGGCACTTCTGTGTTGTATTTGATCCCTGAATCAAGCCAACAATTTCTGCCTCCTCCTACCTGTTAATCCTTTGAAACCCTGTTTTATTTTTGTGCCTGAGTAAATCTTTCTGGATTTAATTGACACACGGTTCCTTGTTTTATTTTTGTACCTAAGTAAATCTTTCTGGATTTGATGACACACAGTTCACAACAGCAATTGTCTTTTAATCTATCATGTCTCATCTTTTCCTTTCCTTTCTCTCCTCACAGGGGAAACAGATTGCAAGGATATTGGTGACTGTATATCAGGATACCCATCTACAGATTTGTGCCTTCCTGCTCTTGATTATCTCAGGAAGTGTTCCCAGGTGAGCAGATTGAAGCCATACAGATTCAGCTGTCATTCCATCAAAACACTTAAATTAGTTCCTAATCAGAGGCTCTTACACACAGTGAGCCTTTCATGTGCATTAAAGACCTGGTTTAAGGCCCGGCCCCACTGCACTTATGGATGCAAAGAGGATGTAAAACGTTAAAAAAAGCTTGCCCTCCGTTGGAAAACGCTATGCATCCGTTGTGTACTCACTGCATATGTGTTTCATACGCTCTATCCGTCGAGCATCCGTCCACTGCGATTTCATCCGCGCAAGAAGTTTTGAGCTGCACAAAACTTTGTGAACGGATGAACTTTCCGCCGCGTACAATGTACATCCACGACATATACGGGCAACAAACGTTCTGTGTCCGTTATCATCCATTAAAAATCCGCTGTATCCTCTCTGCATCCTCTGGCCATCCCCTCAACTCACATCCACTGCAGCTGAAAACAGAAAGAGGGAGGAAACAAAAGGTACACGCCGTGATACACAGCGTTAGTATCACGGAAATAGAAAGGTTGTAAGCATATGCATCTCGTATATAAAGTATTAAAAGTATTAAAAATGTATCTGGGATGTATCTCGAATATTTAGGGTGTCGAGTATGTCTAGAGTATGTAGAAGGACACCTAGCGGACAACCAATATTTCCTATAAAAAGGGGGAGAAAATCAGCAGCCGTGGTGTACAGACCTCATCACCCTTGGTCTTGGTCTTCAACATCATCAATTGTTCTCCACCATGGATGATGACACAGTCCGTATGATAGCTGCGCTCATTCATCAGCAGAACCAAAACCTGTTCAGACTGTATCAAGTTTTACACAAAAGGAGAAGAAGGAGACGTCCAGGAGCTATGTGGATCCGAGGATGGATTGTGAGAAGAATGGAGCACCAGTTGATGGTGGAGCTGAGGAATGAAGACACTCATGCATTCCAGCACTTCATGAGGATGCCACCAGCCATGTTTGACGAAAGTGTAGAGCGTCTGAGACCCAGGTTGACCAAGCCTAGCACCAACTTCCGTCCCAACCTGGACCCTGGACTAAAGGTGGCAATGACTCTGTGGCTCCTGGAACACATACAGAAACATGCAGTATGCGTGGAGGGTGCCACACAACACATATCAGCAAAGTGGTCAGAGAAGTGGTACAGGCCATCATTGAAGAATACGTGGAGGAGCTCCTCAGGTGCCCCACCACTGAAAAGGCTGGAGAAAACTTGCAGAAGAGTGGTATCAGAGGTGGAACTTTCCCCACACCGTTGGAGCCATAGATGGGAAGCACGTGGCCTGCAAAGCTCCAGCCAACTCAGAGTCCACTTATTACAACTAAAAGGGCTTCTTCAGTATCATCCTCTTTGCCATGATTGATGCTGACTACAAGCTCATCTACATCGATGCTTCAGGCAACGGGTCAGCTTCAGATGGCCAGGTATACAACGCAAGTGACCTCAAGGATGGGCTGGAACGCAACCTCATCATGGGTTTTCCAGGTCCAGATCCCCTACCCAAGGACACAAAAGATGTGCCCTAGTTCATCGTTGGTGATGACGCGTTCTCCCTCAGAACCTACCTCATGAAGCCGTACAGTTCAAGATACCTCACCCGTGAAGAGAGGATCTTCAACTACAGCCTGTCCAGGGCAAGATGGGTGGTGGAAAACGCCTTCGGCATCCTGGCCAACAGGTTCCAGATACTTCTCACCTCCATGCAGCATGACCCAGAGACTGTGAGGAGCATCGTGGAAGCTTACTGCATCCTGCACAATCTCATGCACACCCGCTACCCAGTGTTGCAGAACAGACTTGTCAACCATCAACAAGGCAATGGGGACATGGAGCCTGGGGAATGGAGGCAAGGACGTAACCTAATAGACACTGTGGATGTACAAGGCCCCAAGAGAGTTTCATGTGAAGGGAAGAAGCAGCGCAACCTACTGAGACACTGGTGCAACTCCCCAGCTGGAGCAGAGGAGTGGCAAGACAGGATGATAGATGATTAATGGATGTTTCCTTGAGGCTGTCGCATAACACTGATGAGATTGTGCCATGTATGTTGAGTGGTCCAACAATGAATAGGGCATTAATAAAGAGCTTTTTTTATTTTAAAATGTGTTGATCAATGAATAAATTGTTATTGATAATAAAGGTCCATATGTGTGGCAGCTGGGATGGTGGACCATACAGTCCCACTATGCTTGCACTGGAGGTTTATCTATACCACAACTATCCTTATCTATCCCACAAGCATGCAAAGGCTTAACCATTTTTTCAAAGTTTTTACCAACACTTTATTAAGTAAAAAAAATGAACCAAGTAAACTTTATTAAGTGTCTTAAGCAAAGTTAAACTTTATTAAACAAGTAAAGAACTCAGTCTCTGAGACTATTCTGAGTCAGAATAGACTATTCTGCATGTGTGCTGCATCCTTTTATATCCGCGGAGCTGATGCAATTCATACTCCCCACATGCACAGTGAACGCTTTGCATCCGATATACATCCGCACAGCATCCCCTTTGTTTCCTATAGGCGTCCGTGATGCATCCACTTCATCTGCTATGCATCCGCCCCTTCTGCTATGCATCGGCTTCGAAATTCTCCCCCGGAGCTCTTTGGAGGTGTCATCTGCTTCCATCCGCTTTCATCCGCTAGGCTTCCTATGAACATCCGTTTAACATCCCCGCTACATACTACCCATGTCCGTTCTTTTCCATTCTTTTCCGTTCTGTTTATGTAAATTTTCGCCACTTTTTGGAGCGGATGAAAATGGATGGAGCCACCCCCGAAATTTTGCTTGTCAGCTGTATCCTTTATGCATATGTTTTGCATCCATCGGCCAGTAGGACCGGGCCTTAAGTGGAGAGGGCTACATATTTTAAATCTCAAGTAGACTGCAATAGCATCGGGATTTGTGGGTTCTCCTATTGTTTTTATTATAATGCCTCATTGTTCACTCCTGAGTGTATAAAGTGGGAGAGAGTTTAACACTTAAATTCTATTTGTCACATTTACTGTTAAATTCCCAAGTAATTAGTAAACAGTTGAAACCACATGGTTAGAAAAGGGCCAGTGAAATTAAAATCACAATGAAGATTGAAGAATTTAGTTTCAAAGTTATAGTATGTAATGATCCCCATTCCCCATTCTCACATTTACCATTATTTTCTTCTCTGCCACCTAATCATTGCTGCAATTAGTTCTGACCAGCTAGACTATAAAAAAATGAAAAATAATTTAGCAGAGTGTTTTTTTTTAATATATAGCTTAATGTCATGATAATGATATGCCAATGGAACTCCCAAACCAATTATACTATGTCCATCCCTTTTTAGCTACTTGCCAAAATCTACAAAATGCCCTTGAAGCCTATATTTCTCAGTGGGAAATTTGCTAATGTATCCCAAAGGGTCCAGGAACAATCCACGAGCAGCGAGGATGGCATTGAATGTGTCCTTTCTGAGTTTGATGATGACACAGGTAAACAAACATGGCTTATCTAATGAAAAATGAACTTCAATATCACGTACTAAAAATGTGGTTCCGTAGTTATGCCATAAGAAGTTCATCAGATGGATTCAAATTAATTCATTGAAAAAAAGATATATTTTGTATATATTTTGGTGTGTGTGTATTCTATAAACACACACACACACACATATATATATATATGAATGCAGTTCAGCTTCCTTCGGGTATTATCCCACGTCATTGTGGTGCTTTTAAAGTTGTAGCAAAGTTTCAGCAGAATCTCATCTGCCATCATCAGGCTTCTGTGTTAAGTTCATCATCAGAAGCCTGATGATGGCAGATGAGATTCTGCTGAAACATTGCTACAACTTTAAAAGCACTACAATGACGAATGACATGGGATAATACCCGAAGGTAGCTGAGCAGCACACACACACACACACACACACACACACACACACACACACACACATGTTTTTTTAAGTTTTCGCGGGTACTTACATGTGTGCTGTTCAGCTTCCTTCGGGTATTATTCCATGTCATTATAGTGCTTTTAAAGTTGTAGCAACGTTTCAGCAGAATCTCATCTACCATCATCAGGCTTCTGTATTGAGTTTGTATGTGGGTCAGGGTCTCACAGCCGTTGGTTTTAAATTTGAGGCTAGCCTATTATTGTGGCAGGATGTTTTTTTCTACATCCTAATTGGTTGGGAGTCTTGGTCTGTGTTTATTGGACTTGGAGTTTGTTTGATTGATGTTTCTGGTTTCTTCTGTCTGTTTTGTGGCTTTGATTGGCTGGCAACACTCTGTTCCTATATTGGAGGCTTTCAGTGCAGCTTAGCTTCGCGTCAAAGGACGGCTATTATCTATTAGGAAGCTAGGTTTCATCTGGGTGCCTGGTGGGGGTGTGTTTGAGCTGGAGGTATCAGAGGGAGTCTGTTTGGCCCAGGTGTTTGCCTGGCTTGTGGTGTGGAGATCTTTCTATTTGAGAGTGCAGGCTTCCAAATGATTGACAGTCTGGTGGAATACACAAAGAAGGCATACCTCTCAGACCCATAGTCAGCTCCAAAGGAGCACCATTACAAAACCTAGCTAAACACTTAGCAAAACAACTACAGCCCCATGCTGAAACCGCAGCTTCATATATACAAAA
The DNA here is from genome assembly GCA_015471245.1 of Laticauda colubrina. Taxonomy (NCBI): domain Eukaryota; kingdom Metazoa; phylum Chordata; class Lepidosauria; order Squamata; family Elapidae; genus Laticauda; species Laticauda colubrina. Next base: position 14,062,928 of record BLBF01000063.1, on the reverse strand, counting down.
CTCATACCACTTCTTAGAAATGATCAAAGATCTACATGTGGAACAAGAAGATCTGCTTGTAAGTTTCGACGTGGTTTCACTATTCACTCAAGTCCCGATAAAAGAAACTCTTGAAATCATCAAAAATAAATACCAACCAGCTAAACACCTCATGGAACTAACAGAACACTGCCTAACCCAACACATATTTTACATACAAAGGACAAAGATACAAGCAAATTGAAGGAGCCCCTATGGGATCACCACTGTCACCCGTCATTGCAAACCTGTTCATGGAAGAATTCGAATCCAGAGCCCTGGCTAATGCCACCCACAAACCCAAACTATGGCTAAGATACATCGATGACACATTTGTGTTTGGCCCCATGGAAAAGAAAACCTAAACAATTTCCTAACACACCTAAACAACACACACCCCAAAATCAAGTTCACCATGGAAACGGAAATAAACAAACAACTACCATTCCTAGATGTACTAATCTATAAAAGAACAGATGACACACTGGGACACACCGTATACCAGAAGAAAACACACACCAACCGCTACCTCAACGCCCAATCCCACCACCACCCAGCACAGATAAAAACACACACCAACCGCTACCTCAACGCCCAATCCCACCACCACCCAGCACAGATAAATTCCGTGGCAAAACATTAATAACCAGAACCAAATGCCTGGCAGACAAGACACATATAAAGACTGAACTATGCACTCTGACTAAAGTATTGACAGCCAATGGCTTCCACAAAAACAAAATCACCAGCTTGATCCACAAAAACACACCAAGACATAACAGAGACCTAGAAGATCAACAGATCCATGGAACAGCTGTCCTGCCCTACATAAGAGGTACTACAGACAAAATCAGTAAGATACTACACAGGCATCACATCAAGACTGCCTTCAAAACAGAAAAAAAAATAGCAGCCATCCTTAAAAACCCCAAAGACAAAATTGACCTGGAAAACCAAGACACATACGAAGTTCCCTGTGCATCATGCCCGGCCACATACATTGGACAGACCAACAGAAGAATAAGTACCCGCCTGGATGAACACAAAAATGCAGTAAAAAAGCTGGAACCCACCTCCTCACTAGTCCAACACATTAAAACCACAGGTCACAACATCAACTTCAAGGGCACCAAAACCCTAGCCACTATAGAAAACCCCAGCCACAGAATCCTCAGAGAAGTCATAGAGATTGAAAAAAGACCTGAAAGCATGAATAGAAGAGATGATTGTCTTCTAGACTTCCAGACTGTCAATCATTTGGAAGCCTGCACTCACAAATAGAAAGATCTCCACATCACAAGCCAGGCAAACACCTGGGCACAAACAGACTCCCTCTGATACCTCCAGCTCAAACACACCCCAGCCAGGCACCCAGATGAAACCTAGCTTCCTAATAGATAATAGCCGTTCTTTCACACGAAGCTAAGCTGCACTGAAAGCCTCCAATATAGGAACAGAGTGTTGCCAGCCAATCAAAGCCACAAAACAGACAGAAGAAACCAGAAACACCAATCAAACAAACTCCAAGTCCAACAAACACAGACCAAGACTCCCAACCAATCAGGATGTAGAAAAAAAAAACATCCTGCCACAATAATAGGCTAGCCTCAAATTTAAAACCAACGGCTGTGAGACCCTGACCCACATACAAACTTCATACAGAAGCCTGATGATGGCAGATGAGATTCTGCTGAAACGTTGCTACAACTTTAACAGCACTCCAATGACGTGGGATAATACCCGAAGGAAGCTGAACAGCACAAATGTAAGTACCCGCGAAAACTTAAAAAAACAAATATATATATTATATACACACACACACACACACATACATACACACACACACACACACTTTATGGTATCTTATATATAATGATGTCAGGGTGTGTGTGTGTGTGTATATATATATATATATTTATACATATATTTGTTTTCTTAACATATATTTGTTTTCATATGTTTATATGCTTACATATATTTGTTTTCTTTTCTTTTCTTTATATTTTTGCAGGTATTTACATGTATGCTGTTCAGCTTTGTTCGGGTATTTTCCCACGTCCTTGTAGCTGTGCTTTTAAAGTTGTAGCAACGTTTCAGCAGAATCTCATCTGCCATCATCAGGCTTCTGTATTTTGTGAAAGTCTGACTCAACAGACAAACACAATACAGAAGAAGCCTGATGATGGCAGATGAGATTCTGCCGAATTGATTCATTGAATACACACACGCAAACACACACTTGTCATGAAGATAGTTTGCTAGAAGGGAAAAGCTGCAACCATTTAAGTTTTAAAAGCTTTTTTTAAAGAAAACAAAAGAGATGTTGGCTTAAATTTCTCTTTGACATTAATCTACCAGAGAACTTTTTGGGAGGGAGCCTAAAATGTTAACACAGAGCTAAGGGGTCAGTCTCAATTTCTGCAGTTGGTTATTATCAGGTATCATAGGTGTTTTAGAAGATTTCCTGTAGCCATGATGAGTGAAATGTATGATCTTCAGGGTTCTGCCTAATTATAATTTCCCTTGTTTCATCCGAAGCAGATTAGGCATATGCACTATGGAAGGCAAATCTGCTTGCATAAATTTCTTCCCTGTTATATTTGCCTTTAATGTGCAAATGCAGGCTGGAGTCTAGCCATTGTGGAAGAATAAAACATGTCCAAATCTGATTTCTAGTCTGTTCCAAATCCAATCTCAGGTCTGTTTCTGATAGGGAAATGCACTTCAGCTCCTATAAAATGCCAGATCTGCTGTTAAACCTGCAGTTGCTATAATCTCTGGTTTAGAGAATGTCCTCTAAAATATTGTCTTAGGAATTTTCACTGGAAACTCATTGCCTATTTGATTATTTGCCAATTTCTCAGTTTCTCTCCATTCCTCATTTCTGCATAACTATAACAATATGATCTACATCAGAGAACAAACAGATCACTGATTTAAAGAGAACAGCATTATTTCTGCAAGCATCATTATTTCACAAGATGCTATTTTTGAATGTATGTACAATGTACATTACAATATAATGCCTTCATTCTGCAGAGAGCTGCATAAATATTTCTGGCTCTGTCTTCAGCTGGAGCCATTTCTAGACAATATATCGTAGATTGCTTTTTGTATATACTATTTTACAAGGGACCTAGATTTTTATTCTATTTTTAAATATATATATATTCTAGCTCACATTTCTGCCTGTATCAATAATCAAGGTGTTTTGTTCTTTTCCCCCTTTTGTTAATCTTCTATTTTCCTGTCACTTGTGTCATCTGGTTTTTACCCCCTCACTGAAAATAAAGCTGTTAACAAGGGAAAGATAGTATGAAGAAACAGCAGAGTTGTGTTAACTACTTTCTGAGTGGAACTAGGCTAAGTGGATATCAGAGATGTGTGGGATGTGTGTAGTTTTTCAAGGTGATCAAACAATTTGTCCTTTTTTACAAAATGGATAATCCTACTTCAGAGGAAGGTTCGAACCAGGTTGTGTTCCTCATTGATTATGAATTTCTAGTTTTTAAAAGGCTGCCCCTTTGAAGATGCTGTTATATCAGAGTAGAAGAAAAGACTTGTACATTGATTGCAGTGTATTGCATGAAAACACTGGGTGATTTGCCAATTAAATTTGGGCAAAAGGATAAGAGAACAGCAGTTCAGATAGCAGACGCCTGACATGGAGAATTTCTTTTCTGAAAAGCCTGGCAGTTGGCATTTAATTAGCCTTTGCTGGAAGCCAGGAAAACAGAATTGAGCACATGCAGGCTGTAATAAAATAAATTGAGTCTCTTACGTGCAAGCTGTAATAAAATAAAAACAGATATAATTGGAATAAAAAAGTATGAATCTGGGGAAAACACAAAAAGTTTATCATATATTATACATATTCTTTTACATAAGATTTTGTTTCCTTAGGCCTTATTAATGTCTGGATCCTTCTGCTGGAAGAGCTAACCACTGCCATATCTAATTGTCCTCGGCAACACCAGCCTCCTACTCTGGATCTGCTCTTTGAACTGTTAAGAGACATTACCAAAACACCAGGTAATTAACTGAGTTTCAATACAAAAAAATTAAAAGCACATCTAATCTCCACCACAGGGATCAAAATCTGCAAGTCATGGCATCTCAAAAAAAGCTAGGCTCCCAAAGCAGTGGGGCTTATACCGGTATCAGACCTCTCTATTTTGTAGATTTTGACATATGTACTGGTACATCCCACCACTGCCACTGATTTCCACATCTGCTTCCAGAGAAGGTTTGATGTCAATTACTGTATCTCAGAGTAATCTATCTTGAAGGCTTTTCGCGGAAAATAAAATTGCAGAACATTTTCTGAGAGCATGCTGTGTTAATTAAGTCTAACTGCTGTAATACAAATAAAATGGAGGATCAGGAATTGAGAAAAAAAGCACACCCAAGGGCATCATTGTCTTGCAGTTTTCATTTGTACTCCGTGTTTTATAGTATTATTAAAACTGGTTCATGCTGGCATATTTGTATTTTGCATGATAGTTAGTAATTTAAATAGAGATATATTGAGCAAATGCTGCTGTACTTCTTTGGACCCCAAATTAAACCATTTAAAGTTGACAGAACAGGTTTAAAATAGAAATAGGGTGTTCCAAAGGGAATCACTTTGCAATCCCTTGAAATTTATATGAAGACACTGCAAAACTCAACGGCAAACAAGTAATGCCAGTGTGTGTGTGTGTGTATGTGTATGTGTATTTTGTCAACTGCGTAGCTCATTAAATTTAAAATAAACAAACCTTTTAAAATAGAGGGAAAACAACTCCAAAATTCTGACACTCTCCCCCCAAAGTTATCATTTTCTCACAGCTTGTTCTCTTTTCTGGTCAACATGGGTTATTTAATTATAAGCAAGAGAGTGGTTAAAGATGCTGAGCTTGTCAGCTGGAAAGTTGACAATCCAGGTTTGAGACCCGACCACGTGTGACAGGGTGAGCTCCCATTACTTGCCCCAGCTCCTGCCCATCTAGTAGTTTGAAAGCATGCAAATGTGAGTAGATAAATAGGCAGTACCTTGTTTCCCCAAAAATAAGACCCTGTCTTTTTTTGCCATCAAAATGGCACCAGATCTTATTTTCAGGGGATGTTATCCATTGACTAACCTCACTTGCGTGCATCGCCCCTGGCCCCCTTTTCGTTGTCATAAATCATTTCATTCCAGAAGCTCTAGATGCTTTACAAAATTATGCCTGTATTTTATGTCGTCTTGATACAAAAAGGAAATGCAAAGAAGATGGCTAGAATTGCTCAGCTAAGAAGAGCTCCATCATCTCTTTCCAGTCCATTTTTATTTCCTGGTCCTCAATAAGCAAGCTGTAGTCCTCAAAATGTTGTGGAGCTTAAGTTAGCATACCTTCCAGAGGTGGTATTCTGCAAGTTCTGACCAGTTCTGGAGAACAGTAACAGAAATTTTGAGTAGTTTGGAGAACCAGCAAATGGTTCTCTGACCATCCCCACCCCCATCTATTCTCTGCCTCCCAAGTCCCAGCTGATCAACTGGGTCTTCTTTTGTTGCCCTGCACAGAAAATGGAGCTGGAAAGCAGGTTAGTGGGGTGGGGAGGGAATGGGATTTTGCAGGAGTGGGGTGGGAATGGAGATTTTACAGTATCCTTCTCCTGCCATGCCCACAAAGCCACGCCCATAGAACCAGTAATAAAAAATTTTGAATCCCACCACTGATACCCACCCACGGTTCATCTTAGCTGAGACTGCTAGGAATTAGAGTTCAACAATACCTAGAAGTCCATAGTTTCTTCCTCTCTAGTGTAGTCTATCAAAAAATCATCTTCTCTGCTTTCTTGAGATATAGCACCCAGAATAAGGTCATGAATTAACCTAAGCATATATTTGAAAGGGGGGGAGATTCTTTATCCCACTGTTTTTCAACTTTCAGGCCCAGGATTTGGTATTTATGCAGTTGTACACCTCCTGCTCCCTACAATGTCTCTTTGGCTTCATCGCAGCCACGGTGATCATTCTTACTGGGATGGGGCATCCTCTAATTTCAAGCATGCCATTGGCCTTTCCTGTGAATTAGTGGTGGAGCACGTTCAAAGTTTCATACATTCAGGTGAGTAAAGCAGAGGTGGTATTCAGTAGGTTCTGACCAGTTTTGGTCAGAGAACTGGTAGTAGAAATTTTGAGTAGTTTGGAGAACCGGCAAATACCACCTCTGACTGGAGATTTTACAGTATTCTTCCCCTGCCACTCCCACCAAGCCACGCCCACAGAACCAGTAGTAAAATTTTGTGAATCACACCACTGGAGTAAAGCACATCTCACTTGTTAACCTTGTGGCAAATAAACATGACTGCTATAGATTCATGCAACGTAATCAAAAGTATGTGGATTATCCATTGAAATGAGAAAGAGACCATATTAAAGTAAAACTGGTTTAGTTTCTTTGTATAGTTTTATATTTATTGCTGATAAATAAAAATTGAAAGTTATTTGTTTAGTGGTTTCAAAAAATAATGGAACCTTATTTATTTATACATGCATACATACATTTTCTATAGCTAACCAGTTCACTGCAGGCTCTGGTCTACTAACAATAATAAAACAAAAACAAGAGCAATCCAGAACAGTTAAAACAATTGTAATAAATCAATTAATATATTGTGTACCAGGGGTACAAAATAACTCTCCTTTGGTGACCTCTTCCAACTACCTGGCTCTAGTGATTGAGAGAAAATGCAGGGTCTTTAATGTGTTATACAACACCAACAGGGTCAGAACCATCTGGATCTCCAAGGACAGGATGTACAGGACAGGCACCATGATGGGAGACCAGAAGTGTGTTTATTTTTTAATGTATTTATTTGTATCTCATCTTTTTCATTTTTACAAATGCAGAAACTCAAGGCAGAAAACTTTTCCAATATTGCTTCCTCGTCCTATTTTCCCTACAACAACCCTTTGAGGCAGATTGTGCTGAGAGAGAGCACAATTGGCCCAAGGTTACCCAGCTGGCTTTCATGGCTAAATCAGGATTTGAACTCATGGTCACCTGTTTTCTGGCCTGGTGTCTTAATCACTAGACGAGACTTGCTATAATTACCAAGCTCTGGGAAATGATTAGGACGAAACAGAGCAATTTCAAACTTATTTTCAAAAAAATAATATGGCTGTTCCTTAAGCTCAATAAGAAGTAAATGAAGTAAATTTTAGTAATATTTTTCTTTCTTTTTTAGATGTTGGCTATGAAAATATGATCAACACAATGCTCAAAGATCTTTTCAAGTTACTTGTAGCTTGTGTAGCGGAAACCACCGAGACCATCTCTAGAGTCGGCTGTTCTTGTATCAGGTAGTAAAAGATTTTCTTTCCATAATTGTTCAACTGAGAGTGAAGTAAGTAAATATTTGCATTCTTCAAGTACCTAAAAATCCTGTTTGTTTCCTATCCAAACATATCATTAACACTAAATGAAAGGTCAAGAAAGAATGGAAGTTAAACTGCTCTTTTTTTTTTTTTTAAGTTTTTTATTAATTTTCTACAAACAGACAAACATACAAAACATTAAAAACATCTATTCTCATATATACTTCCGGTGTATCGGTTGGTTCATCAGTTTTGTGCATTCATTTTATAGTGTCAATTACAATTATATTGCATAACCACTCATATTGTCAATCCATATTCTAATATTACTAAAAAAAAATAAAAATAAAAAAAATCTTTTTCTGACTATACCTTTAATCATTCATGCTTTGCGAGATAACAATACTTCAAACAGTTTATTCTATAATTTATCATATAATCATAACAAATCAATCCTAAAAACTCTTCATATATATAATATTAATGCTCTATTATTGTATTTTATCATCTAACCATTGATAAAAAAAACCCCAAATTGCATAAAATTGTTTATCTTCTTCTCTAATTTCAAATGTCAATCTACTCATCTCAGCACATTCCAATATTTTCTCAATAATTTCTTCCTGCAATGGCATTTTCTCATTCTTCCAGTTTTTAGCAAATACAATCCTAGCCGCTGTTAATACATTTACAATCAAATATTTCAAGTCTTTATTATATATATCAGGTAAAATTTCCAATAAAAAGATCTCTGGTTTCAAGTCTATGTGTTTCTTTGTCATTTTTTCCAACCACATGTGAATTTTAGTCCAATATTTTCTAGCATTCTCACAAGTCCACCACATATGATAGTATGAGCCAGGTATCTGATGACATTTCCAACATTTTTCAGATTTATTCTTGAACATTCTTGCTATTCTTGTCGGGGGAAGGTGCCACCTGTAAAACATCTTATACAAGTTTTCTTTATATGCTATTGACATTGTCATTTTATAATTTTGAGACCACAATTTTTGCCATTGCTCTAAATCAATTCCATATCCAAAATTCTTCCCCCATGCAATCATAGTTTCTTTAACTTGCTCTTCCTCTAGCTTAATTCCCAATAAATAACCATATAACTTTTTAATCACTTTCTCATCAGTACCCATCAATATCTTATCTAAATCAGTCTGTTTATCATAGAATCCTTCCGTTTTAAAATCTTCAAGATATCTTGAGTGTATTTGCGCATATGAAAACCAATTCATCCTTATACCTTGTTCCTCTAAATTTTGGATCGTTTTAAGTCCACCCTTTTCATCCAACAGTTCCCCATATCTAACTGTTTGTTCCTTTTTATAGATCATAGGATAGGAAAATGCTTCAATAGTCGATAACCAAATTGGAATTTTCAAATAACATTGTTTTTTTATCTTCTCCCAATTTAACCACAAAGACTCCCGTATATAATGTCTTCTGAAATACCCCTGTGTTTTAGTTCCCTTGTACCATAAAAAAGCATGCCAACCCAACAGTAAATCATGTCCTTCTAATGTCAACAATCTATGTTTTCTTAATGTTATCCATTCTTTGACCCACATCAAACTTGCAGCTTGATAATACAATTCCCAATTAGGCAGGCCAAAACCTCCTCTATTTCTAGCATCTTGCAAAAGTTTTAACTTTATTCTCGCTTTTTTACCTTGCCATATAAACTTCAACATAGTTTTATTTAAATCTTCAAAATAGTCTTTTCCAAGTCTAATTGGTATTGTTTGAAAGAGAAATAAAATTCTAGGTAAAATATTCATCTTAATTGTTGAAATTCTCCCTATTAATGACAATTGTAAATTTTCCCATTTCTTCAAATCTGTAATTATCTGTTGTTTAAGTTTAATATAATTATTCTCTTTTAATGTGCTACATCTTGCTGTCAAATATATCCCCAGATACTTAACCTTGTTTGTAATTTGAATTTTCAAAAGATCTGTCAGTTCTTCTCTTTGTCTCAATAACATGTTTTTTGTCAAAATCTTTGTTTTATCTTTATTTATTTTCAAGCCAGCCATCTCACCATATGTCTCTACCTTTTCCAATAACTTTGGAGCGGTTTCTAACGGGTCTTCCAGAATAAAAGCTAAATCGTCAGCAAAAGCTTGTAGTTTAAATTCTTCCTTTTTAACTTTCATTCCTTTTATATTTTTATCATCTCTAATATTTCTATTCAACACTTCCAAAGTTAATACGAATAACAAAGGAGATAGGGGACATCCTTGTCTTGTACCTCTTCTTATATTAATAAGATCTGTAAATTCTCCCTCCATCATTACCTTTGCTGTCTGTTTATTATATATGGCTTCTATTGCTTGAATAAATTTTCTGGCAAAGCCCATCTTTTCCAATAGTAATAACATAAATCTCCAGTTCACGTTGTCAAATGCTTTTTGAGCATCTAGGAATATCAAAGCCATTTGTTTTTCAGGATGAGCCTCATAATATTCCAAGGTATCCAAAATTACTCTCATGTTGTCTCTAATTTGTCTCTTTGGTAGAAATCCATTTTGATCTGGATGGATAAAATTATTTAAATATTTTTTCAGTCTTTCTGCTAAGATTGAAGCAAAGATTTTATAATCTGCATTCAATAAGGAAATAGGTCTATAGTTCTTAATTTGCAACGGGTCAGCCTCTTCCTTTAAAATAAGTGTGATATAAGCCTCTGACCATGTTTTGGGTGTCATCTTTTTTAACATAACTTCATTCATAATTTCTAACAATGGAGTGTTCAATGATTCTTGAAATTTTTTATAGAATTCTGCCGGAAGCCCATCTGGACCTGGTGCTTTCCCATTATTTTGTCTTTTAAATGCTTCATTTAGTTCCATCATTGTTATATTGCTTTCTAACATTTCTTCAGTCTCTTTAGGTATCTTCGGTAAGTTAACATTCTGTAAATACTGTTTAATTTTTTTCTCATCAATATTCTCTTGTTTATATAGTTGTCCATAATAATCTCGAATAATTTCCTTTTTTTCCTTATTACCACAACAAACTTGACCTTGATCATCTATTAGTTTCAATATTTTTCTTGATTCCTTCTCCTTTCTCAGTTTATATGCTAACCATCTACCTGGTTTATTTGCATCTTCAAAATAATTCTGTTTAGAATTTCTAATTTTCTGTGCCAGTTCTTCTTTCTCTATTAATTCCATTTTATGCTTAATTACATCCAGTTTCAATTTAATATCTTTTTTCTGTGGTATTTTCTGTAATTCTTTTTCAAGTCTTATATATTCATCTTCCAAGGCCTTAGAGGTTTGTCTTTTCCTAATATTCTTTTTTCTTGTATAGTCTATTATCAAACCTCTTACATATGCCTTCATTGTATCCCAAACATTCTGTATTGAGGTATCTTCTTTTTTATTTTCTTTAAAAAAAAAGACCAATTCCTTCTCCATCCATTGTATAAAATCTTTCTCCTTTAAAATGGTATTGTTTAATGTCCATCTCGATCTTTTTTTTTGTCCCTTCCATTTAATTGTCATTGGACTATGATCTGCCCAAGTATTTATTTCAATATTTGTTTCTTGAATAGTAGATATTAATTCTGTTGAGATCCAAATCATATCTAACCTGGACCATGATAAATGTCTATTAGAATAAAAAGTATATTGTTTAGTTTTAACATTTCTTTCTCTCCAAATATCTTTTAAGGTTAATTCATCTGTCATTTTAAAAAAAGATTTTGGGAGAATCTTTCTATTTTGTTTTGTTGTTGTTGTTATATAGTCCAATTTATTGTCCACAATTCCATTAAAGTTTCCCATCATGATTATGTTAACATAGTCCAGTCTAATTATTTCCATATGTAGTTTTTTATAAAACTCTTCTTGTTTATCATTCGGAGCATAAATTGCAATCAAGAGTATTTTTTTATTATTATCCATTATTTCCACCATTAATACTCTTCCATCTTCATCCGTGTAGATCAGTTTTGCTGGAATATCTTCTTTAATGTAGAGAACCACTCCTCTTTTCTTACATTGAATCAAAGAAGTAAATATTTTCCCTAATTTTGGCTGTACTAACAATTGCTCATGTTGCTTTTTAATATGAACTTCTTGTAAGCAAATTATATCAAATTTTAATTTCTCTAATTTGTGAAAGGTTTTCCTTCTTTTAACAGCTGAGTTAAGTCCATTTATATTCATTGTAATCAGTTTTTTTTCTTCCATGATCATGCTTTATATTTAGGTCTAACAGCTCTCGTAGCTCTCACTTCACGTTGTTCTTTACTGTCTACCTGTCCACCTACAACTCCTTTCTCTTTTTCAATCTCCAGTTGTTCCTCCAGAAGCTCAATTAATGAGATCTCTTTCTCTGCCTCCTCTTTTTTTCTTCCAAAAGATTCTGCATAAAAAAGTTCTGCTTTTTCAATCGAGTCAATTCTATGTCTCTGTTCTTGCCACGTAAAAATTAGTCCTTCTGGTATCAGCCATCTGTAGTTCACTTCATTTTCCAGTAGCATTTTGGTCAAAAATCGATATTCTCTTCTCATCTCTCTCACTCTTCTAGGTATTTGTTTTAAGACTACAATCTCTTTGCTTTTATATTTCAATGCTTTTTCTCTTGCCACTTGTAATATTTGTGTTCTGATGGATTTTTTAGTAAATCTAATATGTACTTCCTTTGGTAGTTTATTTCTCATCGCATATCTTGTATAAACTCGGTATATCTCATCTACTCCGTCCATCATCTTTTCCTCAGTAATTTCCAGAAGATCTGCCAATATTTCTATCATTATCACAGCCAGGTTTTCTCCTTTTTCCTCTTCTATATTTTGAAATCTAAGATAAAATTCTGATCTTTCCATCTCCCACCTCAACATCCCATTTTTTTCTTGTTCTATCACTGTTAATCTAGTGTCAATATTTCCAATCTTCTCCTCTCTTTGTTTTCCTTCTTCCTCAATTTTTTGGAATCTCTCCTCATACTTTCCCATCATTTGTTTAAAATTTTCATCAGATTTCTCTATTTTTTTGTCCATGGTATCTATTTTTATCTTAATATCTTGAATTCCTTGCATAATCATCTGTAAATTTACTTTTTCTTGTTCCTTATCTTGCTTCAACATTGTCTGAATTGAAAGTTGTCCTTCAAGTGGTGGGGAAGCAGAGGTAGAAGCAAAAACGCCAAATGGTTTTGGCTTCCTGCTCATTTTAATATTTCCAAGTCTTCAAGCTCTCTTTGACTTTAAATCCAGCTGGTATAGTAACCAAATATAGTCCAAAAAAATCAAAAAGAAAAAAATAAAATAAAATCCAATAGTAAAAAGCCCAAAACCAAAAAAGAAAAAAGGAAAAAGGAAAAAGAAAGGTCTTCAGGTTCTTCTAGACCCTAATCCAATTAAAATAAATGGAAGAAGCAAAGAAGCAAGAGAAAAAAAAAGAAAGAGAAGAAAAAAGAAAGAACTCTGAGGCTTTCCCTTTAAAGTAAAAAGCAAGAATACTAGAGTTAAAATTAACCAAAAAGGCTGGCGAGTAGGAGTTTCAAAGGTATATATATATATATATATGCACTGTACACTGCACTTTATTTCTTTATCCAAGGCTCTTATTATGACTGTCTTCTCCAGCAGCTTCAAAGCCAAACCTCAAATGTTGAGATATTGATAAGAGTCCAAGAGAGCACCTGTAATAATATTTTACTGTATTCTCCCTCTATCTTATCACATTAAAATGTCCTTGAAAAGAAGTGCTTTTCTCCCCAATTCAAATAAAATATTTTCAAGCCTCTAGTTGGCAGTGTTACAGCATCTCTAAATACTCTTTCCCCCCCCAGCCAAGAGAAAAAATATTTATAAAGAACTCAAACAAAAAAAAAGATAGTCAAAGGGAGCCTCTATCCTAAAAAGAAAGTTAAAAAGATAAAAAATAAAAATCAAGTGAAAAATAAAAATATATATAAGAGAAAATTCAGTCCGGTTACCTACAAAGTCACCTTAAAGTCCTCAAAGAAAATAAGAAAAAAAAAAAAATCCAAGTCTCAATTTGACATCACTTAAACGCCGCTCAACCCAGGTTCAGTCAAAAGAAAAATAAAGCCACAGATTTCTTCTTTGTTCAGGATGTCCTTTCAAGTCTTAATCAATTTATAATGCAAAAGAATTTCTCACCCAACCGATACACGCTCATTTAAATCCCTTTCTTTCCGGAGTTGTCCCGACTTCAGCAGCTTTAGAGGCTGCCTTTCTGCTTCCAGCAAAAGGGCTTCTCCCGGATCAAACCAGAGATTTTGCGATATCTCTGGGATCCTGGGACTGTGCCCTTCACAATCCCCGTCTCTACGGGACGGTTTAGGTCCGTTAGAACCGACCAGAGGCAAAAATATCAGCTGAGATCTCAGAGCCCCGAGATCGCAGCTGTAGCACCGAGACGTAGCTCCGCCTTCTTCTACTGCTCTTTTTATTGTTGTTGTTCGCTTTCATTTTGTGATACATTTCCCCTACATAACTTCCTGATTGTACACGGTAAATTTATCCCTGGCTAAATGACTATTATTTCTGTGTATCTTTCCTGGGTGACATAGACATGAAAATCAAATGCAGAAAAGGACTCAATACTTCGATAGTACATAAATCTCTTCACAATTTTCTGATCTAGCTGGCAGTTCAATAAGGATTGTTATCTGATTGTCAACTGAATGGATGGAATCCAGTTGTCGTCTTCTAATAACTGAATAATGCAACAATGGATTATTCCATTGTAGGAGAAGGACACTACCTTTTGCCTGTGTAGACCTTTGTACATCTTCTATACAACTGTTCTGAAGAGTTGGGAAACTCCCTGAAGATATTTTAAGGGTATGAAGAAGGGAGAAGTTGAAAGAGTACAAGCAGATTCCAGTAGATCGTACCCAAACAATAAATAGATTTCTGTGTCTTCCGCCATTTGTTCCTTCTCTACAGATACGTACTAGTGACAGCTGGTCCTGTTTTTACTGAAGAAATGTGGCGTCTGGCATGTTGTGCCTTAGAGGATGCTTTTTCAACTACTCTTGAACCAGTGAAGGTATAGCCTATATATGATTAAAACTGATTTTCGTGGTTATCGTTTCCTTAAATGGGATTTTTCAGGTTGTGCATGTGTATGCAAGTGTGTGTGTATATGGTTATTTATTCATATACATATTATATCTTCCCACATACAGAATTATATGAAAACTGATGTGGCAGCATTATTTCTTTGAACTCTCAATTTCACAGAGACAGGGGTACTCTTGGGAATACCTTAATGTATGAATGTGGATCCTCCAAAAGAAGGAAGTCTGTACAAGTTTATACAATTCAGAAAAAATACCTAAATATCTTATAGTGATTAACAATAACTGAATAAGTCCGAAAAGCCAATGCATTAAAAAATGCTTTTAATTATAAATAACAATATAAAATCAATTCAATTCTTCTATTTTTAATTATTTCATTTTTACAGCACATTTTATTGATATTTGTAAAAAAAAAGTACATCGAAAATAACTTATAGCCAAAAACATACGCACACACAGAAAGAAATGTTTAAAAAAGATAATATAGTTCCATCTAATTGTTAATCAAATTAATTATTAATATTAAATTATGAATTATAATATCTACAATTAAAATAAAAACAAAAAGCCCAAATAAATAATATTAATAAATTAAATATAAGTGACTTTATATTTAAGGTCATATGTTATTTCATATGTTATTTCATATTTCAAATGTCATATGTTATTTCATAATGAAACATCAATTTATACATACAATTGTATATTCTTATAAAAGTTTATGAAACCTATGCCAAAAGGAAAATATTTTTAAATTATTATAAAAATGTTTTTTTTCAAAAACAGATAAAGTAAATGTGAGTTGAATCTAATCCATGATATCTGGACCGCTAATAATTTTGGACTCCCTCAGTGTAATTATCTTAACTATTTCCAATGGGGTGTACAATCAAAATTCCTCAAAAAATAGTCCGATTCCATTTTATTCCTTTTCATAGAATGTATACAAAGGGTAAATTCTACTCATGAAGAGTAATCTATAGTAAAGATAGATTCCAAAGGCACCAATTGGATTTGTTTGTCAGCCGCAAGCAAGATCCACTTGTGAAGAGTTCAGTTAGCTGTTTTATTCAAGCCTATACCACAGGAATCTTCTCAGACTGATGGTTTGTATCTGTGTGTCACTAGATAAAGTTTGGTGGCATTCAAGGAAAGTCAGACTTTGGCCTCTTGTGCCCATGTTGGGATTCCAGACTAATTCCCTTTTTGACGCTTTCCCTTGGCTCAACCAGCCTCTCTTCTACATCTTCCAGTTAATAGAGTGCAAACCATGTTCCTGTAGTCTTCAATATCCTTTGGTAATGACACTACATGATTATTAAAGATAGCTATAAGATCATCAGCATATCAGAACAATTTACATTAGCATGGCCTTTGGCTCTGTTATTCAATTGCTTTACAGTCAGTCCTTGACTTACAATCAGTTGCTTAGCAATCATTTGAAGTTATCTCTCCTCAAAACTAGCTGCCCAGTTTCAAAATTCCAACATCAGAAAACACCTTCCCCTGCAGTCATGTGATCACATTTTGGGTGCTCAGCAACTGGCCAGCATTTATAGCTGTTTGCAGCACTCTGTGGTCACATTTTTGGCAGAAAGCAGCATTTTCTTGCAGTTTTCAGATCCATGGCAAACAATGGGTTCACTTAATGGCCACAGTTACAATTGCCGCAAAAAAAGCTTAAAAAATTGGGCCAATCTACATGTTGACCTGCATTACGATCATCACAATTATGACTGTAATTGCCAAGATCAGTTATGGTGGTAAGTCAGGAACTACCTGTACTTCCCATTACAATGGATGTTAGTGAACATGAGTTATATGGCACAGCCAACCATGTTTAGTTTGTGAATCTTGGTTGGCCCAGTTTACCAACTCAATATCATCTATGATGTGAGCCAAAATTAACTATCAAGTTTATACTGGAAAATCTACTATCAAGTTTATATTGGAAAAACAGAAAGTATGAATAACAATAGTATAATATGAGGAGAAACCATTCAGCTTTGCATGTTGCTTAAGATATAGTTTACTATACCAGTAACATTTTGCCTCTCTGTAGAATCTGTTGGGCTATTTCCATAGTGGCTCTGAAAATCTGAGCAGTGATGCCTGTGAGATGAAAATGGCAGCTCCTTCAATCTCCCCAAGTGCCGAAGCTGAATACTGGAGAATAAGGGCGATGGCCCAACAAGTAAACAACTTTGTTCCATACTTAATTGCTCTGTGCATGGATGTGTTCTTAAGACATCTTAATCATCATCTTCTTCTTTTAATGATCCCATAATCCTTTGCGGGGTGGAGTCTGGGCAACCGAATGGAGCTAGCAGAGTATTTTTAATGGCCAGGTGTCCTTCCTGTCACCAATGCGGAGTTTTGTTCAGCAGATATATTCTCAGTGTCCCCAGAGAAATATCTGCCTTTACCTAGGATCGAACTTGCAGCCTCTTGATTGTGAGGTGAGAGCTCCAGCTATAGGCCACCGCACCACTCTTCTTAAGACGTTTTAATACTTCCGATAAAATCAATGTTTGATGAAGTTTGACTAGATTAATTGGTAACTCATTTGGAGCATTTTAACCTTGCTTGAGTTGATTTTATGTTATCAGGTCTATAAAGATGAGAGTTTTACGTTAGCAACGTAACTGACTTCAGTTACCTAATGTTAATTACCCTGACATATACCATCTATACAATATTATTTATCTGTTTACGTTTAAAGTTTGTGCTCCACGCTTCTGGTTAAGGGAATGTTCCCTGGACACTGATGTTGTTGTGTGAGCAGCGGAATGACTGAGGCAAACGGAGCAACTTCAGCTTTAAACTTTATTGTAACAATAAAGGTGTTTGCCGCGACTGCTGTGCAAACAGGGCAGCCAGCTGGCGGGCAACAGCTGATGCCGTTTGATAGCTCCCTTTTATAGTCAGCTGTCAAATGGCATCAGCCAATAAGAACGGTCCGTGTTCCTGCTGGAAGTACGGATTGGAGTGAAGACTTCAGCTCAGTCCTTTCAGAACGCAACAGATGTCTTCACTGAGTTGAATAGGTTTAGATAGGCAAGAACAAGAAACTTTTTGAATTGAAAAAAGGTAATTCATTGAGTGTTGGGGGAGGAAATATCAATTATTCTGCAGGGCCGATTTTGCTCATTGAACAATTCCATTTGCAGTGAACATCAAAAAGGAACTGCCGTGAGCTAAGTGAGGCCATTGAGGCAACAAAAAAAAATGTTTGGGGAATAGTGCGCATGGTAGTTCTTCTACGTTTGCTGAAGTTCTCTACATGAGATGGATTAAGTTAGGAGTGTCCAAACTTTTTTCAAGGAGGGCCAGATTTGGTGAGGTGAAAATGTGTGGGGGCCAACCATTCAGGGGAACTGCTGTGTGATGAAGGGAAAAATGTCGGCCAATGGGGATGAGTGACAGGCTGAGTTGGCGGGGAGAAGAAGCTGTGGGCCGCTCAAAATTTGAAAACGGGCCGCAATTGGCCCCTGGGCCGGACTTTGGACATGTCTGGATTAAGTGAATAGGCCAAGATTCAGATAGTCTCATTTTAATTCCAAATTGCTTGCTCTGGTGCTGACCTGCCTGTGGTTCCTGAATAACAATCAGACAATAGCATATTGGTATGATTTTTTTCCACAGGTGTTCATGTTGGACACCCAGTGCTCCCCAAAGACACCAAATAACAAGGAAGGATTTGAGCATGCTCAGTCTTGTCTGCTTATTATTGAGCTGCCTCCAGATAAGAAGTCCAATGGCCACTCACAGAAAAGGTAAGAAACACATTTCCAAAATTAAACAACAAGCAAAATGAGACAGATGAAAGGCACTTTATATACTCGTATTCCTATTTGGATAGTTTAGTGTCTAACCATGGAAAATAAAAGGTAGTTGGAATGTATAATTCAACAGATCAGATGTTTCCAAACTCTGCTCTGACCCCCTTAAATAATAAATAAATATGTGTAAACAGGATGAATGGGGTTGAAAAACAAATAAATATATCTTATTGTTTTTAAATTTTACTCTGTACACCGTGGCATGTTCAAGCTTTGCAATAGAATAAGGAACAAATGTTGATAGTGCAATATTTTTTTAAAAAAAATTGTGATTCTCTTTCTGAGTTGCTGATGACCCCAAAGTAGTGCTGACTTATAGTTTGAGAAGTCCAGCAGTACATGCGGTTTCGCCTCAGAATAAGAGTGCGGTGTTGAACTTCATCTAATAACCTTGGCATTGTTAATGCATGCTTAAGATACAGACCCTCACAGCAAACCATAGATTTGCATCTTTAATGCTGACTTAGTCAAAGTATGTGAGAGGAAAAGGGGAATGAATATGTGTACAGTACAGTAAAACTTTTTTTCCCAAGAAGTTATTGCAGAAAGCCAACAGCCCCTAAACCCAGATTTCAGGGTTAATTGTGAGCATTGGTACAAACTGTGAATTCATTGTAGGAATTTAATAAATGACATTCACGCTGTCCCATTTCTTGACCTATTCAGATTGGAAGCTCATTCCTTAAATTTTTTTTAGCAGGGATACAAATGTCCCTCTTTACAAGACTTGCTACAACAGTGGGTTTGCTGCTTGCTTATTTTATATTCTCTTGCATGTCAATCCAGAAGTGTTTTTTTCAGTTTTGTTTTCACTTAGTCGAGTTTCTCTTTTTTCTGTCTGATTTTTCTTCATAATGCTGCAACCAATACACAGGAAACTTGGGTAAGACAGAGTTTCTTTCCTTCAATGCAATTTCAAGCCAACATCCAAATCATGTATTTTCTTAAATGACATTTGAGATACATATATTTATCCACAAAAAGTATCCCCTTAGCTATTTAAGAAATTGAAATAGTTATTTAAAATGAACTGCTATTCCCAAACTATCTAGTTCAAAAGGGAGAAGCTTACCTGCCCTTTAAAGACTAATTCAGCAAGGAAGAAGGCCAATACAGTTACAATTGCAACCGTAATTGCAATTGCAATTACTTTGCAATTCAACTTAGGTGAATTGCAACCTCTGTCAGATGCATTTATAAAATGCATTTTTAAAAAAAAACCCTTGAAAGTTCCTGTGTATATTCCACCCTTCTCTTTTGCCACACCGCAGTGCACAAATATGCCATGGTGAGATATTTGCTATTTTTCTAATAGTGAATGTGTTACCAAGGACAACAACTTCCCTCTATGCACAATTTCTGGCACACTGTGATATCTCACTGTAAAACTTGCATGTATGCCACAAGAGAAAATACCCCCACCACTGAAATGTACAGGGCGTGTCATTTTGGCTACTCTTTTATGTAGCATTCCTCAGAAAACCACAACTTTCCTTGGTGCCAGAAAATGCCAGTAATCTACCACCAGAGAGTGTTAAAACACAGTGAAAGCACTAAAAACACAACGGTGATTTAACAAGCCCACACATTGCAAGAACAAGTTGTAGATGGTAAGCAGCATTAGTTAATGAACATATTTACAACAAAAAATTATAATGATTATAATTTTGGTTACCTTATCACTGGAGGTTTCTTGGAGAAAAATATAATTAAGAAATTTAAGAAACATTAATGAGGTTCTAAATTCTCTCTCTTTCTTTTTCTGCTACATGAAGTATCCCTTTCAGAACAATTGTAGTGAGCCTGCTTTCCCACCAAGTGCTACTGCAGAATTTATACGATATTTTGTTAGAAGAATTTGTGAAAGGGCCCTCACACAGTGAAGAGAAGGTAGTACACCAATTGTCAGAAACCAAACTCACTGGTTTCCTCAGGTACATTTCTATGCAGAACTTGGCTGTCATCTTTGATTTACTCTTGGATTCCTACCGAACAGCCAGAGAGTTTGATACAAGGACTGGGCTGAAGTGCTTGCTCAAAAAGGTATCTGGCATTGGTGGGGCCGCCAACTTGTACCGTCAGTCGGCTATGAGCTTCAATATCTACTTCCATGCCTTGATCTGTGCTATTGTGACCAATCAGGAAAATATCACTGCGGAACAGGTGAAGAAAATCCTTTTTGAAGAGGATGAAAGGAGCACAGATTCGTCCCAGCAATGCTCTTCGGAAGATGAAGACATTTTTGAAGAGACTGCTCAAGTCAGCCCACCAAGGGGGAAAGAGAAGAGGCAATGGAGGGCCAGGTTGCCATCTTTGAGTGTTCAGCCCGTGAGCAATGCAGACTGGGCTTGGCTAATCAAGAGGCTTCACAAACTCTGCATGGAGTTATGTAATAACTACATTCAGATGCATTTGGATTTGGAAAATAGTGCCGATGAGCTCCCTGTCTTCAGAGGAGACCCTGTCTTAATCCTTCCAGCCTTTCAATCAGAAATATCCACACCATCTACTGGAGCCCTTTCTGGGAAAAATACCCCTTCAGAAGATGATAGAAGCCAGATTAGGGACTCCCTCACCGAAAACTTCAGTCCTAAGGGAAGTACAGATATTTTGCTTCTTCCACCTTTGAGCCCCAAAATGGAGAAGAAAGACCAAGGCAGGAAAAAAGAATGGTGGGAGAGTGCTAGCAACAAAATTTACACCATAGCAACAGATAAAACCATATCAAAACTAATGACGGAATATAAAAAAAGAAAGCAACAGCAGCATAACTTGGCTAATTTCTCCAAGGAGATGAAAGCTGACAAGAAAGGGGATCTGCTCGGCACAAGAGGGCCAGAGTCACCTCTCCCCCAACGGCCACAGAATCTGATTGATCAAGGCCAGATGAGGCACTCCTTTAGTGCAGGACCAGAGATTCTGAGGCAAGAAAAGAGGCCGCGCTCCGGGTCAACTGCCAGCTCATTCAGTATATCAGTCCGGGATGGGGAGGCACAAATACAGGTAAGCAAAGAGAAGAGATGAAATAAGGGGGAAGAACTTTAAATTTGGGAGGCCTGCTTTTGCCTTTCATATTGGGGCACTTGGTTTCCTAATTGTTTTTTAAACAGAGACCTATGATTATATAAAATAAATTGATTTTTAAACAGAAAGCTACAATTATACAAAATATGAGATGCTTGTGACTACACAATGAATCATAAGCAGAGGTGCGATTCAACCAGTGTAACAACTGGTTTGCTGAGTGCACACTTTGTAGTGAGCGGGCCGAACCAGTAGAATCCCACTACTGGTCTTAAGCATACGGCATTTTTAGCAAAATGTTCAGGTGTTATTATATACATGAAGATATACACCTACATATAAAGTGCATACATGCAGTTTCTTGGCAAAAGTGCCTTATTCCGACTTATCTCCACGTGAACACTCTTAACAATCATCTAAGTTTCTTCGGCAGCTCAGAATTTTCTGTGATTAATTCAGAGGTCCACAAGATCCTTGTGAACTTCCCAAAATAAGTTAATATCCAATATTTCCTGATTCTGTTTTGTTTAATTCATTCAGTGTAGTCACCAGCTGATTCCAAACCAACTCTGGGTGATGTACAATAAAACCAACGGAATAAAATTGAACACAAGAAATATGAAAAGATAAAAGAAAGAAACAAGAACCAGCAGCAAATCCATCTATTCGCACCTAGGCACAGTTTGGAAGGGCCTGAATCACCCTAGCCCAAGTCCCAGGAGAATATATTTAAGCACTTCTAGAATGCTATCAGGTTGGGAATCACACAGATATTGCGTGGGAGGTGGGGTCTCATTCCAGAGAGCAGGTATCACAACAGAAGGCATGCTTCCAGGTCCCAATAGATGATGTTTAATTGAAGAGACCCAGAACTTGCCAGCCATTCTGGATCAAACAGGAGACAGATGATTCCTCGAATTTATAGGTCATAACCAGCACCTTGAATTGTATCCAGAACCCAGTGGTCGTATTCTACCGGTTTGGCCGAATCGGTAGCTCCAAGGATCGTCTGTGAACAAACCAGTTCACTACAATGATCAGCTGCTGGGCCTACCGGCCCACCCCAGTTCTATTCTGACCTTTATGTCCTGGTTTTGAAGCTCAGCTGCTTCGTGCAGTACAGCAGATTGCCGCACATCAGCTGTTGAAGAAACAGGGAGAGTGCAGAATTGCAAGAGAAGGTCAGTAAGAAACCCTCTGCACACATGTGAAGTGCATGTTTGGCGTGCGAAGTGCGCGAAGCGTGCCTACCAAGCCACACCCATGGAACCGGTGGTAAAAAAAAATTGAATCTCACCACTGCCAGAACCATACCAGTAGTCCATACAGCTCCAGAAGCAGAGGTGACACAGGGACTCAATGAGGCATGCCCATCACTGCTTATGCTGCTGCATGCCAGACCAGTTGAACCTTCAAGGTAAATTCCACGCAGAGCACATTGGAATAGTTATTTCCTTTTAGTTTTTCCATTTCTGGCATGTTTGTTAAGTCAGCATTTTTATGTATTTTTGGCATGGACCGACTAGATAGTACTAGAAGATAGAAAAGGTGTCCCTTCTCTAAAGAGATTATTCTCCATTCTTGGGTAGTTTACACTGATAGCCCAATTACTCAACCCTGGGAAAACAATTTTCACACTGAACTAACATGTTCTTAACTTAATACAAATACTGCATTTCTTCTAAAGGTGTCCTTCCTATTTTCCCTATTTTCTATATTCTTCCATTTGTCTTTTGCATTGTTCTAATTTATATATTTAATTGTTCCCTTCCCCCCTTCTCTTTGCATTGTTTTAGGCATGGACCAACATGGTTCTGACAGTTCTTAATCAGATTCAATCCCTACCAGACCAGATCTTCATCGCTCTACAACCAGTGGTATTTCCCTGCATCAGTCAATTGACCTGCCATGTGACAGATATCCGGGTTCGTCAGGCTCTGAGAGAATGGCTAGGAAGAGTGGGCAGGGTTTATGACATCATTGTGTAGAAGACTTTAGTTGCCTTATCAAAGAGAGACTGAAATCTAAGATATTTTGAGGAACAGAAATAAAGTGCATTTGTTGAAAACTTGTCTATTAAAAAAAAATGGTAGAAGGATGTACACCTGCCCATTTGCTAGTTAATAATAACTAGCAAGCTGTATTCCATGCTGCTAAATCTTAAGAGCACAGTGTAGTCCTACTCATGATACCAGAGAATGTAACATAGTAGAGTATGACACAAAGAGTCTTTGTATTAAATTTGAAATAGGTATTCAGACAGGCTGATATTCCGACAGGCTGACAGGCTCAGAGTGTTTGATACTGCATATTTTTTAAAGAACAGGAAGGTAGCAAAGAAGATTGTGGAGCAAGGAAAACAGTGTGGAATGGACACAGCTATGTAATAGGCTTTGTCCAGATTGACCATTGAGAATGTAATGATGACTGAGAAGTCTGTAGTACAGATTTCTGTTATGTCTTAAATGAGGCATCTGATCCTTAAGCCATCTAAATTTAAAACAATAGCTGTACCAATAAACAGGAAAGCCCATTTATTCTAACCTTTATAAAACACTGACAATGAAATAGGCCTCCAGACTTAGGAAGTGACAATATTTCAATGTGATTATAACAGGCTTTCAAAGAGAAGTACTTACCATCTTGGAAGTACTGCAGGCACCATGCATTATTTCATATTGCCATAAGGTGTCTATCTAAAAATTGGTATAATTGTCCAATGCTCATTTGAGAAATGAGTTTAAATGATTTTTCTCGTTTTGATGCAAACCCAAGACCAAAAAAATATTTTCTCTGTTATATAAATTGCAAACACTACTTAGGTTTTCTGGTTCTATATCTTTGCTCATTCCCTTCACTGGGTGTTAAGAAATGCTGTGAAATGTGTCCCAGGTTTTCTGTTTTCAGGCTTTCCATTTTATATTGCCTGGCTTCTCTGTCAGGACAAAATAATCTAAAAATTAGGCACATGACTAGAATATGTAGAGTTATCAAAATTTTTCCCTGATAACAAATCTGTAAAATAGATCATTCTCAGAGATATTTAGTGATCTTTGTAGTTTTATGGCCAAGCAGAAATATCATTCACTCATCATTCTTTTCTTAAGTCAAACTGGGTGACATCCATAGCTGAAAATAAAGAAGTGTAAGAAATGTTACATTAATTATGGGACAGATTGAGCCACCACATTTATTTATTTATTACCTTTATATAATGCTTTCTCTCTATGTTTTCTTGCAGAGAATAGAGCATAACTTTACATATTAGTGTATTATTTAATAGTCTAGTCAAAATTGAGAAAAGGATACACAAGAAAGGGAAAACACACAAGTTTATATAATGTGATCATTATATAAAAGGCAGTTCTTGTAGAAGAAAAAAAGGAGAAAAATCAGTATCTAATTTGTGGGAAGCTAAAGTTATGGAGGTAGCTGGCTAGTATATGTGAATGGAAAGGAAGAGCAGCCAATTGGATGTTAATCCCAGTAAAGGAACTTGGGAAAGGCAGCTGTCACCTCATCTTGCCTTCATAATAGCATTTGTACCCTGACAACTTCTCACACTGAAATTTGCCATAATTGTCTTAAGTCAGGATCTCCAAACATATAGAAGGCTCAAAGAACATGACCGTGTTTTCTGTCCCTACATTTGACCAATAGCAGAATGACTAGAACTCCCCAGCCACCCACCCAATTTCTCTGTAATGATCATACAGAAATACAAACTCCAAAATCCCCACGAGAAGTTGCTCTGATGGAAAGCTATAGTATATGGGGTAAGGTTGGTTGGAAAAATGCAAATGAAGTACCAGTATCCTCTGATGGTTTCTTAGCCAATTCAACATCAACCCTTTCGTACACTTCGACACAAGTATGGATTGTACATGTGAAATCACTTCTTATTGCAGAAAATTTTTCCACCAGCTATTTTTCCTTAAAGCTGTGACCAATGCTTAATGATCCTATTCTGGTTGGAATGCAAGAGTGAAAGAAGATGAGTTGTAAATATTGGAAAGTTGTAGATCAAGATACAGTGGGTGGGCACATGAGTTCAGGGGCAGATGGCATGGAAGGCATGAGATTTTATCACTGAGAAAACCAATGACCCACAAGGTCTGCAGAGATAGTGATTAGGTTTCTTTAGATCCAAAAGCAAGTGGCATGAGATCAGTCTGGTCTGGAGCTGATGCCAGAGGAATTCAGGACGCTAGTGTGAAAGTGCCAACTAGGCAGCTGGTGAATAATCCCAGCTACGCCAATAAAGAAGAGCTCACCTTTGAAACTACTGCTAAAACTGAACAATTGGTGGTCATGTTTCACTGCTCCAAAAATGGTACATAGTATGTGAGCCCACACACTTTCCTCATGTCTTACATCAGGGGTGTCAAGTTTGTTTTCATTCATGGCCAAATCAGGGTTGTGTTTAACCTCAAGAGTGGCTGGGTTGGGCGTGGCCAGCTTGATGTCACTCATGTCAGGGGTGCCTGTGAATGGCCCAAGCACTCTGCCAGTGAAAAGGGGTTCCCGAGCTCCATTTCCAGCTGCTATGGCCTCCTGCAATCCTTTGCTAGTGAAAACAGAGCTCACCTGGCCATCCCAAGCTCCGTTTTACCTGGCAGAGGTGTCATGAGCTGGTCCTTCATTGTTTCTAGGGACTCCCCGCAGGCCTTGAGTTTGTTACCCCGTCTTACATGAATATGATTAAACACTGCATCTGCCTTTTCTCTCTTTGTTAAGTCATTGTTGGAATATGCCCAAATGACAGCTTGTATCAGCAAGTGTTAGAGGCACCAGCAAAGTATTCTGTGTGCCATGTTGAGATAAAGTTGGGATCAAATTTATGAGCAATGCAGCATTGCCTGTTGTGCTAGCCTTCATTTTCAACCGTAGTCATCGAGCTGATTGAGTGGAAGAGCCTTAATCAGTCTCATATAGGATGCCTTGCAGCTTGCTTGAACAGTAAACAGTCCTGTTTCCTTTGCTTCCCTGCTTTCTCATTCAGTTAACAGAAGACTTTGAATGTATAAGTTGTGTCAGCTGCTGCTGAACTCTAGTGATTGTCTATTATGAATTATGGAATTCTTTGTCAGTGCTATGCCCTGAGATGATTGTTTGATTCTTCTATTTGTTTGTTCTTTAAGATTTAAATAATGCTGTGTTTCTATGGTTCTTTGTGAAGAAGAAATTGTTTAAGGGGAACATTTACCCTTAGTTTATCTACATTGTTTGTTAGTGAGATCTTATAGGCATACTCTAGCTTGTACTTTGAAGCACCTGTCGAACGTGGTAACAAGCAGAGAAACAGAATCATCATACTCAAGAATTTTTCATCTGTTCTCCTGAATGCTGAAAAAATATGTTTGGATTTCAAGTGTTGCTTTTCAGTTCTGTGCTGTTAGGTATTGGTTACTTGTTCATTGTGTGCGTAGAATAACAAAGTGCTAACGTATACAAAAAGTGACATAACAAAGTGTAACAAACTTGTAGGGCCACTATTACAAAGCAGGCAACAATGAATTATTATTTATTTCAAAGAAGGGAAATATTACACATTCCTGCCACTACCAAGAATGATCATTGATTGTAAACCATTTCAGTTGCTGCTATCACCACAAGGGCAAGTGGAAGATAGACAACAGTTCCTGCGGAAGATCATAATATTTATTTATTTATTCAGGGTAACTGAAAGTATTACGTAACTCTAGTTGGCTGAAAGGTCAGCCAGACTTAAAGAAAAACATTCACTGGGAAGAAAAAGGAGAAAGTGCCTCATTCTGAGGATAGGTCAATAATCTCAAGGGAGGAAACTAGAGAATTAGTTTGATATTTAATTGAAAATCACTGGGTGGAAGGACAAGTTTTATTTTTCATGGTTTCCAACTTCTATAGACTTTTTATGGAAACACATGTCATAAAACTGGGAGGTACATTTGACTGAGGTGCTTTTGGCCTCGCAAGCGAGCCATGGGTGCACATTTATGGATGGAGACATTAGATTTCATATGTGTGCCGATCTATCTGCCCTTTCCATTTTCTGAGTGACCAAGCTCTTGTGAGCCCAGAGCTCATGTTTGCTTTTTGATCCTGCAAGGCCCTCCTGGGTCAGGGAATGAATTGCACTTCTCCAGTAGTGACTACAAAATCAGGCAGTCATACACTCAGTAACTTGGTCTCCACATATCTCTGAATGAAGAATGGGCAGGGGAAAGGACATTCTTCAGGGCAGAAACTTGTCCCCTATTTCACTATGCAAAGTGTGGGTCGTGATAATGGGATCTAAGATGGAATTTGCACATTCAAGGAATCAGAGGGCAGTCACAGAATGTAGTTGCTCTGGATCAATTTTATTTGTATGTGTCCATAGTGCAAAAGCAATTTATAGTGGACCCTGATTTCCATATTCTAAATATTCCCCTCCTAACAGCTGCCCATGATTTGGAGGCAGAAGTAGGAAAAACAAATGCCAACAGCAGAAAGTGTAGGAGTTAGAAATTTCACACAGTGCTGTTTATGTATATGCTTTGTCTTAACTAACCAGGTCCTGCAATTATTACTTTCCCCAGACAGATCCTATGCCAAACAATGAAATGCAACCCCCAAAGGAGCATTTTCTCTCTTATACCAAAGATTCAGTTTATAAAAAGAATAAAAGTAAAATCGCAGTGCTTGCCACAATTGACTTGTATCACTAGTAGACACGAAAAGACAGGAATCCAAAGTATTTTGAAGGGGACAAAGACATTTGGGATTCCTTTTCAGCCAAGGTTCAATGGGTCCTCACAGTTTGTTTTCTTTGGATTTGTTTTATGCTGGCCGTTGAAAACCTATAAGGAATATCTGTTGACAAAAATGTCTGGATCCTGCCATAGCTTTCCTTGTGCTCTTAAAAATACCTCCCCGAAGCCTTCTTCTTTTGGTATATGTGAGGAGGGGAGACAGAGGAATATATCTGAACCATTTCTCTTGTGTGTTTTGTTTAAGAACAGTTTGTTGTAAGCCACTTTGCAAAATGTATTTTGTGTATATTTTGTTCAGAGGGAATTCTTAAAGGAGGATATTTTAAAACGAATCATAATTATTTGTGTTGCTTGTGTTATACAATAAAGAAACTACAAAAAAGTAAAGCAAGTGTGGAGCTTTTATTTATTTAAATACAATAAATAATTTTATTTGGGACATTCAGTAATACAGAACAAAAGTTCTACTGAACACAATAATTAGTTGTGTCACCTTAATCTTGGAATAATTATCTTTTTTGTCCTGTTAACACAAGTGACTGGAATACCCATGGTTGTCATTCTGAAAATATAATCATGCCAAATCTAAAGGTAAACAGAAAATTGTTGGCAAGTATTTTTTCTGTTATTTTCCTTAATCCATCTTTAAAGACTATGTGAACATTTCAAGCGTACCTGTACCAATGGCACTAATGAGCGATTTTATTTTCAATTATGACCCTGTCTGAGAGACTCCATATGTGAACAAAGCCTTCTTAATCCATTTAGAGTCTTAGACTTTCCAGTATTGCAACAATTGAACTGGTAATAAATGTTTCAGGGAAGAACTGGGCTGAAGAATATTTTCATCCCTGTTCCTTCTGGTATTTGGCTGTGAATTCTCAGAAGATCCGACTTGGGACAGAACAAAAGGATGTTCTTGCTCTGCCTACAGGTGGCAAGTCCTCAAAGACATTGTTGTCCACTCAGAGAGGCAGCAACACAGGCAGCTGTCAGATAGTGGCATGGCAGCTATTTTGTCAGTCCTTCAGCCATCAGGTGTTGTTGTATAGCAGACAATTGAACTTTACTTTCTCTGTTTGGCCCTGCAGTGCTACAGTGCTATGCGTTAACCACGCCTAGAAAATGTTGCTATAGGGCATCCTTTTTCCTATATTCTGCATGTTGTAACTATGTATCATTCATGTGTTTGCAACTGTGTATCATTGCAACTATGTATCATTCAGGCATTTGCAACATTGTATCATTCACGTTTAATCATTGAGCTTCTGTCTCCTCAGTGACCTTTTGCAGGGCACGTACAGGGACAAGGAGTTAAACATCTGTAGAAATAGCTTATTTACATTGTGATTACATTGTCTGGCATGCAGCTTTGTGAAGAAGGAATATCCTGATCAAATTATAAATCTTGCCATCCTGTCTGACCTGGTATCTTATCTTATCTGAGCCATTGTAAATCCTGTATATCCTGTCTGACCTGGGCTTGACCTAGGCTCTGAATAAACAATCACCCCCTTTTGAAGGAGCATAATAAAAGAGCGTGTACCCAGACACTCTGGGCGCACTCATCCCAAGGAACTTCATCTCCTGTCGTTTCTTTCTCCTTTCGCTCCCTATCATGAGACGCCCATCTGATGCGGGATAGCAGATACCGCATTCTGGTGACCCCGACGTGATTCCCTAAGGGGGATATGTTGCGACACGCTCATATCTTACCCGCTCGATGGGAGCTGTGCATCGCCAGGCCTGAAGCGAATTGCACATCATCAGATCTGAAACACGGTCTCGACTTTCGTAAGTATGGGCGGAAACTTTTCTCAACAACAGACAGAGCATCTGAAGGAATTGAGGGAGTTAGTCGCTTCTTCTTCTAAATATTCTGCTAATTTAAAGGGCTCGCCTGTAAAAATGAAACCTATTGCTACCTTATTGACTTATGTGTGGCAACATTGCCCCAATTATCCAGAGAAAGGGTCCTTAAAAATCTCCATTTGGCAAAAAATTGGTGACTATCTCCATAGTCTTCCTCGTGCACCTATTGGCATTTTGGTCACTTGGAGGAAAATTATGGAGGCTTTAAAAGTCCATTATAAAATAGAAGCAGAGAGTGTATTTGAATCTCCTCCACCAAGTTATGATAACTTTTCTGTCCTTCAACCCTCTGCTCCCGATGATCGTAAGTCATTACGGGAGCCTCCCTCCATTCAATCCACTTCCTTAAATGTAGAGCCCTCGTGTCCTCCACCACCCTCCGAGGTGGGGGGGGGTTGTTGTAAAAGCCATTCAACAAGCCTTTTATGAAGGAGAAATGGATGAGGACACCCTTGCAGCTGCCTCCCTTTATCCTATCATACAAACCGGCAATCCTCCAGCTCCTCAGTATACCCCAATGCCGTACAAAATAATTAAGGATTTAAAAGCAGCTTGCAAGGAAAATGGTATTCAATCTCGCTATGTACAGGGTCTTTTAGGATCAATAGCCCAACCAGGAGCTGATTGGCGTACACTATTTACCATGATCCTCACGCCTTCACAATTTTTGGTCTGGGAGTCAGAATTTCATAAACGTACTGTAGCCGCAGCCGCTAGAGGCTTGCCGGCAAATGTCACTCTAGATATGCTTAACGGTACTGGCACTATGTTTACCGTTGCCCAGCAGATTGCCACAGACGCAGCTGCTTTCCCTATATTACAGGATTGTGCTTTGGCCGCTGCTCGAAAGGTTGATAATGCGGGATGCGTGCCCAAATCTTTCTCTAAAGTTATTCAAGGACCTTCTGAGCCTTTTTCCTCCTTTATAAACCGTCTCACAGAAGCCTTAGAGAGACAAATTGATAATGAGGAGGCTTGTAATGAATTACAATTGAAACTTGCTTATGAAAACGCAAACGCTGATTGTCAGAAAGTTTTGCAACCATTAATTAATAAGAAAAATGTTACCTTGGCAGATTATCTTACAGCCTGCCGAATCATAGGAACCACATCCCATTCCATGTCTACTCTGGCTACAGCCATTACTGAAGGCATGCAGCAGAACATGAGCTCTCTTCTTCCCATTTCCCAACAAAACACTCGCAAAATGGGCAATTGTTTTAATTGTGGCAAGCCAGGTCACTTTAAGAGCCAATACAGAGCCCCGGGCAGGGGAGCAAATATGTCAAGAAACCAGGTAGCTCGCCCAAAGACGCCATGCCCTCGATGCCAAAAGGGCTATCACTGGGCTAATCAGTGCAGAGTCCAAAAGAATGAACAGCAGAATAACCCTGCAATCATTCAAAAACCTTTTTTGAATCAGGGAAACTAGAAACGGGGCAGGCAGCCAGCCCCACAACAAAGGCTGCTGAAACTTGCAACTTTTCTTCTTTCGCTTACGATCTTGTTGCTAATGAAACTGTTACTTATCTTCCTGGTGTCGCTGACTTTCTCTTTGTACGTCCTGTTCAGCCTTTTCATATGCCCCCCGATATTCCAGTGCTAGTCTTTCCTGTAAGGGATTTAGCTGAACAAGGTATTCTTGCCTCTCCTTTTCTGCATGACCCCACTGTATTGTCTGATGTCTGTCTGTCTGTACTAGCTAATACAGAAGTTACTATAAATGAGGGGGATGTTGTGGCAAAAATGATTGTGCTCTTAGACCAACAACAAGAGCAACTCTATGCAATTGAAAGACCAATTAGTCAACCAAAACCTACGGTAACATTCTTATTGAATGGTCGATCCTTTCTTGGTCTTTTAGATACTGGAGCGGATATTTCCATCATCCGAACCGCTGAGTGGCCAAACACCTGGCCTGCAGATGTGGCACCAGCGGTGAGAGGAGTGGGGGGACTCCAGGAGACTCGCATTAGCAGAAACTGGGTAAAAGCCCATTCCCCTGAGTCTCAATGTGTTGCTTATATCAAACCAGCTGTAATTCCTCTGTATACTAATTTGTGGGGAAGAGACCTTATGTCACAGTTTAATGCACAACTTACCCTCCACTAACCATGCTTCGCTTGCATTTGACTCACAATAACCCTGTGTGGATTGATCAGTGGCCTCTCCCTTCTATAAAGCTTGAAGCCTTACATTCTCTTGTTCAAGAACAATTAGATAGAGGTCATCTAGAACCTTCATTGAGTCCATATAATACCCCAGTTTTTGTTATCAAAAAGAAAAACGGCGCTTGGCGCCTCCTTCAGGATTTAAGGGCTGTGAATTCGGTCCTCCTTCCAATGGGACCCCTGCAATGTGGTCTTCCAAATCCTAACATAATTCCTCAAGAGCATGACCTTATTGATTTAAAAGACTGTTTTTTCTCCATTCCATTACACCAGTTAGATAGAAAATTATTTGGTTTTACAGTACCAACCTTAAATAATCAGAGACCTACCAAACGATATCAATGGAAAGTCTTACCGCAAGGCATGTTAAACAGTCCAACTATGTGTCAATATTTTGTGGATTTAGCCTTGCAACCATACAGGGACAAATATCCTCATTTTTTAATCTATCATTACATGGATGATATATTGGTATCTGCACCTGGCCCAAAGGGCACGGTATTAAAAACTCTGCCGTGCCTGACCTCCATTCTAGGTAAAGCAGGTCTCACAATAGCCCCAGAAAATGTACAATCCAAACCACCCTTTTCCTATTTAGGTCACAAGTTACTTGCTTCAGCTGCTGTTCCTTCCCTTCCCCTCCCAACACTTCCCCCGAAACCCACACTTGTGATCTTACAACAGTTCCTAGGAACCTTAAATTGGGCACGTCCTTATTTGGGTTTGACCACAGCTACATTAGCTCCTCTTTTTAATGCCCTCACACAAGGTAAAGCCCCGTCTGATGTTATCATTCTAAATAAAGAGCAGTTGCAGGCATTAAAAGACGTTTCCCATTCACTGGCTACTCGATGGGTGGATCGAGCTATAGAAAATTGCCCTTTATCAATTGCTTTACTAAATACTGTTCAGAGACCAACAGCTGTTATTATGCAATCTCATCAGACACAGGTTCTGATTTTAGAATGGCTGCATTTGTCTCACACCCCACGGACCACAATCACTAGTAAAACCTCTGCATATTCCCAGTTGATCTTTAAAGGTCGACAAAGATGTAAACAACTCATGGGATGTGAGCCTGTTTCAATATTCACTCCTTGCTCACTGACCACGTGGGAAATGCTATGGTGTAATTCAGAAGAACTACAATACGCTTTAGAAGAGTGGCCAGGGCAAACTTCTTGCCATTTACCAGCAGACCCACGTTTCACTTTTCTTAAAACTCTCCCTTTTGAATGGCAATCCCCCCTCTCAATATCTCCATTAGTAGATGCACCTACGCTTTATGCTGATGGGGGGAAAATGTATGGTGCTTGTGCATGGTACCAGGAGGGAGAGTGGAAAACTAAAATTACCCCTCTGCAATCTTCTGCTCAACAGGCAGAACTTGCTGCATCTCTTATTGCGTTTCAACAGTTTCAAAAAGCTCCTTTTAATTTAATAGTAGATTCCTTATACGTTTCTCAGATTTTGAAAAATATATATCAAGCCTATTTATCTCCTAGCATATCTGTTCCTTTGTTAAAATTGTTGCTTCCTCTACAACAATGTATCAATAACCGTACGCATCCATTCTTTGTAGCACATATCAGGAGCCATCAACCTCTTCCTGGTATATTACAGGAGGGAAACAAGGTGGCAGACGCAGCTGCAGCAGCTGCATCAGGTAAATCAATTTGTAATCTGACAGCAGCCCAAAGCCATGACTATTTTCACCAAAATAAAAAAGCATTACAAAAACAATTTTCTCTAACTCAGGCAGAAGCTGCTGCCATTATTCAACAATGCCCCACATGTAGTAAGCAAGGACATTCCATTCCCATAGGAGTAAATCCTAGAGGATTAAAAGCTTGTGAAATTTGGCAAATGGATGTAACTCAGTATCCACCTTTTGCCCCTTGGAAATATTTGCACGTTTCCATCGATACATATTCAGGGTTTATTCTGGCTACTCCTCAAAGGGGAGAAACTGTAAAACATGTCATCAATCATTCAATTCGTACCTTTGCCTCGCTGGGATGTCCAAAAGAAATCAAAACAGACAATGGACCTGCCAATACGAGTTCTGCTTTCCAGGACTTCTGTAACAGATGGGATGTAACTCACAAGTTTGGGATTCCCTACAACAGCCAGGGGCAGGCTATTGTGGAACGAGCTCACTTATCGCTGAAACGTGCTCTTGATCACTATTCGTTGCGGGAAAAAAACCCTAACCTCCCAGCATTGCAAAATTCTCTTAACATTTGTCTTTACACTTTAAATTTTCTTAATCTGACTGGCATTCCTCCTACTTCTGCTGCCTCACGTCATTTTTCCTCCCCTTCACCCCCTCCTAACAGACCTCTGGTACATTATCGCAGATTGCCAGATCCCACCTGGCAGGGTCCTGCTGAGCTTCTCACCTGGGGACGAGGCTACGGTGTGATTTTACTACCAGACAAAACCACTTGCTGGGTCCCTGGTCGGGCGGTAAGACCCTATCATGGGAATTCCTCCGCTACATCTACATCTTAAACTCTTCCTGATATTCTTGCCTATATCCTCTTTGCAATTTCTACCTTATTCATATCCTACTTATACCTTTGTTCAACATGGTCATTGGACCACATTAGAATTTCGCTTTATTAATTATGATAGTGACTGTCCTATTGTCTGTTGGCATAATAATCTTCCCATAAATCTATCTCCTTATATTCACACATACTTCAACAAAACCTTCCTGTCAAAAGATTATTCGTGTTAAAGCCACTTCATTAACAGAAGGCTATTATACTTGTTCCATGTGGGTATGTCATGAAAATGCTACCCATAGCTTTCACTCTGTCACTTCTGTTTTGTTTACAGAACACTCTATCACTCGTTCTTTTGTTCCTTCTTTACTCTTCCTATGGAAAAGAACCTTAAAATCTTTTCCTCTATTCAAGTTAGATATAGGGGGACCTAAATGTCCTTCTCTTGTATTACGGGTTCCTCCAACCCAACTAACATCCTTGATGAATGACCAAATTAATCTTCATTGTCATTATTGTAATTATTATCCTTTTTCTACTAATTGCATTCCCTTCTCATCTCGTAAATGTTCTACAACTAACTTGTCCATAGTCCTCTCTCCTACTTGTGATGCTTTTATATACCCGAACTCTGATCCTGTCAACAAACGACGCTTCAAAAGAACTGTCCATGACGATCCTCAGAAGCCTCACAGAAAATATAATATTACTTGGACTATAAAAGACTTTCAAGGCATTCGTTTAAGCTCTACAACCAATTCTTCTCGCATAGAAGACTTCTACCCACCACTTCAATTCGATTTGGCAGAAATGCTTGTAGGCTCCACCGCCTACAACTCGCCTTCTCATCCAACGGAGCCTAGTCATAGAGTTGTAAATAAATATAGGTTTTATGTATGCCCAGGACAGCCCGTTTCCAACACTCAGTCCCCTGCCCAACGACTTCTCGACTGCGGGGGGTCGTCGGATTACTTTTGCAAAGCCTGATCGTGTGTTTCTACTGGACATATTTATTGGGATCACTAAGGGTGATCTCATTACTGTCACTCGCACCACATGGGATATTCCATGCAGTGATAAAAAATTGCCCAAATGCAACCCGGTAACCATAAGGTTCACGGACCAAGGCAAGAAAAGTACCCTATGGGACACTGGCTTGAAATGGGGTGCCCGCCTAAAAGGAGTCTGGCCAGAAAAGCATGATGGAAATATTTTTTACATTCAACGTCACATTGAACTCCCTCGCTCTGACCCGGTGGGACCACATGAAAAGGTTATTAAATCCCCATTCTTGCAACCCATAACACAGGGAGTTAACCCATTGATTCCATTGATCAAAGCTTCCTATGCTCTGCTGAACTCCTCAAACTCATCAATTGCCTCCACATGTTGGCTTTGTATTTCTGCCTCTCCACCTTTTTACGAAGCAATCGCTTCCCAAGAATCCATTGCTAATTCCACATCAGACGAATGTTGCCGTTGGAGGAACTCCACTATTACTGTTTCTTCCATCACTGGGGTCGGTTGTTGCTTGGGAAATATTCCATCCAATTACTCACAATATTGTCATAATGTTTCTAATGGCTATCATTGTAATGTATATCTTCCTAAGAACCACCTTGGCCGCACCCACACCATCGGAGGATACTCTGCAGTCTACACCACTTCAGGAGGAAATTTAACATCACGCCTGAAAGGAATGTATTTTATCCCTGGCAATAATTCTGTCTGGGCTTGTTTCACCGGTCTCACAGCATGTGTCTACGGGGATGAACTTATTAAATCCAAATCATTTTGCATTCAAGTATGGCTTGTACCAAAAATTGACGTGTATAACTCTGATGATTTTATATCCTTACAGGCACCCATGGAATACCCCCTCAGAGCAAAGCGGGAAATTATTAGTACTCTCACTCTAGGTCTACTGCTTGCTCTGGGCACCACGGGCGCAGCCACGGGCATTGCAGGACTAGCTGTCTCTGACCAAAAAATTACAGCTCTGGGTTCAGCCATTGATGATGATTTATTACGAATTGAGAAATCAATTACAGCTTTGCAAAACTCCTTGACGTCCCTC
Organism: Laticauda colubrina; assembly: GCA_015471245.1. NCBI lineage: Eukaryota > Metazoa > Chordata > Lepidosauria > Squamata > Elapidae > Laticauda > Laticauda colubrina. The sequence continues at coordinate 14,026,246 of BLBF01000063.1, read as the reverse complement.
TCGGAAGTGGTCTTGCAGAATCGTAGAGGCTTAGATCTGTTATTTTTAAAACAAGGGGGATTGTGTGCTGCGCTTAAAGAAGAATGTTGTTTTTATGCTGATAGCAGGGGGATCGTGTTGGATTCTATGAAAGAATTAGAAAAACGCTTAAAAGATAGAGAAAACAAAAGGTTAAACATGTATAATTGGTATCAAGGCTTGTTTTCTATTTCACCATGGCTTACAACCCTTTTAACTGCATTGGCAGGACCATTAATAATCATTATATTGATATGTATTATAGGACCTTGTTGTTTTAATAGAATATTGCAATTTTTGAAAAATCAATTATCCTCCATAACTGCTCATGTTAATGTGTTATTGCAAGCTCATGTTAAGTCCTTAACACCGGACGAAAAAATGTCATTGCTGAGTTACCGCTCCTTGGACAACCCTGACGCTGACGGGTCGCACTCCTGCCTAGATGACTGGGACGGTGAACATTTCAGAAAAAAGGTTCCTGTCTTCTTGGACAAGGAAGAAGACTCGTCATAAATAATAAATACAGAGGAGATGTTGTAACTATGTATCATTCATGTGTTTGCAACTGTGTATCATTGCAACTATGTATCATTCAGGCATTTGCAACATTGTGTCATTCACGTGTAATCATTGAGCTTCTGTCTCCTCAGTGACCTTTTGCAGGGCACGTACAGGGACAAGGAGTTAAACATCTGTAGAAATAGCTTATTTACATTGTGATTACATTGTCTGGCATGCAGCTTTGTGAAGAAGGAATATCCTGATCAAATTATAAATCTTGCCATCCTGTCTGACCTGGTATCTTGCCTTATCTGAGCCATTGTAAATCCTGTATATCCTGTCTGACCTGGGCTTGACCTAGGCTCTGAATAAACAATCACCCCCTTTTGAAGGAGCATAATAAAAGAGCGTGTACCCAGACATTCTGGGCGCACTCATCCTGAGGAACTTCGTCTCCTGTCGTTTCTTTCTCCTTTCGCTCCCTATCATGAGACGCCCATCTGATGCGGGATAGCAGATACCGCATCTGCATTGCTCTGGTGACTTTAGTTGAACTTATTATGACTTTATGACTTTGTGATCACTGGAAAATAAGCCTGACAGTTCTGCCCAAAAAAGAAATTACAATAAAATGTCCATTGTACCTATTAGGGTTTATCCGATGATTTCTGGTGTGATGAGCTGAACCTATTGATTATGAGTAATGAAAACTCATCTAGTCAATTCCCGTGATTGAACTGCAGTGGGTTTATCTTGAAATGGCTGCATGGTGGTCCTGTCGTGCATTAGAGGTTGGGACTAGAGAGGAAGGGTTTAAATTGTCTCTCCTTTATTGCTATGATCCTATCATAGTGATTGATATTTGCCTTTTGACCATTGTTCCTTGCTGCAGTAAAAGAACTCCAGGCACTCTGACAAAACTCATGGCTGAGGCCTGGAAGCATAGAATATGCTGCTCAAACAACTCTTAGCTATAGACCCCAATTCATCAAAGTCATTCAGATGCTGTCTACTTGCCCAGAGGGGATTTAATGAGTATGTTCTACAACCCACCCTAGTCCTTTCTAGCTTGACCCATAAGCTAGCTTTTCCATTCATTTTGGAATTATAAAGAACATTAAGTGGGCAGACGTGGAAACTTCTAGATTTTGAGTTTATTATGAGGGGGAGGTAAACAAGAGAATATAATACTGCTGACTTTTCATAATAAATAATTGAATTATCACCGAGAACCTATCTGCTTTGCCTAGTTGCTTTAACAATATTATATGAATAATAAGTGTTAATAGAAGAGAATATTGGTAGCCTTGGGGAGTCCTTGGTCCAAATCCTTTTTGTAAATCCAAAATAGAAATCTAAGATGCTCTTCGATCTATTATTTGTATGCCCTTTTTAACTATTAACTTTGAGAGGAAGGTAGACAGCGTAAAAATTTAATAAAAAAATAAAATTAAAAACTCAGCTGATTTCTACTGTAAATTTAATGTTTCATCTTGTCCAGTATTCTTCTTGTAGCTGCTCATCTTTAAGTCAATATTTAAGTCAAATTTATTTTTGTCCAATACAATTTGTTTCTCTTCCATAGCATCATCGTTATTTTATCAATAATGGTAGAAATATTTGAAAGTAATTTCTGAATTATTTGTTCACAAATAATTATTTTTTCACAAATAATTATTTTTTCACAAATAATACATCCATTGCTTTATTTGTATCTGATGTTTTTTAAAGTCCCACTATCATGTTGTTTAAACCCATCTACATTAAATTCATCTGAACCTGTAGTCCATATATAACTTTCTTTACAAAAAATTTCAATCATCCTTGTGATGTTAATTCTAAAAAAACCATTTTTTTCATAAGCCCTTCAACTTGAACTGACATCTTATTTTGAGTGAACAAAAATTTACCCAGTGAAAGTCATAAAATTTGCCACTCTGGAGGTTCTCAATATTTAAAAAGGAACCAAAAAAAAAATCAATTCCAAAGTGATTAAGAAATGAAAATTGGCAGAACTTTGAGTCCAAAGAGGCTGCATTAAGCCTACGGGTTTAGATGGAATTTTTTCTCAACTCCCAGTTGCTACGCTTCCTAGCCAGCCACAAAAGCATTAGTTCCTGTGGTTTACTCAAAGCTGTCTGTAGTGTGTGTGACCAATGTCAACATCTCTGCTTGTCTCCAGAGAGATTTCACTGGCCCGGATCCGTGCATCCAGCCACAAATTTCATGTCCCTGTTTTTCAAAAACATCTTGTCATCTTTGTGATGATTTCTTAGCGTATTATTGCAATGTATTACAACTTTTTGTTAAGAATAAGTGTAGAATCTAAAGCGAAAGAGGTAATTTTAAATTTCATTTAAAAACAATATTCAAGGTATGTTCACAAGGCTCTTGTGAAGCGTGTGTGTGTTTGTGTGTGAAAGAGAGAGAGAGGGAGGAAGAGGGAGAGAGAAAGAGAGAGAAATGAAAGAGTTAGTATTAGGGGTTTTGGGTCATTTAGACCAAAAGTGCGTCAGAGTTCATAAATCATACCACAACTTTGTTTAGTCACTATTCTTTTATTGAATCACGGTTAGCTAATTTAGACTCATAATGTGATAACCCATAAACCATAATTTACAATGTACAATAGCTTGGTGCATGCAGTGCACTAAATGAAAGCCATACCAGTTACCTTATATGATAGAATGAACCAGTCTGGATATGAAATGATTCCCCTTTGTAGCCTGGGATAAAAAGCAAATCATTTCTTAAAAAATAAATAGAATGCAGAAGTGGGCCCAAGTCAAATTACAATCATGGTATTAGTGGAGGCGAGTAACACATAAACCTCTTTGTCCCCACCACAATGCTGCTCTTGATACAAGTTAAGAGCTTTCCTTATTAGGGTCCTTTCCACTCAGGCCTGAAGCGGGGACCAAATGTTAATATCCATTCTCTGAGCCAGCTGTTGTGCTTTTCATACATTGCATTTAAGGCTAAAATGTAAATAACCTTACCCTGCAGTGGTGGGGTTCAAAATGTTCTTACTACTGGTTCTGTAGGCGTGGCTTAGCGTGCGTGGCAGGGGAAGGATTCTGTGAAATTTGCAGTCAGGGGTGGCATTTGCCGGTTCTCTGAACTACTCAAAATTTCCGCTACCGGTTCTCCAGTCAGAACCTGCTGAATACCACCTTTGCTCTGCATAAAGTATTACTGTATAACAACATCCTCCACTTGGCAGCTTTCTGGGGCATTTGCCAACAATCCCTAGGTATTTTTAGGCAGTCCAGCCTTTGACCAAATTTCCTGGGAAATTTGGAAGTTCTGACTCACTACATCTGCAAGACTTCTTTTTTGAGGCTCTATAGGCAGAATATGACTATATTTCTTGTTCTATTATGATTTGTAAGCCACCAGGACTATGATACAGAGTTGGGTGCTATATAGCTCTTTTAAATAAATGAATAAGATGTGGGGTTATAGATGCTGGGAGGGAGGGAGGGCTTACCTGTTTATGATCCTTTCTGTATTTTATTTCCCCCTGTCAGTGTGTTACTATCAATTCTGGTAAATAATTTACCTTACTAAACAATTCGAGAAGGCTGCAAGATGACACAACATTTTACTTTCAGCTGGCAGATTTCCTAATCAATGGCTGACCTTCCTTACATTTTATTTTACAGCTGCTTCATTTATTTTTCAGGACCCTACGTAATTGCAATAATCTAGTCTGCTGTCTTATGTTACAAAATCGATACAATTTCTACCCAGTTGTCTCCTCTAAAAGTCCAAAGATACTCGTGATGGTGCTATCCTCCTCCCAGAGATGTCTCAGTGCCCTCTCAGAGCCATAATCTGTGAAGCAGAAGATCTCGTCTCAGGTTTCCTGTCCAGCAGGAACAAAGAAAATTTGTGCTTTCTTCATTTGCTGGCTTCAGGTCAGATTTTTGTGATGGAAACAGCATTCATTAAATATGTAATGGTTCAAATTCCCCCCTTTTTGTAGAAAAATAAAATCCTCAAGGTTATGTCTCCTTCAACAGGATCAGTGAGCTTGTGAAATAAGAAGTTGCTAGGGGTGGGTGAAAAGTGGGGGGAACAGGAGTGAAAATGCAATGTGCCATATTACTTGATAAAAGAAGAAAATCTCCTACTATTTCAGCTCAATACAAGAATAGAATAGAATAGAATAGAATAGAATAGAATAGAATAGAATAG
>BLBF01000063.1:14009375-14021514 GCA_015471245.1 Laticauda colubrina | reverse complement strand
AGAATAGAATAGAATAGAATAGAATAGAATAGAATAGAATAGAATAGAATAGAATAGAATAGAATAATAGAGTTGGAAGAAACCTTGGAGTACAACCTCCTGTTTAGACAGGAAACCCAACACCACTTCAGACAAATGGTTATCCAACATCTTTTTTAAAACTTCCAGTGTTGGAGCAATATAACAAGACTTACTTCATACATTGTCTTTTAATGAGACATACATATCTAATGATTATCACAACAAGGCCCCTAATCCTTAGCCCCCATTATGGAAAAATGGTCTCCTGCTCTGTTTGTTTTCTTGTTTTCCTTTCACTTCATGACTATGAACTAAGCAGGAGAGGGCCCTGCTGCCCCTTCCATGCATCCCATCTGAATCATTCCTGGCTGGGGTGGATATAGTAGCAAGGCACTATGGGACTTTCTCCCTTGCAAGAAGAAGAAAAGCTCAGGACTTAACTGATCGGAAATGGCTCCATCCTGTATTATTTCAGTTATTTGTAGTATTAATTGACAGCTTCCTAACTATCACACAAGTCCAACATTGTGGGAGTACATACAAAAGACTCCATATATTTGTCTAGCCTGCTACATCCACATCTACATATCAGTCTAATTTTGGGTTAAGGGTGCATGGCTAATTACTCCTGAAGGATTAGCTAGCTTTCTTTGTATCTTCAGTCTGTATTTAAGGCCAGCTAACCAAGATTTTATATGGAAATTAAAGTGGTGCTTTCTATCTTCCTCTGACAAAAGTCTTTTGTTGTAGAACACCACAACACGGTTTTCACTACATAACACATTGTCCTACAGAAAGGACTCAATTACAACATCAATGATGCTAATCAGAGTTCTTAGCAGCCTTAGAAACAGTGGTGGTATTCTACTGGTTTGGCCTGGTTCAGCTGCTGGGCCCTCCCACCTGCCCCGGCTCTATACTGACCTTTATTTCCTGCTTTTCAACCTCAGCTGCTTCGTGCAGCGCAGCCGATTGCCACGAGCCAGCTGTTTTACACACAGGGCTTGCAGCAGAAGGTGAGTTGCACGCAAAGCGCATGCCCACACCGAACCAGTAGGAAAACTTTTTGAAATCCACCACTGCTAAGAAACATCTTTATAGGGCTTGCTACAGAGACCCCAAAAAAGGCAGACGATCATATAACAGATGAGAAGAAACAGAACCAACTCAAAGCAGAGAACAAAGCAGCCCTCAAAAACCTACAGAAGGAACAAACCATAATTATCCTACCAGAAGACAAAGGCTGAATAACAGTTATCATGGTCAGATCACAATACATACTAAAAGACAAAGAATTACTAAAAGACCAAGACGCTTGCATCTCAGTAAACAACAACATTTTGAAAGGCATAAAATTCACAAGGGAAATAGAAAGCAACCACATACTGCTCTTCCTAGATATCATTAGTAGAGGAAATGGCAGCAAATTATAACATCTTTTGAAAAGCTGCCCACAATAACTTGAATGCTCTATTACCAAAGTAACAACTCAATCTCCCCACAAGAGGAGCTGTGGAAGAACATTATTCAGATAAGCAATCCCCTTTGGACTCCACCCCGATATAATTTCCACAGTGATGATGGCTCGTTTGTGGCACTGGCTACAGTGAGTCACTTCTCCTTCTCCAGCCAAAACCATCACATTGTGCAACTTGCAGACCTGGCTGCCAGCCTGCTCCATGGGGAGATCTCTTCCATGGCATGTTGGTAGGACACATAAGTGACTGAAGTCATATTTATGCCCTCCAAATCTCTCAAGCATGTATGCAGTAGAGGAGCTTCTCTATAAAGGAGAAAGGGAAAGTGTTTTGCGTTTTTAATGAGTGGGCCTTGACCCGGGTTTTATTATTTCTTACTTATAAAACTTATAAAAACTTCCATACATATGTTCTGTCACTTTGATTTCTATCCTGTCTGAAGGAAACCTTCTTGACTTCTCACGAAGGTCAAGGCTGCCTGGAGTAGTATGGGAATTGAAGTCTACATATTTGAACGGTATCCAAACAAAAAATGTTGACATATGTATATATTTCTATATTTATATTTCATATGTTTCAACCATCCATCTTCCTCAGAAAGAGCTCTGTATGTATGTAAATAACATAATGTAAGTGTTCTTCTCATATACAATTCAGCTCTTTTGGGAGATTGTTCACAGAAGTGGATTAATGTGTTCCATCTAAAATGACTTCATAGTTTGTTTTAGATAAGGGATAAGATGACTGAAAAAAGAATGATTTTTATCTTTCATAGACTAGCCACAGCATAGATAATCAGAAGATGAACTTATGAATAACCAACCAAAAACAAAAGAGAACTACAGAGGAATTAATGTAATAATATTTTTTAAATAATAAAATTACATAGCTTGCAAACTAAGGCTTTGCCATTTCCAGACTGGAGTCAAAAATACAAATGGTCTAACAAAACAGTGTTTCTCAACTGTGTATTTATTTATCTCGTTGCCCTCTTCCAGCCTTGCCTCTTGTGCCCCCCACCATCCAAGTCCTATTACCAGTTATAGACAAGGGACAATGACTATTATGTTTTTAACAACCTACAATACAGTATTTGTAATATATTTTGCTAGGCTGTGCCCCCCACATTATATGCTTTTCACCTGTAGCCCCCTTGAAATATCCTAAGGCTCCCAGAAGACCATATGGCCCTAGTTAAGAATTTATGATCTAAACCAGGGGTATCAAACTTGATTTCATTGAAGGTTTGCATTAGTGTTATGTTTGATCTCAGGGGGCCTGGGTGAGCATGGCGAGCTTGACCTCACTCATGTCGGGGGACCTGTGGCAGCCCAAGTGTTCTGCCAGCGAAAACAGGACACCAAACGCCATTTTGTGACTGCAACGATGTCCTGCAACCCTCTGCCAGTAAAAATGGAACTCAGGAGGGCCACAAGCCAGATCTGGCCCACAGGCCTTGAGTTTGACACCCCTGATCTAAACCATTCATTCCTTCACCAAAAAAATTCAATAGAGTTGCCAGGAATCGTAATAATCAGAGGTAAAGAACACTCTTTTTATGCTTTTATAAGAGATAGTGAAAAAAACATTTTGCTTCTAAATCTAAAATATTATGGGGCTTTGTAAAAACAGGTCACATCTTCACACCTGGCTGTTGTAGTTAGGTAGTTCAAGCCCCACAACAGGCTTAATTGCAATCCTAGTTGGGATTTAGCCCCATTTGAATTCAGAACTAGTCTAAATATATATCTGACATAATTGAATGATGAGCATTTGTGATACCCAACTGTGGGATTCTCATGACTGTGGTTTAAAAAGGTTATATAAAAAAATGTGCCATAACACTTTTTCTGACAAAGTGCACTGTTATGAACTGCCCCCCCCCCCGAAGTGATAATATCCATCCCTCTGTTTTCTGCATCATGCCAATTTTTTCCACCTTTGATTTTGCTAAATTAAATCAGCAGATACAATTTCCAGGAGCCTGACAACAAATGCCCTCTTCAATAATACATATCTCAATTCAAAAAACTTTTCCTTGGATGTAGAGACCACATGCTTATTGTCCCTCGTTGATCTTAGAAAGAAAATGATGTTCCAGTAGTTTGAGCAAAGGGCCAGCAGCCACAAGGTGACGAGTCTCAAGCCAGCGGGCATCATATTGTACTCATCCCACCTTTTGTCCTTTCTCAGATTTGACACAAAATAGTTTGCAAGGTTATTCTGCAGTCCCTTTGCTTTGATCACAAATTTGCACTAGGGGAGTTCAAGCATTGTGCTTCGCTTGTAACTTTGATTTTGTTTTCTCACCTCTTCTATTTTTCTTCTACCCAAAATCACCCTACCGTGTCTCTGGATAGGCAAGAGATAGCACCCGTGGGACCCCGAAAAACCATATTTTTCCTGCCATCTAGCAGTCATCAGGGTTTGTGCCAGAATTAGTATGCTATGCCGAGTGAATCTGATTAAGGAGAAAACAATAGAGTAGCTGGATGTAGCTAGGTTTGCACAACACAATAGCTTAAAATGTAATTTGTTGCTTATGGTTTGCTGTTCTGCAAACCTAGCAAAAATGTTGCAAGCTTGGTTCGGTTAATAAATAGCTAGGATGCAACACAAGTACTATTAGGCAACGTCTTTTAGCTGGCAGGAGACATCTGTAAGAAAGTACACTTGTTTCTTTCTTCCATTTGCCTTTCATCAGCAATGTGTTTTTAAATTTTTAATCAAAGCAGTTTAAAGGGCCAAGTTTCTTTAAAAAGTGGCTTTAAAAAGTTGTTGCATAAATTAGCAAAAGCACAGGGTTCTCTTCAAATTGATTTAGCCATTCCAGCCAGATATATCACTGAGCATCCTTTAAAAGTTTGAGAGTGCTTGCAAAATGCAGTCAAGTTCAGAATCATAGAATATTATTCTGAGATAAGAAGATATACATCAGCTCATGAAGCAGCTCTTCCCCAGTTATCAGTCAGCCGTCTCTATCCATGTACTACCAAAACTCTAGTATCTGTAATCTTTAACTGGACAAAACAGTGTATCACGGGGCAACAATTTTTTAAACAAAGGATCTCAAATGGACTAACTTACAGAATGTGTCCAAAATCCAGGATACATAACTCCCATGGAATTGAAATTTGGCAAATTTGTGGTTGCTACAATACTATCACTGGCTTGTCCCACTCTAGCCTTCTGAAGATCAAGTAGATTGGTTCTACCCATTGGCTGCTGGAGGTCAGTCAGCTGTGGTCACTACTTTATTGTCCTTGGTTATTCTGTTTCTTGTTTAAGTAAGGAGATTTCTCTGAATTCAGGATCATGGGTTGTCTGCTACAGTGGTGGTATGCTACTGGTTCGGCCCGAACTCCCCTGATCAACTGAGAGGAGGAAGAAAAGCCTCTCATCAGCTGAGAGGAGAAAGAAGAGAAAAACGCAGGATCGGCCCTACCACCCACCCCTGCGCTTTTCTCTTCTTTATCCTCTCAGCTGATTGGCGCTGCAGGCCTCAGCTGGTGCGTGCAAAGCTGCATGCGCATGTTAGTCACAGAACCGGTAGTGAAACAGGTAGGATTCCACTGCTGGTCTAGTCTGGGGATGGGATTCTACCAGTTTGGACTGGTTCAGGCGAACCGGATGTTAAAGTTACTTCTGGTTTGCCAAACCGGTATTTCAACCGACTGGCTGGCCCTGCCCACTCTGCCACTTCCCTCCCAGGAGTCTCCATGCAGCCTATTTTTGATGGAGGTAAGTGCATGGTCCGTGTGGAGGCTCAGGGAGGGGCGAAAATGAGCCTTCCAGAAGTCCAGAAATGGGCCTGTTTCCAGCTTCCAGTGGGCCTCCAGACCCCAGGGGAGGCCATTTTCACCCCTCCCAGAGGCCCGGGGGAAGGCCTCTAGACCCTTGGGAGGGTGAAAACGGCTTCATCCAGGGTCTGAGCTCATGCCCACTGAGCAACCAGGCACCCCTGGTCTAGTTGCAATAGAAAACCTATGTAAAGTTGTGATTTATTGCCACTCAAGTGACTATGTGGAAGCCTTCTCTGTGGGGTGAGCAAAGGAATAGTAAACAGTAACATCAAAGAGGAAGGAAGCAAAGACTTACTAAGAATGGCCTTATTAGAAGAGGCCGGTCACAAAATGCTCCAGGAGGCAGCAAGACTAGGCCCATCTGTTTACATTTAGAAATAGAGTAGGGCTAAGCTTACTTAGTGCTAATGGCCAGCTGGATGCAATATGGGAAACTTACTGGCCTAGAAGGGAGAAGAATGGCCTCCTTCTGTCCAGTAATTGATGGTTAAGCTCTTCAGGAGGTTAATACCCATTGATAGCCTAATTAGATCTACCAGTTCTATTTGAACAATTCATACAATCCCTAGCTGGCCAAAAAAAAAAGGCTGTCCAAATCTTTGCAGACCAGTCCTGAAAGCCTTATGCCTGATCTCTCAAGAGGCCATCTGATCTTGTTTTTAAAAATATACAAATTATTTGATTATACATCTCAGATAATGTCTTTAAGAGGGAAAAGGAAATCATTGTCGAAACAAAACAAAACACTGTTCTATAGTTTTGGAACAAAACCCACAGGTTTTCTTCCCACCCCATTGTTGTTCCAATCTAGTTGTAAAAATTCTTCACTTAAAACATTTGCAGCAAATATGTGCAATTACAGAGTTACTTTATGATACAAAAACGTTTACTTTTTTCTATTATACCTTTTTTTCTAATAAAGTCCCAAATCATAAGCACAATTTTTTTTCTGTTTTATGCCAAAAGTTAATAAGGTGTTATCAGCCCAGATATTATTGTTTCGTTAATTGATTTAGCCATCTCTGCTTATTCCATTGTTTTAATCTTTTCCACAATTACAAGAGCCATCTTGATAAAGTCCTGCTGATGGTTCTAGTGATATGGATTCCAATATGTCTATATAAAAGAAATGTTTTTTTTTTAAAGTTGGACATGATTAAAGTATTTGATAAATCATACAGGAAATTCTGCTGTGAGGAAAATTCATATGAATATCCTTTACTATTCTATTTCACAATAGAAAGGATAGCATGTCTGGATAAAACAGAAATCATAACTGTATAAAACAGGGTTCATATTGAGGTCATGTAAGGATAAGGTTACATTCTGTTTTGTGAATTATTGCCATTAAAAACACCTAAAAGCTTTACTAACATAATTCATGTATAATAGAGGCCCAGAGGAAGTCTTGTACACATAGTGAAACCATAATAAAATAATTAGAAACAGACCTAAAGAGATTAGACCAATGGCAGGAATTAACCAAATGTATTCAACCCGGGAACAAAAAGCAAACTAGTGCATTTGGCACAAATTACAGGAAACATCTCTGCAATTGGATAAAGTGCTTGGAAGTCAGCACTTATTTATGCTGACAAAAGGATCATGTGATATTAGCAGTTTGTGACTTTTGATCATTTCTGAAATTATTATCATCATCAGCCGTCATCAACCATGTGCAGAGTTTACCTATAAGAATGATTGAATGTTTGGCTCTATGTGTTAAATATATTCATATCCCATAAAATCTTCATCTACTTTGACTAACACAGCCATATTTCTTATTCCACACCAGCATGGTTGGGGCTTGTCCCAGAGGCCCACTGGGTTGACATATCCTGGACCTGCCTTATGCTACTTTGTAGTTACAGGTAGTCCAAGACTTACAACCATTCACTGAGTGACTGTTGACTATTCAAAGTTACAACAGCACTGAAAATAGTGATTTATGACCGTTTTGCACACTTGCAACCATTGAAGCATCCCCACAGGCATGTGATCAAAGTTCGGACACTTGGCAACTGGCTTGTACTTATTATGGTTGTAGTGTCAAGGATCAGGTGATCACTTTTTGTGATCTTCTAACAAGTAAAGTCAATGGGGAAGCCAGATTCACTTAACAACTGTGTTATTAGTTTTGGCGCAGTAGTTAGAGTGCAGTACTGCAGGCTACTTCTGCTGACTGCCAGCTGCCTGCAATTTGGCAATTCAAATCTCACCAGGCTCAAGGTTGACTCGGCCTTCCATCCTTCCAAGATTGGTAAAATGAAGACTCAGATTGTTGGGGGCAAGAGGCTGACTCTGTAAACTGCTTAGAGAGAGCTATAAAGCACTGTAAAGCAGTATATAAGTCTAAATGCTATTGCTATTAACTTGACAACTGTAGTGATTTACTTAACAATTGTGGCAAGAAAAGTCGTAAAATGGGGCAAAAACTCATTTAACAATTCTCTTGCTTAACAAAAGAAAATTGTGATTGTAAGTTGAGGACTATCTATATTGCTCCCACTACTTAACTTACCTAGAACAGGTGATACTTGTAATTTGTAATTTCTTTTTGTAATTTCTCAGGTCTCCCAAGATGTGTATTCCTACTTCCTCTTTTTAAATGCATTATGTTGGCCATTTCTGGTCTTCATGGTTCAAGTTTAGTTATATGGTAGATATCATCTATACAGGTAGCCCTTGACCTGCAGCCATTTGTTTAGTGACTGTTCAAACTTACAATGGCACTGAAAAAAGTAATTTACAACTGGTCCTCACACTGAAAACTAGGGTCATGTGATCAAAACTCTGGTCCTTGGCAACCAGCAAGTATTTATGGTGGTTGCAGCATCCTGGACTGAAGTGGTCATCAATTTTCTCAGCTGGCTTCCAACAAGCAAAGTCAATGGGAGAAGCTGAACTTACTTCCTGACCATATGATTCACTTAACAACTATTATTGTAAAAGGTAAAGGTAAAAAAAACAAAAAAGTTGTAAAAATCGAGCATGACTCATGCCTTGCTTAGCAATGGAAAATTCTGGTCTCAATTGTGGCCGTAAATCGAGGACTACTTTTACGATGTCATATATCTTTAACACTTAGCAATTTTACATTTGAATTCCTGGTATGGATACCAATGGGACTAGATGATTTCCTTTGCTTTCTGTGTGCTAATGATGAATAGAGCATTATGTCTTCTTTTTACAAATTTATCAAATGTTTCCCACACAATGTTAAGTTCAGAATATAGCAAAGGGGAACTAAAAGAAAGATAAGAACTGCCAAGTGATCATACTGACATCTTACTACTCTTATCAACACAGTCTTGATGCAACCATATAACTAAACCATTTGAAGTCTTTTTTGCTTTGAATAATTAAATTAAATGATTGAAACATAATGATACTTATCTGTTTAAAAAAAAATCTATGGGGAAGATTAAAGAGCAGAATTAAGCCCATTAGATGTGTCACTGAAAGCAATCGTATATTCTCATTGACTAAAGCCTTTTCTAGCAGCCTTTTCTTTTTTTTCGGATTTATCATTAACATCTACATTCTAATACCTCTAAATAATTCAGAACAGCTTTCAGCTATGCCCTTGCCTGCCTAACAGCAACTGCTTTTGCTATTTACATTGCATCCAAGTGGAAATATTTCCTTAAACCTGAGGGAGAAGTAAGCATTTTTTTTTCTTTCTATAGCATTAAAGCTCCCTTCCTCTCCACAAACACATTATGCATGTGTATATATATATATATATACATATACATAAATTATGTGTATGTGAACTATAAATGTAGACAATGATTTATCCACCGAGTTAGGACCATGTGCACTCAGATTGTCATGGAAATACCCCTTTCATAATCCTCATGCAGGCTACCATCCAATCAGAAGGCTATCTCTTCCCTGATACCTGATGCCAGCTTCCCTGGTAATGTAGGCCACTGAAGCAAATCCAGAGATTGAGTTAGAAGACAAAATAGCATCCAAGATTCGTTTGGTCACTGCTCTACCCTTTCCTTCTTCACTGCCAGGAACAGGAGAGAATATCAGCATGGTTTTCAGTTGAGGCATCCCAAGCTAGGCCTAGTATCAGGGGGGGAAATAGAGGGAGGTGACAGTATTAAAAATAATCCAAAAGAAGACTATAACGGAAGAGGAAGAACAAAGAACAAATCCACACATCCATGAAAGTATGCGTTGGCTTCTGGACAGTGGTAGCTGGAAGAAATTTGGACATGCTGACAGGGGAAACTATGACTGGTTAACCAGCGAACCAGGTGTGCCATTGGTGGAAACAGAGCTACAGGTTTGTATCATCTATATTCCTTGCAGTTTACTTCTGTTCTTTCAAGATTTTTTGTTTCAGGATGACAAAGAGTTTGTGATGTAAACATGAGACAAAGTACTTCGTTTTATATAAATTGTACACTGTCCTCCATGCAATTCTTCCTTTTGTTTCACCGTCTGAGGAGAGAAAAAGAGTTTGCAGAAAGTGATGTAAATATTTACTGCAAAACTTACCTTAATTTCAAATTGATATTTTGGCTGCTTTTGAGTCATTTCATTTCAAGACTATTACATTCTTAATCTTTCTCTCTGCAGACCCTTTCTACTGATATTAGAATAAGTGATATCCAGCAAATTTTGTTTCCTTGATTATATTACTTTTTATAGTGTTGTGAGTGGCAAAAGGGGAAGTCTTGATCGATCAGAAAGGATACTCTGACAAGACAATCTAAAAGAGATTTTGAGGGTCATGTGAAATTATTTTTCTCAGTATTGCTTATAGTAACCTGTAAAGTAATTTAGTCTGGTTCTTTAAATAAAAGTCTTGCTGAACTGTGTCAAAAAGGAAACTAATAGCAGGCTAGGAATGTAATTATCTGCATGTCTATGTTGAAGTAAGTCCCACTGAATTTAGTGGAATATTGAATGGAACTTATTCTTCCTAATTATTTCTAGGTCTCCTACTTAGACAGAATAACTTATCATGATAAGATCAAAAGAGGAATAGTAGTAATATGACAGTAAATGATTGCAATTGTGTTTTTTGTGTTGGTGTCAACCACCATAAGCATAAATATGATCCTTCACATTTGCATGAGTTCATAGAATTGTTCACAATGCATATTTTCTTTGTTTGACGATGCCTAAATATGATTTCATTCATTTGAATGTCTAAACTATTATTACTATACTAAAAAAAAGTAGTGTTGAAGTTAATAGTGAATGTGTTTGGTCTGTGATGAAAAAACTGTGATTACTCATTTATATTTTCACACTATTTGATGCTAAAGTCAACATGTTTTGAATCTACGCATGGTGATTCAAATCTAAGCACAGTATACTTAAATATCATACCATGTATGCAATTTTTTTTCTGTTCTTGATTGGAATAGCTTATGATTTTTGCATCATTACTACAATGAGCCAAACTCCATTCTCAGTAATCAAGCAGATTTTTTTTTGCTTTTTCTCTGCATTTGTTTAAAATCCAAAAGTACATATGTTCATAAAAGTGCATAGGAAAACACTGAAGAGAGAGGCAGCCTAGAACTGAGAAATTTTCAAACAGTGAAAACGATTAGCCAGTGGAACTACTTGCTTTCAGAAGTTGTGGCTGCTCTGTCAGGTTATTAAGAAGATATTGGATAACCATTTGTGTGAAAAGGTATCGGGTCTCCTCCTTGAGCAGTGGGTTGGACGAGAAGACCTCCAGAGTCCCTTCCAACTCAATAATTCTGTTATTCTGTTAAACCCTGCTCTGCAGGGGTTTACAGATTAATTTGTAAGTTTGGCTGTAAACATGTATTGTTCTGATTAATTTATTTTGAAATCCTGGTTAGGGAAATGTCAGAACATTATATAAATCAACAGGTATTTCTTCTGCCTACTTATTAATTCATCAAGCAATTCTATATATTTTTGAAAAAATAGTATTTGTCATATCTGATTTATTTTTCTATGTTTTCTCAACCAAAATATACAAAACAGACAGAATGGTCAGGTGTAAATAAAGAGCATGTAAAATGGTAACGTTTGTTCCATACAAGAAAACTCAGGACAAATCAAGCAAAAAAAATTAACAGAATGTATTTGGAAGAGATGCAATTTTGCAGATTGATTAAACCAGTAAAGATATTTTGCAAAAGACAGATACTTTGCAAAATTGGTTTATGAAAGTATTCAAACAGAATAAAAGTATTTACTCGATAGTATAATCATTATTTCAAATTGCCTTCAAGTCTTCGGATAAAAACTCCAAAATGTCAATGTTTTAAATAGGTAAGCTATCTGTAATGCACATTTTGTATTGGGTTGAAAGCACAGAATACTTAAAGTCAACTGATGATTCATACTAAAAATCTGCAACAAATGATATCATTGCTGTTGCATTTGGAAATATTGATTAATCTGTCCATTCTCACGAGATATAAAAACCAGATACACTTAAGTATATTTTGGAATACATCTTCTTTATCTTATACCATTAGGCTTCAAGTGGTAGTCAATAGAATCAAACATAAAAGGTTTGTAGTTTACTTTTTCTTCACAAAGTATTTATTTTAATGCAATATTTGATATTCACCATAATCCTTTTTATCATATTATATACCATTAAATATGTATTGAGTATAATTTAAGAACAATATAAAATTTTAATTTCCCCTTTTGTTCCTAGTGACAATTTCTCCATTTACAGTTCATTCAGAAAATATTCAGTAATTATTCAAATATTCAGAAAATATTCAAAAATACACTTTTTTCAATTTTGTAATGCTGCAGCCTAATTCTGCAGTTGTTAAAATTCATTTTCTCTCTCTTTAATCTACATTCAGTACC
>BLBF01000063.1:13955746-14004920 GCA_015471245.1 Laticauda colubrina | reverse complement strand
TATCTATCTATCTATCTATCTATCTATCTATCTATCTATCTATCTATCTATCTATCTAATCTATCATCTCTCTATTTGTGAGAACAACCTTTCCAAAAGGATTATTCTATCCGGGTAGATAGGATGGGCATACTCTTGGTATCTCTATTTATACACTGTCACCTTATAGGAAATGTGCCTTTTCCCTTGCCCTTCTGGAATACTTTTTCCTCTGAGGTATTGACAGACCTCTATCCTCCTAGCCTAGAAGGCACTGAAGATTTAATCAAGTGCCGGTATAGAATGAGGTGACTGTATACCAGAAGCTTAACTTGGGGCCAGGTTTTTGTTTTGTTTTCATGTTTATGATTTTAACAGTGTTAATATAGTTTTGAGTTGTTTTATTATAATTTTCTTTAATTCTTCATTGAGAGCTTGGTATAACAATGGTGACGATATAAATGTTTTGAAATAAACAAACATTGAATTTTTGGCTATATTTCAAAATCATAGTTTTAGATATGAGCCTAAAAAGAAAGAAAATTGAGAACAATTATCACAACTATTTTGATCAATAACATATCTACATGAATGTTTAGTTGCATAGTTTTCATAAATCAACAGGCAAAGTAATGTTTTAAGTAATATCCATCAATAGGGGAAAACTTATTCTTTATCTGATAACTAACATTTTACATAGACATGTTAGTAAAAATAGAAACAAATAATTTATTGGTAAATTAGAATTGCCTATAGGTGAGATGGGTAGCATACAAATCAAATAAGTAAATAAATATCTACTGTGATTGATGTGGATACTTTATTCATATTTATTTCAAAAAATCATATTTATTTCAAAAAGCAATTGCTTGTTGTCATCCAAATAAACTTTTTAGGACAAATGCATTCTACACTAAGGAATGAATTAACATCATTATGCTGAACTAGCATTCTATGTTTTTAATTAAATGATTGCATTAATCTAACTTCTCTAATACTGTTATTATGGCTACATTGCTTATTTATTTTTAGTAGAAGCTGTTAAGAAATAAGTTGGAATTAAACAGGCCAATCCTCTTTAAATTCAAGTCACTTGACTGACATTGCCTTTCTAGTTGGACAGATTATTGCATCAACATAATAAATATTGGAAACCAATTATTTTCAGACTGTCTCTGCTTTCTTAGTCTAACAATATTTTTCTTTCTATCCCATCCCTATTTTATATATCAGTAACTACCAAGATTGCTTGGCAATTCACAATAAAAAGATAAACCCATAAACCCAAATTAAAATTAAATACTTTGAAAATACATTAAAATTATTAATCTTTAGAAATTTGCTCAAAGGTTGAGTATTTCCAAGCTCAGAAGGGTGTTCAAAAAACAGGAAATTATAGAGAAGGCTCTGAATGTTAGATAAAGTCTACACATATGAATATATTGTTGTTCACAGAATATTTGAGATTTAGATAAGTCTGAGAACTAGTGATATGGTAATCCTTAATTTTAATGCAGTCAACAGTATTTCCTAAGTGCTGTTGCTATGATATCTAAAAAGGCCAGTTCTTTTATGTAGTTCTCAAATAGGTTGAGCATATAAGCTCTCCCATACAACTGGCTAGACTGGATGGCAAGATCATTGCCATGAAAAATGGCATTCTTACTGGGAATGTCTACAGAGATTCTCAGTCCAAGGTCCTTTTTCAAGAATCAACTAGACTTTTCAGAAAGTCCGGTTGCCGCTTGAAAAAGGCCGCTTGACCTTTGGGACAAAAAAGGCCGCTTGACCTTTGGGACTTCTTACTAAGTATTACTAATCCCCCCCCCACCCTCCCTGAGAGTTTAATCATACTTCTTGTGACATTTGGGAGAATGTTGGACAGGTAAGAAACTTTTATATCTATATTGATGTATGCACAAGCAATTGAAAGTTGCAACGTAATTATTACTCTTCTTGGCGCCGTCCTAACAATGAGCTTTTATGCAAGTGAAACATATGGAACAATCTGCAACCAAGCGGCCTTTCCAGATGCATTAAGCTGCACAATGATTCAGGTGCACATCTCAAGTATCTCAAATTTTGGCTCTCTTCTTCTGAAACCTTGCTTAAGTTCACTGTGCTTACCCTGAAGTTTTGCGAATTGCCCGCGTCCTTACCGCAAATCACACAAAGAAGAACTTGGCATTCTTACAAAAAGAAGAGAAAGAAAGAAAGAAAGAAAAAAAAAAAGAGTCTTGTAACACTTGGCAAAATTTTATTAGAGGACCCTCATCAACCCCCTTAACAGTGAAATCTTGCTTGGCTGCTTGGCTTTGCCGTGTAAAGGGCCAAGGGCCTCCTTCCCCGTAAATTCAAAACGAGCGTGGGATTGTGAAGGGAACATGCAGTGTGTGCTTCCAACACGGAAAAGGGCGCAAACTTCGAGTGCCAAACTTTCCTCCGCCATCTCGCAGCGCGAAAAAAACAAAAACATAACCGCCCTTGGCAGAGGCGAAAGCCAGCCTCGCCCTCGGCGCAGCGACGAAAACGCCAGCGTTCCCTCAGCGAAGAGAAATGCAGCGCTGTGGGAGTGAGCGGGCGAGATAAACACGAATGCCTTCTGCTTCAATGGGCCCTTTTCATCTCCCCCTCTCCTCCCCCCTTCGGGCATCTGACAGGAGGCCATGAGCTCACTCCTTCTTTCCCCCAGAGACCGTGCCACCACAACAAGCGACGACCCACACCAAGCGCCACCAAAAGCTGCTTTTTAAAAAAAAAAAAAAATTTTTTTTCTCCCCGCCCCCTTTTCTTTCTCTCAGTCCGGCCAAATTGTGGCTCCCTTAAAATCCCCCATGGGCGTCCAAGCCGCCCATTCGCAACCAATCAGAAAACCGAATTCTTCGTATCGCCAACACCCCCCCTCCACCCCCCCCCCGCAGTAACCGCCAGATTCTTTGTGCAATTTTCGGGGGTTGGGGGAGGGGAGAGGAGAGGAGAATAATAATTATTCTCTCCATCCTGAGCCGGGCAGGCCCGCCCCGCGACTCTTGGGGCTAGAAATGTTATGCCCCCCCCCCCCCCCCCCAACCCCTGCTGCCTTTTGCAAAAGTTCCTGCTTGGGGACCAGAGAAGAGGCTGACGGAAAGGTGAGTTGAGGGATACATTTTGTTTTGGTCGTTATGTTTTGAACTGAACTTAATTGAAATCTTTATTGGCCAAGTGTGATTGGACGCACAAGGAATTTGTCTTGGTGCAAATGCTGCCAGTGTGCATAAATCATCAGGTTCATCAGTGTTCAAGAATCATCAGGTACAACACTTAATGATAGCCATAGGGTACAATAAGCAATCAAATCATGCTTGTGAACAGTTGGACAGCGTTGAGGGAAATAATTGTTTAGCAGAGTGATGGCGTTTGGGGGAAAAAAACAACAAAAACCTGGCCTTGTGTCTAGTTGTTCTGGTGTGAAGTTTTGAGGGAAGGAGTTGAAACAGTTTATGTCCGGGATGTGAGGGGTCTGTAAATATGCAGCCCTCTTTTTGACTCATGCGGGATACAGGTCCTCGATGGAAGGCAGGTGGGTAGCCATTGTTTTTTCTGCAGTCCTAATTCCTCTTTGGAGCCTGTGTCTGCCTTGTTGGGCTGCAGAACCAAACCAGACAGTTTATAGAGGTGCACACATTCCATCGGTCTTTTCCCCTGGAGAAGTGCTATCCCAATTGAACTCTTCGAAATCTGAAGGGGGTCAGGTTTAGCCCTTTGAGCAAAGCGAATCGGGCAGGATTTGCCAGGTGAGGCAGCTGTGAGAGTTCCTGAATTGAGACTTTTATTCTTTGAATCGAAAGGAGCCTTGCGAGTCGGTGGCATGCAGAATAAATGGAAAACCCTCGCGTTTGGAAGCAGTGCAAAGCAGAAGTGGTTCTGGGAGAAATGCAAGAGTTATCAACTTAAGGAAAGGTGAACACTTATTTAGGGGAAGGCTTCTACCAAGAGATGTTCTACTTCAGCCTTGAGAGTTCTACCAAAGTGATCCAACATGGTGCTGTGGAGGACACGATACAAACCCAGTTAAAAGAGCAGGTTGTCTCGGAGCAAAGTTGTACCCAGGAAGTTGTTTCCAGGCCATATCTGTGTTTACAGCTTTTTTTTTTTTTTAAAGTAATTGTTACGACTAGATATTTTTATATAGGCTTAAAAACTACAGAAAGAAAAAGTAGAAAAAGAAGAGGTAAAGATAAAGTTGAAAGCTAACAAAAGGAAAAGAAAAAATGTAAAGAGACAATTTCTGATCTTTTCAGCTGTTACAAACACAACATCTCCACACACCCACACTCCATATTTTTTAAAAACAAGCCTTAAAACAAGTCAATTTCGCCATTTCTGCAAACGTATATGCTTACAGTTTTGTTACTCAGTTCTTTTCCTTGTTCCTTTAGCCACAGCTTTTCTTCCTCTCATCAACTGAAGAAGTTGAAGAGATGAGAATAAAATGTTTGCTTTATGTTATAGTTGTGAAAAACCTACAAGCTAAAAATCTTTTGTGGATCTTCTTTCAGAAGGATTGAATTTTATGAACTTACAGGTTTAATCCAGATTATAGAAGAGCTATATAACATTGTTCCTTTTGTTCATATAGGATGTTGAAGACTATAAAACAAGCTCTTTTTTCTTCTGGCTTGGAGATGCCTAAATGGACTGCATTACCAAATCAGGTGACTTATGCATTTCCAACCTTGGATTAGCCTCAACAAGTAATGGGACTAATTATCCAAGTTATCCCAAGAGATTTAGCAATTGCACTTAGACTTTTATAGCACTTCACAATGTTTTACAGCCCTCTCTAAGTGGTTTACAGAGTCAGCATATTGCCCCCAATAATCTGGGTTCTCATTTTACCCACCTCGAAAGGATGGAAGGATGAGTCAACTTTGAGTCTGTGAAAATCAAACCGCTGAACTGCTGGCAATCGGCAGTCGGCAGAATTAGCCTGCAATACTGCATTCTAACCACTACTCCACCATGGCTCAAATTTACAGGCCACAGATGATCCAGATAATTCTAAATTAACCCAAATTAACCCAAAGAGATTGTAGAGGCTAAATCTATAGTATGTGATTTTGAACGTTAGATGTTAGAAATTTCCTGGCATGCTTCTAAGGGGGTCTAAATGCATATAAACACTGTAAATTGTTGGGGGCACTAAAAGGGGAAAATTGGAAACCAAATAGCTTGCTATTATTTGTCTGTTTTTCTTTTTCTTTTATATGTACAAACAATAATACAATGGAGAACTTAGTATTAAAGCTTAAACGGAAACCTTTATAATATAACAAATAGTTTAATGTACATTGCAGTTTATTCATGCCACTTTTACCTTTGGATGTAAATGTTAAACAACTTTATGACTGACATTTTAAAAATCACAGTTAATATTTATATAAATATCTTTTTATTTTTAATTTTTTTAGTTATCTAAATATTAGTGTTGATATTCTAGTCAATATCGTATGCACACTATATAATGTTCTACTTAGGTTTTATAATAATAGAATGCGGTAAAATAAGAAAAAGAGTTTTCTTGCACAATTGCCTCTAGTTCAGTCTAGCCATGCCATAAAATCTGCATCTCTGGTCCTAACTTTGCATAAGTTGTCGCTACATATATGCTGTTGTAGATGTGACTATCCCAGAAAAAACAATATTAAAGGGACAATGTGAATTTTGAACTTAATTTCATATGGCCCCTACTCTTTGCCTACTTTTTGAGCTAGGCCAAGTTAGAAGACAGAATTAGGAAAGAGACAACCTGAGCTTCTCTCACACACTTCCATTGTTCACCAGCATGAAAGGTACTTTGTTTATGTAGCCATCATTGTCTCTATTTTCTTGGCTCCTTTCCTTCCTTCTGTAATATTACACATCCTGTACTGTTGCCTTCCTCTCTTTTGTATGCATTGACATTATGCAATACATAAGTTAGATTCTCCTTGGGAGCAGCCCTATAATTAAGTAGTACAAGGTGGTCTTTTTAGATTGGAAACTGTGGGATACTCCAAATAAACTCTTATCGGCCATCTTGAATGAGGACTTGGGCAACAGCAGTCCTTGCATATTGATTGTGCTATTTCCTCATGTAAGTCATCACACCAGTGAGATGGGTGGTATATAAATTTAATAAATAAACAAAATCACTTTCCTTCAAAGATAGATTAACCATGTCCTTGTTTGAGATAACAAACAGACATAGCCAGACTATAGCTGAGATGGCCATAAAAAGGTAGCTATCCTGATCTGTTCATATGATGTATGAACAGGAGGAGCAAAGTGCTGAGTGTTCAAATTGTGTGCTTGTTCTGCCCTATTCTTGGCGTTGAAAGGCAGCCTGTTTGTTATTCTTACAGAAGGCTAAGGGCAATGCTTTAATTCAATGTTGAAGTAAAATAATTTAACTGCTTGTTTCATCAACTTGTGATTAGTCAGATTAATTTTGCCTATTCAACTTGAATCAAATTAACACTGAAAGATTAAAAAATAGTGAATTAACAACCACTTTGCTCAAAAAGCAAGATTCTCATCTCAATTGTAGTTGTAAATCAAGGACTATCTGTACATCTTTTTTTTCTAGCTATTCCATAACTTTGAGCAGTCAACTATCTAGTTGATGGGTGTCAAACTCACTGCATCACATTGCCGTCACGTGACCTTTTGTGACATTTTCCCCCTTTGCGGAGCTGGAATGGGCGTGGCCTGCATGTGACACATCCGGCCCATAGGCCTCCGGTTTGACATCCCTGGTCTAGTTTAATGAAAAGAAGAACTAGAGGTGCCATGATAACAGTGTTTCAATATCTCAGGAGTTGCCACAAAGAAGAGGGAGTCAAGCAGCTGAAGGCAGGACAAGAAGCAATGGATGGAAAATAATCAAGGGGAGAAGCAACCTAAAACTAAGGAGAAATTTCCTGACAGAACAATTAATCAGCGGATCAGCTTGCCTCCAGAAGTTGTTGAATGCTCCAACACTGGAAGTTTTTAAGAAAAGATTGGACAACCATTTGTCTGCAATGGTATAGGTATCCTGTTGAGCAGGAGATTGGACTATTCATTAGAAGACCTCCAAGGTCCCTTCCAATTCTGCAATTCAATTCAATTCTAACTGAACAAATAGCCATAAAGCAGGGATTATCACTACTCTTTTTTGATATCTGTGAAGAGATTAGCCTGTCCTAATCTGACACCTGTCAGGTATATGGAGGCCAAAATCCAGAATTGTAGCATGGATAGCCTTGTTAGCGTCAAGTCCTGGGAATTATGACCTAAACATGCTTGAGATGTGTTTCAACTTAGTCAGTGTTACTTGAAATTACTACCAAAGTCGAGAGCAAATCTATGTAAAGCCCATTTCCCCCCTCTCTTTGCAATAAAAACTAGACATTTAACATTGGGATGGAAGAGCATAGATCTTTTCTATCTTTACTTCTGTAGTAATTTTTTGCACTCCAAACATTTTTTTTTCTAAACATTTCTATCATAAAGGAAAGTGTAGTTTTCTTTTGAAGCATGTAATGCAGCTAGATTGAAATTTGACTGAGGAAATGACTAAGATAAGTTAGCTCATCCTTATTTCTTTGCTTGAATCACAACCTTTCATGGATTTTTAAGCAATCACATCACTAAATGCGTTTGTGAATATTCTCCAGTAGGGTCATTCACACATTTGAAAAGACTTTGAGTGAGCCTAGTATCCCTGACTCATGAAAAAACAGCAGGTTTTTCTATGTAGAGCCACTGCAGAATTCCTTGAAGCAGCTCTTTTTCAGCCTTGGTCAGAAGCCTGGAAACACTTGGGCTGCTTTAGTGATTATAGAGATGTACTGTGCATATGTTCAGAGCATATGTCAAGCACTTTTTTCAAATACTTTTTGAGGTGTGCACAGCCATAATACCTAAATGAGGCTGGGTGTGCTACAAGATCAGATTGCAGGATGGCAGTCGTATTTTTAAATAAAGTTGAAACAATCGGGTTTAAACAATCCTTCTGTCAATACAATGCCTCCTGTTTAAAGATGTTCTATGCTTTATTCATTTATTGTTTATTTACAATGTTACATTCTGCTTTTCTTCCAATGAACTCTAACCAACTCTTCTATTCTCAAAACACAGATGATTCAGGTGTGGCTGACTAAAAGTTACTGAATGAATGTCTATGGAGATGCTCAATCATTCAGGTCATGGTTGTTGTCCCAGAAGTGCTTTTCATTGGTGACTGGACTTTTTTGGATTTTTTTTCTCCTGGAATATATTTCAGTTCTCATACAAGAAGATACTGAAGTTCCAAGAAGAACTGAAGAAGCTTCTTGGATGAGAAACAAAACGCATTCAAGGAGGACAAAACAACAAAAACAAAATCCAGTTGTCTTTTGAAAAGCATCTTTGGGTTACTGAATGAGCTTTATGGTCAGTAAACCATTGTAACTCTTTACCAACCATAGTTTAATATGTGTTTTTTGTTGGTATTTCAATGAATTCCTTCAGAATTTATGATATGCAAATGTAGTAACAATGTCATGATCTGTGACCTGGACTTTTTTTAAAGGCATCTGATTATGAAATTCGACAGTATGAATCTGCCAAATGGGTATGTACATCTCTTAAAACCGTAGATTGGGATGCAGCCATCAATGCTGGCTTCATGAAGCTCTTGAACTATATTAAAGGCAAGAATGAAAAAGGTAATATACAAGGTATTGGGGCACCAATGTATGCATCCTATTTTCCTGAAATTGTTCTTTATTCACATGAAAAAAATTCATGCCACACAGACATATTTCATCATTTCCCAAAATGTTTGCTTTCCTAAATGTCTTACATGCATATTCTAAAATATTTTATTGGAAGCTGTTCTCTATTTTCTGGCTAAAGGCACATACAAATATTTTAATAACCATTTCAAAACATAGATAAAGAAGTTCTTAAAGTTATTAGAAAAACAACCATTCTGAGAACATTCATTTTACCAATGATTATGAGGTCAAATTGATTCATTCCTCTAAATTTTTGTTTAAAATTGCAAAGAAGTCTTTAATAATTGCATTGGAACCAATTTTCCTCTGCAGTAGTCAGGTACATTTTAAAATATTACTAAAGTTACTTTATTTGAAGGTTTAACTGGATTTCTGCCCAGAAAACATAGTAGATATATTTGTTGTTTGACTGAGTTAGCTTAAGCTTAGACATTTGATTATATTTATTTTGTGTGCAATTTAATATTGAACTATATGTTTGCCTGTAATGAAACTATTTTAATCATTGTTTCTGGCTGATGATGGTATTATTTAATGTATGAGAGATTTCAGGACTTTAGCATCCTAATTTAAAGACTTAATCCTTAAAATTTAGCAATGTGTTTACTTTGCTTCTTGGTTGGACTAGTGATACGATTCTTCCTGCCTTTTGCAGGAACAAAGATAGCTATGACAGCTCCAGTGACATGCTATGTCCAGCCAGGAGCTGGTCCGTTCTCTGAGTCCATCACAACAGTTGCCTTTTATTTGCCATCTCAGCACCAGGCAAGCCCACCCAGGCCTTCAGAAGCAGAGGTCTTTATCGAAACTAAGCCAGCAATGACAGTCTTTGTCAGGTAAATATTAATCTCTGGTTTCTTGGACTATAAAGGCAAGCCGGAATGGGGGGGGGGATATTATGTTCAGACATATTGTAATTCTATAGAGGAATTATTGAGTCTGTCATCTGCACCTCTATAACTGTCTGGTTTGGTTCGGCAACCCAACAAGACAGACACAGACTTCGGAGAGTAATTAGGACTGCAGAAAAAACTACCCACCTGCCTTCAATCAAGGACCTGTATACTGCACGAGTCTAAAAGAGGGCTGTGAAAATATTTACAAACCCCTCACATCCTGGACATAAACTGTTTCAACTCCTTCCCTCAAAACGACGCTATAGAGCAGTGCAAGCCAGAACAACTAGACACAAGGACAGTTTTTTCCCGAACGCCATCACTCTGCTAAACAAATAATTCTCTCAACACTGTCCAATTATTTACAAAGAACTTTATGATCCTTGACTCTTGATGAATGTATCTTTTCTTTTATTGAGAACATTTGCACCAAGACAAATTCCTTGTATGTCCAATCAAACTTGGCCAATAAAGAATTCTATTCTATTCTATCTTACAATAAAAGTGTTAGTACTCATTGGTTAGTGCTTCTTGTCTGGACTAAACTGGGTCTCAGTTTATCACTTATATTTAAAGGACATGTTGATAGCAATGTTTTTGAAGTGTAATAGTTTTTTTTAAAAATCTATTCAGGTAACTCAGTCCCTGTTTAAAATATCTATTTATTACTATCTGCTACATATTATTAACTAGCCAGTTGGTATGTGTGAGAGAAAGATTCCCCCCATACCCTTTCTATTGATCTTAATATAATAATGTTTAATCAGTTGAGATGAAAGATAATTCTTGTTTACAAGAGTTGAGTGTAATGGAATATATCAGAGCTAAAAGCTATTTAAAATTGTTAATAACTTTTGTATGCCCCCTTGTGGTGGATAAAATGTTGTATATAGTTTTAAATATTCTGGGATTTTTAAAAAGCCTGCTAAAATCAAAAGTTGTCAGATGTTCTCAGATAGTTTAGTGATTATAAATTACTAAATATACAGTTTTCCAATTTTTGGACAACTTAGCTTAAGATCTAACAGTACAAATAATAGCACGAAAAAGAAACTAGAGGATGAAAACAAGTATTCTATGGATGAAATTTGTATTCTATGAAAGGTATTTTATATGCCATTACATTTGCATCCTCTCATTTCTTCTTTTAAAACAGTCTTTGGAATTGGTCCCCATGTTATTTTTTTTAAGTCATGAATCTCATTGTTCTTTGTGTTCAGAACTAATTTATGTTGGTTCAGCATTCCATGCGCATATGAAAACATGAGGGTACATTTAGTTTGCTGTTTTTATAATATATGGATGTATTCTCTTTATGAGAAAATTAAACAAAGGGCAGATGAAAATGATTAAGAATAATATAAATCAGTGCTTAAATTCTGGAAAAAGTATTTAATTAACACTAATTTTGAGTTTTGACTTTGTATGTTTGGTCTAAGTACTGCTTTTTCAAAATATGCATGTCTGTTTTTAACAGATCATTTGGAGGATTTGCTAAAGCCAAAAGAAATCAAGATGAAATACAGGCACTTGCTGAAACTTTAAGGCGGGATGGAAGAACATTTCAAGAAAAGATCTATTATACAGCTGGTTATGACAGTCCATTTAAGTTACTAAACAGGCATAACGAAGTTTGGCTTATCAAAAGGAGCTAAAATAGCAACACAGATTATAAGTATTAACTTTTAAATGCTTAATTTAAAAGGGAGTAGTTTTCCTTATATATGAAAGCTGGTTTTTTGTATATTTCTAACATATTTCTCCACTGTTACCATTGCCTAAATTTCTATGCTGATATAAAATCGATATTTTTTTCCTCCTAAAATATGGCTAGTAGAGTAATGCTAATAATTATAATATGTATAAACCTTGAAAGTGTGATCAATTCTGTTTTGTAGGAAATTAACTGAACTTTCTACAAAAACAATAACAATGCTGAAGCCTTTTTTACTAAATTGGAGGCTTAGGAAATTTGAAAGGCAGGTAAAGCAACCTAGAATCTCCATGAATCTCATTATGTTTTCTAGAGTTTTAGTTTTTCTCCATTAGAAGACAAACTGTTAAAATGCATTATTTTGCTGCTGATCTTTGCTGCAAAATCAAGCATGACTTTTGACAGTGTTGATGCACTAATTAAATGAAAAGCCATCTCAAATCCCCCCCTTCCACAGCAAAAGGAAAAGGGGCAGAAAGTTATGTCCCTCTTGCATTACCATATCCTTTGGGGGGAAGAATTAAAAGGCAGCACTTTTTGAGCTGGACAAGAAAGAAGTTCCTTAGGTAAGCCAGAAGATCCTATCTGCTTCCACCTTTAGCCATTTTGGAAATGTTACCTAAAAGGTAAGCTAGTTAATGCCAATCCCCAGTTTCCTTTTAAATCAAATACTGGTCTGAGGATTTTTAAACACTTCCTACATGTCCTGTAAATCAGAGGTTGCTGAATTGGGGAGGCACTTGTGGATTGTTTAGGGGCAGTTTTTAGGGTGAAAGTGAGAGCAGCTTGCTTCAGAGAGGCGTCCCCATTCCCCTTCATCTCCTCAAAATATTGGCTCTGGACCTTAATTCTTTGAACATTGTCAATGCTTCTTCTGAATAATTATTGAATATATAGGTAGTTCTTGTTTAGCAATTGGTTCCAGCAGCTCAGTCATTAAGTGAAGTGGTTACTATG
This sequence comes from Laticauda colubrina, assembly GCA_015471245.1. NCBI lineage: Eukaryota > Metazoa > Chordata > Lepidosauria > Squamata > Elapidae > Laticauda > Laticauda colubrina. Next base: position 13,992,591 of record BLBF01000063.1, on the reverse strand, counting down.
TGAAAACCATGTAACTGCTTATGATTTTTGTCCAACTTTCCTTCCCCCCCCCCACCTTTTGCAATACTCACCCCAGTGCGAGAATAATTAACTAGAGTGCAATTTGTATTTACATTCATTAGAGAAAAGTAATCAGGCACATAATAGGCAATAGACATTGAAAGGAAAAGCAGGTGGGCTGTTGTGCTTGCAGCTGCTTAGGAGACAAAGAAAAGCCTTCCATGTGAAACTGTATTAGGATCTTGTCAGTTTCAGAGTGAGCTGGACTGTTCTAATCAAATTATTAAGATCACAGAGCTGTTACTTGTAGTTAGGACTTTGGAGGAAGTTCTATGCATGGACAAAAACAGTTCAGGAAATATTGTAGCTTGTTTAAGCAATCTGCAACGGGGCAAGGAAAAGAAAAAAAAAATCAACCAAAGGATAAAGTAATATAGTGCTGACCGACTATTGTGACAAACACATGACTTGATAGAGATGCTGCAAAGGTCATACATGTAGGCATTAGTTGCTATTACATTTCCAACACTATTATAACTGCAAAAGGTCACTGTTTGAGGCAGTCGCTGAATGAAGACTGCCTGTACTTAAGAACTAAGAAGGAATATCCTTAATTGAAAAACCAGATTCCAGTTGATTGTTACACTTTGATGCCACAATGTATGTAAGCTATCATTCACATCAGAAGCGGGCTGCACTTACATCAATAACTGGTTCACTGGTTGTGAACTCACGCACGCACGCGCCTCTTTGGGGCTGAAACACGGCTTCAAACATGTAGCTAATCTACTCAGGCAGCTCCAGTGAGTACAGCAGGTGCAACGCAGAACTCAGCTGGGCAGTGGGGGAACAAGCAGAAAGTTAGTTATATGCGGAAAGGATAGTGCAGAGGTGAGTGGGCAGGCCCAGCCAGTGATCGCAAGTACCGGTTAGCCCGAAACAGTCTGACCAGGCAGCAGCCCACCAATTCACATGCTATCAGTATTTAAGAATATTCATGCTTGAAGGAGTTGATTTTGCTTAGGTTCGATTGACACTAGTTTGTGCTTTGCTTTTGGGCGAAAATATTGGTGAGCTCTGAAAGCTATAGCGGAGGGGATTTAGTTAACTGGCCCACTAGAGTTCAATGCTGTTGTCTTCCATATAGCATGCAGTGAGTCATTCTACCACAGAAACCTGCAATATTGCCGATCCATCTCGCTATAGTGAAAAGTAGCATAACTTGGTCAGGTAACAATGGGCCTTCTTAACTTTTACATTAATGCATTGTTAATGTATGATTCCCACTTTTATTGCATTATAAGCTGTGCATTTTTATTCCTGAAAGTTTATAAGGTGTTCAGTTTTTTTTAAGGATTACTGTATAATTCAATCCTGGTACTTCAGCTAAAATACTTATTGTGGATCTCCCAGTTATCCTGTATTTTTATTCAGTATAATGTGGAAAACTACTAATTGTATTGTGGCTTCTAAATGAAATTGTATTGTATACTGTTTCTTCCTCTTGCTTGTGAATAGATAGTCGACTTAAAACCAGTAGCTTAGTGACTCTTTGAAGTTATAACATACTCTCCAAGGCTACTTACAACTCAGATTTTAAATTCTAACGGCCGCTTCCATCACATGGTTGCATTTTGGATGCTTAGTAACCAGCCTACCCTTAATGTCATTTGCAGCATCCCAGTCACGTGGCCAATTATGCCTTTTTTTTTTTTTTTAACCAGAAACCAGAGTGTACTTGGGTTTCTAGCAAAAAAATGCCCGTCGTGACTAATGAGTATCACTTAAGGACCGTGGTGTTTGCTTAATGGTCATGGTGCAAAACAGGTTGTAAAATTGAGTATGGTCACATAGTGAACCATTTAACAACTGGCATGATTTACTACCATATTTCTGGGCTCAATTACAGTCATAAGTTAAGAACTACCTGTATAATAAGAAATAGCAAACTGAAAGAAACACGTATACACATTTTGTGCCATAATTAATAGAAAATATTTCTCTAAATCTCTAAACTGTAGCAAGACATAACAACTCTCACTTTTAAATTTTCATGCCCTCTTACAATTGGCTTGATCATACCAAACACTAAAAGTGCTTTTAGTAGAAGAGGCAAGTCTAAAATTAGACATTGTAAGCAATTAAATGGTTTAGTAATAAACAAATAATGAAGCCCAGTTTTTGAAATCAAATACTGTACTTACAGCTTTACTAAGAACATAAGATGTAATGTTTTCAAATTAATTATACTTGCTTTTGGGAACAAATCCTTATTTGACAAGTATGCGATTTTGTAAAAACATCTTGGTTTAATAGGTATTGTATACATGCATTGGTTGAAGCACAAGGAAGAAAATTAATGAAAAGAAACATGTCTGTATACGGCTGGTATATGTGCAAGTAAGTATATTAAAAATGTTCTGTTCTGAAGAACATTCCACAGAATTCCACAATGTTAGTTTTTCCCCAGACGAAACTGATCCAGATACGAAACTGCCCTAAGGCAGGGCTATCAAACTCCCAGCCAATGGGCTGGATGCATCACATACTGACCACACCCACACCAGGTTTAGTGAATGGGGGGGGGGGGGAAAGTCCCATGACACCGTGAGTTTGACACCCCTGTTCCAAGGGAATCCAGCAGTGTTCCTGAAGTAACTTTACCAGCATGCTAAGTGGTTTGTGAAGCATTGGACAGTCAGTTTGTAGAAAATTGCCCTAAGGACAATTCCTCCATGGTTTGGAGGGAAAAGATTCTGGAGTTTCCTGGAATGTCGTTTCTATAACATCGTTTTGCACATGCAAAACAATTGAATTTTTCAGCACATACTTAGAATTAAGGAATGCTTTGTTTTTATTATCTTTGCTTATTCTATTGAAACTAAACCTCAGCCCATCCACTTCATTCATAGGTGTGTTTGTGCACTTATACAACCACATAAACATGGATGTGAACACAGCTTCACACAATGGATGCAAACACACACGTGCACAAAAAGCCTGCTAAACCTCAACAGTGAAATCCTCTGGTCCTACCTGTATTGTGTATGTTAAACATAGGGAACTGTCATTGGCATGGGCTGGATTTCAGTAGAATAATTTCTAAGCCTGTAAGCTTTGTCTTGGATTATATCATAATATTTTCCTATTATTGGTAACGTGCCATAGATTCTATACAACTGGTTCCTTTTAACATTGTTGGAAACTCTTCCCTTTGATAAGAATGAGTGAAGCGTGATGGAGCATACTCCAATGCCCTACATACTTTCTGCTTTTCACTGCTAGCTTCAAACTCCCTGGTTTTGAGAACAAGTACTGCAGGTAGATTTTTCCACACGCTCCTGTTTACAAATGTTTGAAACATTTCTGAACATTCTAAGAGTTGAGTACACATTGCTGAGTTTGAACACAATATTAGGCGAAGCCTGGCTCAAAAACGGAAAAGGCCCTGTCACACTGCCCAACGGATGAAAAACATTAACAACGGACGAGAAAAATGTTACATCCATTGTTATCCGCTCTCAGAAGGGGCAAAAATTTGCATAACTGGAGCGGATAACACGGACGGGGGGAGGACGCAGGGCGGATGGAAAGCGGATGTGGAACGGAAGCCCAGCGGATGGGAGTGGATGGCACATCCGCAGGGCTTCCGGGGGGCCTCAGCAAAGTGGACGCAGAACGGATACAGCGGATGCAGAGCGGATGAAGCAGATGCACAGCGGAAGCCTAGCGCATGCCGAGCGTTAATTGCGCATGCGGGGAGGATGCGTTGCATCAGCCCCGCAGATATAACGGAAGCAGCTTGGAAGCAGGTCGCCATTCAGAGGAAAGACCTGCTGCCGGACGGATTGACTGCCTTGCCTGCCCTGCCTGCATGTCTGCCTGCAAGCCTTGCTGCCAGCCTTGCTGTCTGCCTGCCTGCCAGCGTTGCTGCCTGCCTGCCAGCGTTGCTGCCTGCCTCCCTGCCAGCCTTCCTGCCAGCCTTGGTGCCTGCCTGCCTGTCAGCCTTCCTGCCAGCCTTGGTGCCTGCCTCCCTGCCAGCCTTGGTTCATGCCTGCCTGCAAGCCTTGGTGCCTGCCTGCCAGCCTTGGTGCATGCCTTCCTGCCAGCCTTGGTGCCTGCCTGCCAGCCTTGGTGCCTGCCTCCCTGCCAGCCTTGGTGCCTGCCTCCCTGCCAGCCTTGATGCCAGCCTTGGTGCCAGCCTTGGTGCATGCATGCCTGCCAGCCTTCCTGCCAGCCTTGATGCCTGCCTCCCTACCAGCCTTGGTTCCTGCCAGCCTTCCTGCCAGCCAGCAACCCAACCATGCGGAAGCACAGCAAACCTCAGCCATCTGCTGCCAGCCCTTGCAAGAGGGACAGGGCTACCATCCCGCCCCCTGGCCCTCACTCTGGTTCTGCTGGGGCTTCTGCAGCACGGGCTCGCTCTTCTGGGGCTGGGGCTTCTGCTGCTTCTGCTTTTGGAGGACCTGATGACAAGCACTCCAGCACCAGCCACCTCCACAGCACCTGCACCCTTCACCCCTGAGACTGAGTGACCAAGAGGAGTGCCAGAGACTCATTTTTGTCTTATAGCTTGTTGTTAATAAAGTCTATCTTTGATTCATACACTTGCTTCGTTTCTTTTTTTTTAATAAAGTCTTGCTGGAAACTTTTAGAAATGGTTTAAGCCTTTGCATGCTTGTGGGATGGGTTAAGATAGCAGTGGAATGGGCAGGGATACCTTTGGGATGGGTAATAGCTATGGGATAGATAAACCTCCAGTGCAAGCATAGTGGGACTGTATGGTCCACCCTCCCAGGTGCCACACCTATGGCCCTTTTTTATCAATAATAATGTAATCAATCATCCACACGTCAACATAAACACAACTCTTTATTAAATGCCCTGTTCATTGTAGGCCCACCCAACATACATGGCCCAATCTCATCAGTGTGATGAGACAGGCTCAAGGAAGCATCCATTAATCATCTATCATCCTGTCTTGCCACTCCACCGCTCCAGCTGGGGAGTTGCACCAGTGTTTCAGGAGGTTGCGCTGCTTCTTCCCTTCACGTGAGGCTCTGTTGGGGCCTTGCACATCCACAGTGTCTATCAGGTTTCGCCCTTGCCTCCATTCCCCAGGCTCCATGTCCCCATTGCCTTGCTGGAGGTCCATGAGCCTGTTCTGCAAGACTGGGTAGCGGGTGCGCATGAGATTGTGCAGGATGCAGCAAGCTTCCATGATCCTCCTCACGGTCTCTGGGCGATGCTGCATGGTGGTGAGAAGTACCTGGAACCTGTTGGCCAGGATGCCAAAGGCGTTCTCCACCACCCATCTTGCCCTGGACAGCCTGTAGTTGAAGATCCTCTCCTCACGGGTGAGGTATTTGGAGGTGTAGGGCTTCATGAGGTAGGTTGTGAGGGAGAAGGCATCATCCCCCACGATGAACTAGGGCACATCTTGCGTGTCGTTGGGCAGGGGTTCTGGATCTGGGAAGCCCACAATGAGGTTGCGTTCCAGCCTACCCTTGAGGTCACTTGCATTGTATACCTGGGCATCTGAAGCTGACCCGTTACCTGAAGCATCGATGTACATAAACTTGTAGCCAGCATCAACCATGGTGAAGAGGATGATGCTGAAGAAGCCCTTGGAGTTGAAATAAGTGGACCCTGAGTTGGCTGGAGCTTTGCAGGCCACGTGCTTCCCATCTATGGCTCCAATGGTGTGGGGGAAGTTCCACCTCTGATACCACTGCTCTGCAACTTTCCTCCATCCTTCTTCAGTGGAGGGGCACTGGAGGAGCTCCTCCTTGTATTCTTCGATGATGGCCTGCACCACTTCTCTGGCCACAATGCTGATGGTGTTGTGTGGCACCCTCCAGCTGTACTGCATGCTGCTGTAGGTGGTCCCTGAGGCCAGGTGTCGCAGAGTGAGTGCCACCTTGAGCCCAGGTTCCAGGCTGGGCCGGAAGCTGGTGTGTGCCTTGGTCAACCTGGGTGTCAGGCGCTGCACAACTTCGTCAAACATGGCTGGAGGCATCCTCATGAAGTTCTGGAATGCCCGAGTGTCTTCGTTCCTGAGCTCCACCATCAGCTTGTTGTACAGTCCGTCCTCTGCTCTTCTGGCGAACCATCTTCGTACCCAGAGGCTTCTTGGCCGCCTCCTTTTCTTCCCGTAGTAGAGTTCACAGAGCCTGTAGATGGCTTCGCACTGTTGCAGAAGGATGGTGGCTGCCAAAAGGACTTTGTTACGATCCACGGTGGACATGACTGGATGCTGTGGAAGAGGAAAAGTCAGATGAAGGCTGCAGAGGTCTGCACCGCAGGGCTGCTGTTCTGAAAGTGAGATCCAGATGTGTTGCTCCCCCTTTTTATAGGCAGTATAGGTGTCCCTTTGAATCCTCTAGGCATCCTCTAGGCATCCTCTCGACATCCTTAATATCCGAGATAGGTCCCCTCTGTGAACGTTTTTTTCGTTTTACATACTTTGTTTCCGTGCTGCATCCGCTAGGCATCCGTTCTGCATCTGTTCCGCTTCCTCCCTGCGTCCGAGCGGATGCCAGTTGCGCGGATGCGTAGCGGATGCCTAGCGGATATAGCGGATGCAGAACGGATGCGTAGTGGATGCGTAGCAGATGCAGAACGAATTGGATACATTTTCCGCGCAAAAGTTTTGAGCAGCTCAAAACTTTCTGAGCGGATGAAACGTCCATAAACAGATGCTGGACGGATAGAGAGGAAGCAAAACGGAGGCAGTGAGTACATCGCGTTAACCAATGGATGGCAAGCTTTTTTCCCTGTTTTACATCCTCTTTGCATCCGTTGGTTCAGTGTGACAGGGGCTTAACTCTGATGGGGACCTGGAAGCCCTAGTGTACGATCACTTAAATATGAGCCAAAAATGTGCAACAGCAGCCAAAAAAGCTAATACAATCCTTGATTGTACAAACAGGCATAGAATCAAAATCACGTGAAATGTGAATACTATTTTGTAAAGCCTGAGTAAGGCAACACGTGGAATACTGCATCCAGTTTGGTTACCACATTGCAAAAAAGATGTTGAGACTTTGGAAAAAGTGCAAAGAAGAGCAACTAAGAAGGTCAAACATGTTTTTGGAGACAAAAACATGAATAATGGTTGCAGGATTTGGGTTTGGCTAGTTTAGAGATAAGAAGGACTAGAGGGGACATGAGTATTGCAGTATTTGAGGAGCTGCCACAAAGAGGAGGGGGTCAACTTATTTTTCAAAGCACCAGAGGGCAAGACAAGAAACAATGGATGGAAACTAATGAAGGAGAGAAGCAACCTGTAATTAAGGAGAAACTTCATAACAGTAAGAACAATTAACCAGTGGAACAGCTTGCCATTCAGAAGTTGTGGGTGCTTCATCACTGGGGTCCCAAAGGTGCTTTTTCAAGAGGCAACTGGACTTTTCTGTTTTTTCTTTGAAGATATTTCACTTCTCATCCAAGAAGCTTCTTCAGCTCTGACTGGGTGGTGTGTCACAGCTGAAGAAATTTCTTGGATGAGAAGCAAAATATCTTTAAAGAAAAACCAGAAAGTCCTGTTGCCTCTTGAAAAAGCACCTTTGGGGAAACCATGACCTGGATGACTGAGAATCTCCATAGACATTCATCACTGGAGGTTTTGAAGAAGAGACTGGGTTGTCACTTTTCTGAAATGGTATCAGGTCCCCTGCTTGATCAGGGGGTTGGAATAGAAGACCTCTAGGGTCCCTTCCAGCTCTATTCTGATTGAAATAGCAATAGAGTTCTCAGTCAAGATAGGCAGACCAAGGTGGATACATAGTTTCAACATGGTTAATTTTCTCTTAAGTTTTGGAACTAAAATGCAGGGGTGTTTTTTGTTTAAAAAAGCCATACCAAGCTGATACACCCTCACAGCAACCGCGGTGTTTTTGGAAATGATGGATATTATTGCAAATGTCAAAGCTACTCTCCCCATAAAAACTCAAAAGTGAAATACATGGAATGTTCTCTTTTTTTCCTTTTGGATCTTCTCGATTATGTGGATTATCATTCTTAAGAGGAAAATCAAACATATGAGAGATATAAGCACCATCAAATAAATACACTTTAATGATAGCATCTGGATTTCCCAATATGATCCTTTGCTAATGTTTATTTAAAGAGATGTTGCATGGAAATATGAATGGTCATTAACTCAAGTAAGATGACAAATGGCAGCCTTGTTTATTAAAGCAGAATCACAGCATTGTCTCCATCATCTTCTTCAGTTGATAAAGATCCCTGAAATATACAGTATTAACAATATAGAGATGGAGGGCAAAAAAGGAGTCAAGTGTTTTTCATCAAAATAAATTATCTACATACAGGATTTTTCTTAACATCTAAAAATGTAGAAATTCCAAACTCTGAGAAAACAAGAATTACCTTAAGAACTTCCATTATGTACAAATATTATAAAAACCTTACAGACTATCAACTTATGCAAAATTCCTTTTCAAAAATTAAAAGTTTCTTTACAAAACTGTAAGCAAAACTGCAGTTACTTTGTAGTTTTGTTTACAAGGAAGAATTTTTTTTAAATCAATGATAAAATCTCAATAAACATTAAGTCTTCGAAATGAGCAGTGTTATTTCCCCAGAAAGAGGAAATGCTGGCTATTCCTAAAAAGTAAAAGTAATTGTAGTGCACTCTTTGGTAACAAAAAGACAAGTTACTGTTGAAACTTTCAAGTGATATGTTATTCAAAGCTCTTCTCCCTTTTGACAAACAAAAGCTAACAATACAGTTTAATAGAAAAGGAAAACATTCTTCACAGTTCTATGGTGTAAGTTCTCCAATGTTGCATTTACTTTAAAATCGAAACCTTAATAGCTGCTTATTATGTTTCCCCTGAATATATCTACATCCCCATTATAAGTCTGCAAATATTTTAGGTCTCCAAAAGGATACCTCAAACTGTATTCAGAAAAACCACAGAGAATAAATGGCTTCTGTAAGTCCAAGCAGATGGATTGTAATATGGCTGCACAGCAGTCACTTCTGTATCACAAGTGTCCCCCCACTCCGATGTAATTTTTAAAATTTAAACTAAACCTTTGTTGTATTATTAGGACATGGTTAGCTCATAAGAGGAGATTAGATCTCATCAGAAGCAGCAGTGGGACAATGCTAGTCCTGCTAACTAATATTAGGCTGCACATTTCTTTCAAATAGTCCCTGCGGAAAGTTTACTACGTTTTATAAATATAATACTTAAAAAGTTACTGCCACCTTTACCATAGAAGCTTCCCATTTATTTTTTGCAGACTTACTTAGTTTTTTACACTCTCAAAAAAGGAAAAATAAAAAAGCATGCTCAAACTAGAATCCAAGAACTGTCATTCCTTCTTGCTATTAAGGCTTGAATGCAGAGGTCTGATGACTAGTTTTCTTTTTTCGAACAAAAAAAGTCAGTCCAATTGAGTTGAACAAAATATCAGTGTACTGCATCATCTATACAGTATCCCACACACAAATTCACCCTAAATTATACTTGGACTCGGTGCTTTACTGGTTATGTATGAAAGTCTAGCACCTTAAACCTCATTTAAACTTTTTTTTTAGTTTAAATGCTAATATTAAAAAAACCAAGGGCATTCTCTGTTGCCCATTAAGATAACAAGTCCTTGAGCACGTTGTCATCCTCAGTAGAGTCTCTATTTTCATTACTATCCGTATCATCACTCTCAAATACATCGGGTGGTTCTTCTTCTGAAAACCTGCGAGTTCTGTTTTCTGCAGATTCAACTACTTCTACGTCACCCTCACTGATAACAGTCATAGGGCTACTCTGGATCCGGTTTCGAGCACTATACTTGCTACTTGCGGCAGAGGGCGGGGTTCGAGATCTGCTGTATCTTGTGCTGGAGACAGACAGACTCCTTGGCATCAGGCCTTCACTCTTGGCCCATTCCTCCTGAGGCCTTTTGGTCTTGGTCGGAGAAGCCACTATGCTCTCACTCAGATCCCCTATGGAATCTACTTTAGCTCTTTGAAATCTTGGGTCTGTATTCTTTAGCATTTCTGCTGCGGACATACGAGAACTGGTGTCAGAGCGGCTCCCTTTTTTAAGAAGCAGCGCTTTGAAGTTGTCATTGCTGGTGGTGCTCTTGCGAATATTTCTCTGAATTGACCCTGTCTGCCTCAGGGAAAGCAGGTTTGGGGAAGAACTGGTAGGTGTGACTGGAGGCGATGGAGAATGGTTCGCAGCATGATCTTCTTCAGAATCTTTGCGGCCAAGGACTTTCCTTTTGGATCTGAAATTGTGAGTTGGGAAAAACAGGAAAAAGTTACTAGCCGCTCTATATTAGGACTTATTTTGCATCCCAATACGAAAAAGATAATAAAGTAGTCCTCATTTAGTGACTGCCTCAGATTGCGACCACAATTACATCAGTGATGAAAATTTTTGACCAGTCCTAATATTTACAACCTTCACAAGAGTAAACTGCTATGTAAAAAAAGAGTAAGCTGAAGTAAATTCATAAGCACAGTTATGGTTTCACTTTATGACCACTTTACTTGATAATCAAATGTTGCTCCCAATTGTGATCACGAAATGAGGACAACTATGCTTGTTAAGAAGGAAATATGAGTACAGTAACTACTGCTACTGAACTTATGGAAGTGTAGTTTTGGGGAAAAAAGGAATTGTATGCCATATTTCAGACATAAAAGTACTTTCAGTTTCTGGGCACAAATCTAAACCAAACAATGTGTATGCAATTGAAAAGTTTCTTCCATTGTTGTTTATTTTGTAAAGCAAATATTTGAATCTTGCTAAACATTACTTTTAATGAACGCATATTTCCAATCTCTTCCAAATTGAGGACAGTTTACAAATGTGCACTAATATGCATTTCCCAATGAAATTGCCAAGAGAATGGAATTAAAGAAATCAAAATAAAATGTATAAGCTCTGTGGGAACTATCAATCCAGCAAGCATTTCACTTGCCTATCAAACAGTAATTAGCAAATTGGACACAGTGGTTCACTATTTAGCAACAGCACTCAACTAACTACATTTATGGTCACATGGTGAAAAGGATATTCATTAAAACAAGGATATGCATGGAAGGGAAAAAAAACCAGAATGTATAGTTTAAAGGAGGGAACAAACATGTGATCATCTGAATTGCATTCAATACAAACTGTAATATTAAGCATGTCATCCATGTACAACAAAAATCTTTAAAGTGACTCAGAAATAATTATTGGAATAAGTATGGCATAGTTTCTGGTCTCTGTTGCAGTAGACTTGGATTACTGTTTGCATTTAATTAAACACAGCATATGGCAGCCCCACCAATATAATTCCATTCTGGAAGCAGGACCCATCGCAGAAGAGGATGGTACCAATTCAAAATGGCTAAGCCTCTAGATAAAACAGGAGGGAGGGGAGAGCTGCAGCAGAATGGTGGTGAAGAAAGCTGTACGATGGTTTCTGAAAATATAATGCTATAAATAAAAATTCTACCCAGCATATTTCTGGTCATACATTCTGTCCCTAAAACAAAAGAAAATAGCTTGTATATTTTTATGGACTTGCAGTAGTACACATTAGCAAGAAATGTTAAGAACAATGGAAAAATGTTATTTCTCCATATTCAGTTTAACAGGGAGAATAATTTGTTCATGGAAAATCAGAAAAGATTGCGAATGCGGATTGTATCACTGTTGTATCACTGTAGCAAATTGAGCAGTGATACATTCACATTACACATTGTGTTGTAATATGAAGATCAGCATTAATGCAAACTGCTGTTCTCTATTTCTGTCTTACACAAATAATCTAAACAGCACCTATTGTTTTATATAACTGTGCAATACAGACCCCCCTTAAAGAGCATTATCCAGAAAATTAAAAAAAACACCCATAAGAATACAAAACTATGACATTTAAATTCATTTATAAAAATGTAGTTTTCCCCCCCCAAGGCCTTTATCATTTATCATTCTTTATCATTCTTTTTTTCTTGCCTGAGAAGAAGCCTCTCCAGACAAGCATGTAAAAATCTATGACTAACATAATGATAACATGTATAATATAACTTATTTTAATTGATATAAAGGTATCAGTTAACATATGGCAACCTATGTAGTGTACAATATGTAATATGAAGGCATCTATACAACACCTTGCAATGGTATGAAGCTCACCTACTCATGTTTAAATGATATTCTCTCACACATCGTTTTTTCCCTATTTATTTATTAAATTTTTATCCTGCCTTTATTACTTTATAAGTAACTCAAGGCAGCGAACCTATACATAATACTCCTTCTTTCTCCTAAATTCCTTAAAACATCCCCTGTTGGGCTGAGAGAGAAGGCCTGAGCCAAAGTCAGCCAGCTGGGTTTCACACCTAAGGCAAAACTAGAACTCAGAGTCTTCTACTTTCTAGCCTGGCACCTTAACTGCTAGACTAAACTAGCTCCATTTCTGGTCTTGTTCTGATCATATGAGGTTGAATGCTACATTGGTTATACCTGTCTGAAGAGCTATTTCATTTACCTAAAAATTTGTAATGTCAAAATGAATGTTTTATTTGTTTTTAGTCTGTTTTCTCCCCCCCCCCTCTCTCCCTCCTCTTCCCGAAATTATCCTCAATTTTCTTACTGCATGTAAGAAAAATTCTCTTTTACAGAATTAAAATTGGCAATTGTGTCAATTATTACAAATTTAACTCAACTCATGAAATAGCATCGTCCTAGCAGCAAAACTGTTCTTGTTGTCATGCTTTAACATTGCAGGACCTTGCTGCTGTCACCAGATTAATGAAACCTGGGTGGTAGATCTGTGCTAGAACTTTACTCTCGTGGGCTCTGCAAGCAGTGACATAACATGTGTAAAAAGGTGGGCCTTGCATGATGACACTGCTGTCATCAAATGATCCATGATGACTCTTCCCCCTGTAGATACAGGAAGACACTGTTGATTGCAAAATATAAGTTGGACATGATTTGAAGTTATCTTTACCATGGTTCCTATCCTGTGAAAGTCAACATAACATTCTACCACACTAGGACATAACAAGCAAATCTTTGTGGCTTGAGTAACTAAAGTGTTGCAGTTTCTGTGCATTATGAATAAAAGCAGGAACACGTTGATGTATGTTGTGCAATCAATTTCAATTTTACTTTGAAACTAGCTTAATAAATGGCAATAAATGACCACTAGATGGAACCAATGCTTCATGCTAGATACTACAAATCAGTAATACAGTACTTTATTGAAGTTCTCCTGAAGCATTTTTAGAGGGTATTGGTTTCTAAAAAATTATCACCAAACAGCCTTGTTGTAAAAAGAATGTTTATACTGACTTCACCCAGCCTTCCTGAATCTGAAGCCCTGCAGATGAGTTGTACAATAACTCCTTCAAAAGATATTCATAATTTAAATCATTTGTGGGGAAAGCTGAAGTAGCTGAAATGTGTATTTATAATCACTTCCCCTTAAATTAAGGAAGAATTCGATCAGGGTAGGGTTTGTCGGTATTGCACGTTTCAGTTGATAAAGCAGCATGTCATCTTTAATTAAATTATGGCAATCTCTATTCTGGCTATTGTCGTATGTTTTCCCCTTATGATATTGTGTTTACTTGCCAGTTTAAGCCAAGCTTGCCATGAAACATCAGAGTTGAGCCTCTGTCCCAAACTGCACCAGGAGTACGAAAAAAAAAAGAGATGAAAGGGAATGAAGAGAAAGAAAAAGATACACAGAAAAAGCAATAGTATATGTTAAATCATGTAGACTGAGACAAGAGCACAATCAAACAAGGAGTAACCTGGCACCAAAAAGCCATGGCTTGATCATGTAATAAAACATAATTCTGTTGGTAGGAGAGTTACATTTTAAAATGAACAAAACATTATTGTAAAGCAATTAAAGATATTACCCCTACAGGCAAAGGATGTGGGACATGGATGCATTAATGAATGAAAACTGGATAGCATAAACATGAGGACAAGAGAAATGCACTAAAGAAACTAGAAAGGACACCCTTTCTAATAATCTTATAAAAACAATTTAAGCAGTACCTGTGGATGGCTGCAAAAAGATCCTCAGTCGTCCTTGGTCGACTTGGCACTGCCATTATCTCACTGCCTTCCCCATAGCTTGGGCTCTGTAGCAAAAAGCTGGCTGCTGCATCAGCTTCAATTGCTTCAGCTAAAATACGAGGATGAAAAAAAAAAACCCCAAGCAAAAATGTAATCTAAAGCAACAGTTGACAAAATGACAAATGAACAAATACAGTCTGTACATTTCTCATAAACTGTGCAACAATCGGACCTATTTTTTTTTAATAATAATAATCTCAGTAACTGGTGTCCATGAAAGGCTTTTACTGGTTTGTGCAGAAAATTAAAGCCTAGTGAAAGTTTTTGGAACTTTCCCCCAATAAAGAAATCAGCATCAGCTTAATTCATAAACCTATACTTTTGTGCCAATTTTTTTAGACTAGGGATAAAGCTAATAAAATCCTATCAATTTTTTTTAAAGAAAAGAATTAAGATCATAATTTTATTACCAATTGTAATCTGAGCTTTCTGGTTTTTCTTAAGACTAGTATGAAATTATATTGATGACATATAATCTTTACCATATACAATATAAAAATCTTGACTGTTCCTATGATGTGACTCTCCATAATTCCAGATGTGATTGTTCACTAATAGATTAGGTCAAAAGACAAAACACAGTGGAAAAAAAAAACTTACAACTTTCATCCCCTTGAGAAAACTGTTTCTCTGCTCCAGAGATGCTGTCTACATTTCTGTCTGGACTGCTTCGTTCACACGAGGAAGCCGTCTCCTCCTGCTGGGGCTGCAGAATAGAGAACCTGGTTTCATAGGAGATAGGACTCGCAGCTCCTCCTTCTGAGAGAAGATTGTTAGGCTCCATTTCATAGGAACCGAATCCATCTGTAGGATAATTGTTAACCTGGCTGTACTGTGAAATTTCAGCATCCTTCGCAGTTGTATTTGGAATGCTTTTGGCTGTTTCACCCGCAGCTATTTTATCTGTTGTAACATCAGGCTGTGGGGGTGGCACAATCAGGAACAGTTTGGGTTTCTTTGAAACAGGCGGTGGCTTCTTGTTTGGCAATATATCCTGAGGCTTGCTGAGAAATCCAGATTGTTCCTGAAGGGATGAACATACAAGACTATTACGAGACTCTTGGTTCTGCACCAAAGTTTCTTCAGCTTTGTCTGGTTGTGACTCTCTGGCAAATGAGTTAATTATGCTTATTACATTTCTGGGCATTTTAGCACTGATAGGTTCAGACCTTCTGCCAGTTAGGCTACAAACAGAAGCTCTCTGGGCTTCACTCCCAACTGCATCCGGCATATCACTGTATCCTCCTGACAAATGTGATTTGAAAGGCAACTCAGCAGAAAAAGGATCCTGTTTTTTCCCCTGAGGACTTGCCTTGGAAACAGACTCGGCTGGCTGCTCAACCTCTGACTTCATAGCTTTCTTCACTGACCTCAGTTGTACCATCTGGAGAGCTTCAGTAGTTATGAGTGGCATTGCAGGCCTTGGGACATCATCCTTATTTAAGGGCTGTTTTGCATTGTTGCAAGAACCTTCCAAATTATGTTTCTTGAAAGAGTATGGTACAGGTTTATGGCCATCTCTCATGAATCTGGGGTCTAAGGGTGGGGCTGGTGGAGGAGCTGAAGTTCGAAAAGTGGGTGAGAGGCAATGAGAAGAATCGGGAAGTGATGAGTGAGAAGAATGAATTGAAGTATCTTGATTATTAAACCATCCAATATTCTGAGGAAAAGAAGTGTTTGTGACAACATCAGGGGGAGGAGGTGGAAAACTTGGTGATTCAGGTGATAGAGGAAGATCAATAACATCTGTTCGGGGAGGTGGTGGGAGAGGAAGAAGAGGGTCATTGAAATCTGAAGATAGTAGTGAAGATGATGTAACCGGAGGGAAGCTCAGGGTAGGATCAGGTTTCTTCATAGTTCCTTCAGCAGATGTATTTGATGACAGAGAGGTGGAAGAGGAAGACACTGAAACGGAAGACAGTAGGCTTGATTTTCTTTCAGGCACTCTTGGCTTCATCTTGGACTTTGCGTTTCCTGTTGACATAGACTTTAGAATGACAGGCACTGGTGTAAGTGCTGTGGGTGTGTTGGATTGGCTAGAATATCCACTTGATGGTGATGTAACTCTCTGTGATTTTTCTGGAGAAATAGCTTTTGTTTTGGCTACTCCAGAGGCCACTTGTGGTATTGAAGCCCTTGACCCATCATTAAGATGACTAACGTTATAATCAATTAGCTTTGGTCCAGCATTAGAGGAATGAATTGCTGTGGATTTTAAATGGTCATCCGGGATCCCAGGATAATCACTGTAGTAACACCACTGGTCAGTGTATTCTGATTTGATGCTACTTGTGTCACTCTGGGCTGGTGTGACTGCACAGATGGAATACATGTTGAGTCCTGTGGCAGACATCATGCTGCTACTGGCACTCACAGTGCTCTGGCTACGAGACCGCAGCACCCAAGGATCATCATAATCACTGCAGGGACTCTGTGAGGGTGAGCTGCCATTTTTGCACTGGAGGTTCAGTTGCAAGGAATGTTGAAGGCTCGCTATCAGCTTATCATCCAATACTTGTCCACTGGACTGAGGTTTATTCTTGGGGGCTCTTCTAAGAGAATCTGTTCTGGATGGTGGGAGAGGTGGTTTTTTTGCCTTTTTAAAGGAGATGCTACGTGTGAGTGACTTGTCATTGGAATGTGCAAAATCTTCCAGAGATTTCTTCTCGGTTCCAGAAAACACATTAATGACACTATGCCTGGGATTTCCAAAGCCATTTTCACTGCAGCTTTTAACAGACTGGACATCTGAATCCACATGCATAGAAGGGTAACAGACATCACTGTCCACAGAATATAAAGAGTGTGAGTCTTCTTTGGCTCTTTCAAAGGTGTCAGAACCGGAGCAATCTGGAATGGCACATTTTGACATGTGTAAGGTGGTGGTGTCATTTCCATAATGGTTGAATCCACAGTACTTTGCATTTTGTTTGATTTTGTCCTGTATGCTGTCCACAGTGTAACTTGATTCACTTCTACCATTGATGTCATGAGAATGGCTTGGCAAATGATGATTGTTCCTAAAATTATAGGTCACACTTTGGGGAATACTTTCTGTAGTGCCTGTATCACAAAAGGATACATACACCATTACACCGTTGGATGAGATAGTAGTGTCTGAGGAATGTGAGTGATGTGTTGAGCTGGTGTCACTCCAGGTGCCATTAGAATGACGTTGCTCTTTTGCATTTATTGTCCCATTGCCAACAAGATTGTCTCCAGATTTTTGGTACAAAGAAGAGTTCGTCATTTTCCTATCTATTGTCTCAGGACTCTCTGCCAGGTTGTTATTCATAACATCTGAAGTGGATGATAGGGAAGCATTTGGTGTGATGATGGCAGAATATGCAACATGTGGAGAGATCATACATGCTGTGCCTTCTGTTTTTCCATTTTCAGATAATTCTTGAGATTTTGGCTTCTGTAGCCCATTTATCCTACAACCATTTCTCATATCATCCATTCTTTCATTTCCTTGCCACACACCTACATGATGTAACAAAGGTCCACTTTCGGTTGACTTGGAGAGGCTATGCCTACGTTCAAGTAACTGCAGGGACACTCTTGCTCCAGACCGAGGTAGACTGTGAAAGCCCAGGTCATTATTTAGGCAAGTAGACATGACTCCAGCAGAATCACTCATCACAGACATGTTTCCAGAAGAACTGGAAAGCTGTGACATCTGGGCTGCAATTCCTTGGCCTTTCTGTGCACGTATTCGCCTAACTGAAGGTGGCACCACTTTAACTTCTTCTGTCTGACAGCTGGAGTCTTTGGTGCCACACTGATGCATAGAAGACTGACAGCTCTCAAGTTTTCCTAGTGTAGAATAATGATCAGGGACACATAATGAGTGGCCCCGGATGTCATATTTGCCATTGCCAACTGTAGATATTAAAACAAAACTGTTAGAAAAATAAATATACAGCATTGTTATAGTTGCATTTAAAATGTGTTCATTAATAAAAAGTTTACATGGAACTCACATTTAGTTTTTACCATACAGGTTCCAATGTGTTCAGGTATTCCTAATGAAAGATTCTTGGCATTTTTATATTTGCACTATATATTATATATGTGATATATTAGATTTTTGAAAAAGATTAAAATAGATGAAAATGCATAAAGACAACAGCAAGCTAATAGGTTCCTTGTGTGCTTCAGTTCAGATATATTTTAAATCATATCAGCTGGCACTATTGTTGAATCCAGCCCACAGCCACATTGGAGGTATTGGGGAGTCCTGGATGAGGGACAACAAGCTTTGACTGAACCCTGGGAAGACTGAGTGGATGCACGGAGCTTCAAGATCTGGGACTTTAACTACCTTTAAAGACCTGAATGGTGTACCAGGTTACTGGAGGAATCTTCTCACCTCAATGGAACTGGCCAACCTTGGCAGAGGGGGCATGCTACGGACCCATCAGTCAAGGAATTTTGGCTGGCAGGATGCAGGCGAAGGCCTTTCTCTATCATGGCTCCTAGAACATCTTAACCCTTAAGGTGAAATTGGCTTTCACCTTTTGACCTTCTGTAAGGGCCTGAAGCCTCTGCCAGATGACTTGGAGCTAAAGTGGGGAATTTTGGAAGGGGGTGGATAAATTAAGAGGCAATCCCACCTCCACCCATAATGCATCCTGCTTTCTATCTTATCTCCCCATCTTTTTAGCTATAATTTTATCTTTGACTGTAATAATATTTTTTTATCATTTTAGAAATTTCTATCTTGTATGGTTTTAATGCTCTTAATGCTGTGAGCGGCCCAGAGTTGCTTTGAAATGTGGCAAATAAATATAATAATAAAAAAAATATTCCACTCATTCCTGAAACTGTTTTCATATACTGATTCCAAATTGGAACATTTTTTAACATTTCTATAGATTTTTCAATAGTAAAAGCTATCTGATGATAGGTATGTAATATGAAAAACTTGCATAACATATGATGATCAGCAAAAATAACAGTAACTCGCCATTGCTATAATTTAGGAGATAAGATGTTATTTTCCAAATAATGAGCACAGATCTGATGGAAACCTAATCCCAAAGTATGTGGAGGACATTGGTCGCATATCTCTTTCTGCTGAACATCATACAACTAAGATGTGGAATTTATTGTCAGAAAGCATGTAATGGCTATTAGACTATGATGTCTTTAGAAGTAGGTTAGATAAAGTTCTATGGAAGAGGTCAATCAAAGACTGTTAGCAATAAACTGTATTCTACTCACGCATATACAAATGCCAGTTGTAAAGGCAGGGAAGGGGGTATATCTTCCAGCCTGTGATCATCTCAGAGCAGGGGTGTCAAACTCACGACAACACATTGTTGTCATGTGACATATCACAACTTTTTTCCCCTTCACTAAACTGGGGATGGGGGGTGTCCAGTGCATGACACATCCAGCCCGTGGGCCGTGAGTTTGACATCCCTGTCTCAGAGGCATCTGATTGGCCAGTCTAAGGAATAGAATCCTGAATTAAAATGTGCTTTGATTTAATCCAGCATTTCTGAAGTGAATAATTACAATAATTGTTTAATTGGGTCATTAGTGTATGGATTTAGATTTTTTTTTTCTGGCAACATCTGAGGATTGAATCACATTCTCATTTTTATATTCATAAATTATCCTCTTGACAGAACATGAATTTACATTCACTGTAATTTGCTGTTAATCACTCTCTAGGCAACGCATGCAGTTTTTTTTTTCTTATATGTCATACAAGTATGGATTCCAGATGATTACGTATAAGATACCTGTATTACATTTGTGCTTTTATTTTCTCTTTTTTTCATTTTAACATTCATTTTCCCAAATAAGATCCATTTCATTGGGAATTTCTTATATTCATTCTCGAAATTTGAAAATAACTTCCTGGTTCAAATAATTTTACCTTCCTCCAGAGATCCCTTTCAATTGGCAATACAAATAGGATGAAGACATGTACACACATGGAAAATAGAATTACATGACCTTGTGTAGTTTTAAAAAATTGCTTTCATTGTGGTAAGTCTTGGAAGTTCTGAATGGATCATGGGCTGTGTAGCCTGGAAAAGGCAATACAAGCTATCTTTTCTCCAGTGCAATATGCAAGGCATATTCTAAATGGGTTAGAAGTAAGTGGTCATCAGAAAATTGAACAGTTGCTAGCACAAAGAAAGTAAACAGAAGAGGAAGAGAATAATAATAAGGTAATTCTTATTTCACAAGAATTCAGAATTCTACATGAGGATCACAAGCTCTCATTTATAAAATCACTGTGTCTAACTGTGCATGAAAGGAGGATTGGATTCTGTGAACTTCAGTTCCTCCTATCTCTGTTAAAATTAGAAGCACTTTAAAAATGAAATATGATGCTGCATGAGGACCTGTCTCAAGAGAGAGATAACGAGAACTAAAATTCCAATTGTGCACAATTTGGACGTAGCTGTAGATGTTATTCAAAGCATCACAAAATCTTTATCATCTACAAAGATTTTAAATTATTTTTTTATGTGAGAACTGTTTATCACCAACTTTGCTGTTGGCATCATTCAAATGATGTTACAGGTAGTCCTCATCTTATGACCATTTCTTTTAATGATCATTGGGAACCACAATGGCCTCAAAAAGAATGCTTTATGGACTGTGAAGCATTTTCAGTCATTGCAAACATTTGCACTGTGGCCATGGGCATTGAATAATGTTTTTAATATTTTCATCTGTTTAATTTGTGGTTTTAATATGATCTGATATGCTGTTTTAACATTTGATTGGGAGTCACTCAGAGTTGATTAGAAGATGGGCAACTATATGTCTTTAACTATATGTCTGATTTTGGGAAGTTATGAATTTGAAATATGTTTTTGAAATTAATTATAAGAGCCTTCCCATGAAAAAATGCTGTTCTTTTGAACTCTTAAAAAGCACAATAGGATGGGACTTTGAAGGCGGATCACTGGAGGGAATCAAACAAAGCCAACAATTACAATTAAAGGAGATCTAAATATGATGTAATAATACAGAATGAGGCAAAATATTTAATGTTGGATGTATTGAAGGATATTTGTGAAAAATGGCCATTGAAAATTACTTTAAGCATGTCTGCATTATGCAGGTAGTTTTTAACGTAACGATCATAACAAGAGTCCAGAATTTCAATCTTAAGTCATTGCAGTGATTAAGTGAGACACCAATATGATCATTTTGCTTGACAACTGAAATCCCAGTTCTTCTGGTTGCAGTCATTAAGTAACCACATGGGTCATTAAGCCAACAGAGCCAAAGGAGGGCAGGCAGCTCCTTCCATTCTTTGCATAGAAGAGAACTCCTTTCCTGGACAAGCTGAATGAGGCTTGGATCTTTTCTAAGTAACCTGGATAACTTTGTTATACTGAAATTTGCAAAGAGAATTGTTAAACTTTTGAAAGATTCCGTGAAAAGTGATAGAGAAAGAAAATAAAGGAAATGACGTGCTAGGTCTAGGACATTGAAGGAATCAAAGATCAAAATTGTTAAAAGAGAAAGGAATATAAAGTTGGTTTACATGATTAAGATAAAAATAGATATGTTGTTATCTCTGCTAACCTATAAGAGACTTTTGCTGACCACCACTGAACAACTAAGTTTCAAGATAAGATATATGAGATATATCTTATCTAGATATATCATATAAATAAGATATAAAATATGAGAAGAAGAGACAATTTGTTGCATTTTAACAGAAGGTGACAAGTTACTAAAATTATTTGTACTTGTTCTCATGGAGGGAGAAGTCATTTCTTTATGTATTTATTTTCTTTACTATATTCTTATTTTTTTCTTTCTTGTCATTTCTTTTCTTTTTAGTTTGTATTAGGTTTTATTTTTTTAACTGTAATGTTCAATAAAATTACTATTGAAAATCTTATAAAGCATAAGTATTATTGAGAAAGGTGACTATATAAATGGATTAAATAAATACATAGTCAAATATACTTGAATCTGTAGCATATTTTTAAAGACTTATTACAGGTAGTCCTCTACTTACAACTACAATTGAGCCCAATATTTCTGTTTCCAAATGAGACAGTTGTTAAACGAATTTTGCCTCTTTTTACAAACTTTTTTTTGCCACAATTGTTAGGTGAATCACCGTAGTTAAGTTAGTAACATGGTTGCTAAGTGAATTCTGCTTCCCCGCTGACTTTACATCAGAAAGGTGCAGAAGGTGATCACTTAACATTACAACATGTACCATTGTCAAGCATCTGAATTTTGATCACATGACCAGTTGTTAAGTATGGAAAACAATAATCAGTCACTTTTTTCAGTGCTGTTGTTAATTTTGAACAGTCACTAAATGAACTGTTGTAAATCGAGGATTACCTGTATTTCACTTTTAAAAAGGGAGATATAGTTAGTAGAATAACTCACCCTCGTGAGATGTTAGAACTTGGAGAATGTTTAGGCAGCAATTTATACTTACACAATAAAAACTATAATTTTCACATTAAAGCTTTCTTCCACAGATGGCCTTTCCATGTATCATATAAAATAAATGTATGTATTCATTCAATAGATAATCTGAAAAGGGAAACTTTTTGGAGCAAAACTATCATCTGTGAAATGGCCTTGAAAATTAGCAAATGGTTATTATCGAATACTTCTTATCCACTAGTGACTTTATCTACATGTGTGCTATTTGCATTTCCTTGTAGCAAATCCCAGCCATTTCCAGTGTGGAACGAGAATTTTAATTTCTTGGTAGGAGACCAAATAATAATACAAAGAACACACTCACTATTCTTTCTTAATGACCAGCCACACATTCATTTGGAACTTTTAAGAGGCTATCAGACTGTATTGGTTTCATAAGCGCAATTAAATGTTATGAGTTTAGTTACGATAAGCAATTAATTGGAATGGAATACAGTTCTGATGAGCCATACCTAGCTCTCTTTGGATGTTGTCAGGGACTCCTGTAATAGTCTTTCTCCTTTTCATTTTCTTCGGCCGCCTTACCACACTGTCTGTGTAAATCAAAGACCTCCGTATGCTGGCTTGGCGGTCAAAATTCTCCCCTGATGTACAGTAGAACAAGCAAAGCACCATTATTTTCAAGCACTCTGACATCATGCACTTTCTTCCACTTGCTTATACCAGTAGTAGAAATGAAGAAAAGGCATTAATATATGATGTTAGCACTGTCATACAAAGCAGGAACAGATATAGCACTCTGCAACTATAAGGCTTAAATGTAAAAAAAAAAATGCATATATGGATAATTTCTTAGTGATTTGATCTCCTATGATTTTGGATGATCCGGGATTAGCAAGAAGAATGCCTGGGTTATCAGGTGTCAGCATGAGAAGAAGTTGCTGACCCTTCTACTAATTATCTTTAGGAGAATGTGTTAAAACTTGTTGGATTCACAAAACACTGTAAGTCATAAATATAGACATGTAAACATATCTATATTTGTTTACACAGCAGCCAAATTAAGACCTAATCAGCACAACTAAAAATAGATTTTCAAGTGGAAAACAGTTGACATACATACACATACAGTTACATATAACATCAAAATATACAGAATAATGACTGTATGTTATCAAAAATGATTTATTTATAACCGTATGTTTCTGTAAGTCTTGAGAAAAAAATACGTAAGTGTGGAATTAGGAATATTTTTTACTACATCTAAACCTATTCATAGAATTAGGAATATTTTTTACTAAATCAGCTATCTCTGATCAAAAATATAATATACTCTATTTCATTCTGATCATTCACAAAAAGCATACTAAATCAGAGCATTACTGGATAAACAAACTATAATTATAATGAACTGCTTTTTTACTTGAAATCTCAACTATGTTTAATCTATCACCAGTGGATGCTACATTTGCTGAACCCCTTGAATCAAAATGAGGTTTAAGTAAGTTAAGATGATTCATGATGCATGTAACAAAAGTAAGCCTTATAATTGAGTATGTGCTCCATCATAATGGACCCAACAGCAGTTCTCCAGGTCAGATAGCTATAGACGTTTCCATTTTTTTCCCAGTGAGTTAATAAATTGACTACTTGTCATTACCCATATTTATATTCTGCTCGTTTCTATTCATGCAGATAGATTACAAATCAAATATATGTCACATTTTGGTTTTTGTTTGTATTCACAAAATATTCTATTTAAAAATTTCAGAAAACTAGATTAAGTTCTTTCATCTTGTCTTCGCTGTAGCGAAGAAAAAAATATATACAGATGTTTGAATACTTCTAAACTTAACATTTCTGACTAGCCAAGTTATTTCTCACTGAAAAGTATCTTTAGCATATGCTAGAATGTGCTGTTTATGGATCCTCCCTAGATCAGGTCAATTCATCAGATCAGTTCTAAGGAAAACATGGGATATGAAAATGATTTTAAAGAGATGTTTTAACTCTACACATGAATATTTTCTGGATTATGGCAACACACTAAAGGTAACTGTTTCATCCTCAGTTGCATGGACAAAATTTTGGGGTTTTGAGAAGATGATGTATGTGAGCCCAGACATTCTGTTCTTGTTAGATGAAACGTATCTAAAGTTAGGAGTAAAGGAGCATTTGCAATTGAACAGATTATGAGTTTCAAACCATCAACTCTTCTTCTGTTCAACATACCAGGGAGCCTCTTACATTACTGCTTTTCTTTGAACAGCAGTACTCTATTCCATATTGTAAAAACTACAAAAAAATAAATTCCTCAGAGGTGCCATTGTTGCTGGTGATTGCTCTTGGAAGAAGTGCCAAAAGCCTCTCTTTTCTATAAAAGTACTACAGTTGTCTACATCTCATCCCAATTTATATCAGTATCAGACTTTGCAAATGAGGGAAAGAATTAGATAATAACTAGATATAATCACACTTATAAGGCTCATTTTATTGTTCCTTTTTTCACTATTCTCATCCAGTCTTCAGTTTTCTATCACCAATTAAAATGGCGTTATAAGTGGCCATTTTATAAAATGTTCATGCAGATTCGTAAGGTACTGCTTGAGTTTGTTTAGCACACCCTCTAAATTAAACCTCTTAAGAAAATTGTTTGTTAACTTAAATTTGTACTCCACAATTTTTTCCTATTAATTTCTGAGTCACTTTTTTTGCGATAATTTACATTTATATAGAGCTGTTTAAATTTCACTTGCTAATTGAGGAACAACCTAATGAAGCTAGTTATGTGTAAGCAAATGAAGACTTTTAACTTTTACTTGACAAGATTACTTGGTGATCTACTCCCTTTCCAAATATTTGGGTAAAACCATATCCAGAGACACATAACAGCATTAAGAAAAGAAAAAGTTGCTGGTCTCTGGAAAAGTGTACTACATCTTGTATATCCCATACTGTATATCATGTTCAAAGCAAATTAAATTCCTGCTAATTCATGAGATTAAGTCCACTTCCAAAGCTGATAACAACTCAGCAGCTTGTCCTGTTAACTTAAGTCTTCAGTACATTCATATCAAGTTTTAGTACTAAAATTTATCTTACGAGAAGAGCACTGACAGATGAAAGTAAAAGTGGGAAGGCATTATGTTCTTACAGACAAGTGAAATATCATGTCGATTATTAATTTTTATTTTACAGGCTTTTAATTTTTAAATAAGACATTTAAAGTTAATATTAGTTCAGCAATGTGGCTGGCTTAGACTGACATAAATATATTTCTAAAGAAAAAACAATGGACTCTTATGACCTAGTCCTCTTGTCTCACACAGACCAGAGACATATATTTCATGATATATTTATTTCCTTACCTGAAAAAAACATTTTATCAAGAAAAATAATATTTGTGAGGACAATTTTTTGTGCAAACTTTGTATACTTACTCAAATAAAAATAGCCATGAAGCATGAAAAATGAATGCTTTAGCAGAGTTGAAGTCTTTCGTTTTAGAATCACATTACTCTTTGACCCATTTCTTAAAAACCCCTGTATCTTCCTTTTGTGGGTCAAATCGGATTAAACAGCTGGCATCTTCCCTGTAAAATGTTTTTGACTTACATGTATTTTTTTAATCTTGTATGTACCCATGACTGTGGGAGGAGGATATTTCTGCTAATATAACAGGACTATCCCCAATTCTTTTGTCCTCTTGATATCACACGTTCCTCAAATCTGGAAGGATCTCTACATCCACCAGATTTGGGACGCATGCAGAGACTGCACAACTGAGGAGAAACCAATTTAGTGGAGGCCATGACTTTATCAACAAAGAAACTCCAACTGAATTCTACCATACATTTTTAAGAAGGAAGAAAATAAGGGGTGAAAATCCCCATTTATTAGTTTGCATTAACTATTTAACCTCCACAAACATTGTTTTGTTCTTCCAGGGTACATGGCTTTCTGTTTTATATTTTTTTTCCACTTTTTTTTACTGAACTCTGACCACTGAATTATATTAAAATTCTTGAAGAAGGTAAGACTAATAATATAGTTAAGCAAATATTAGTCACCAAATTGAAAAAGAAAGCAGCTGTTAATTTATTAATGAAAAAAATCAGTTGGTTTAACTGATCTTGTAGATTAGCATGATTACAGTTCAAAAATAGTGCCTTGAGTGTGACACTTCTTTTTAAGCAGGAAAGAACAAAACCCAGATGGAATAAGAATGATGAATCCCTTGTAAAGGACCAAGAATTCAGTTTTCAATCTTTCAATCATGCTTCTCTTCTTGTGCCTCTGAGAAGGAATCTCCATGTTTTCTAAGGAACAGAAACAGCCCTAGAAAGCCATAGACAAGGGTCTTCAAACTTGGCAAATTTAAGACTTGTGGAATTCCTGAGCTAACACAACTCGAGGAAGAATTCTGGGAGTTGAAGTCCACAAGTCTTAAAGCTGTCAAGTTTGAAGAGCCCTGGGCTATATAGAAAACCAGAAATAATGATTGCTTATTTTTTTTTGCATCAACTTCCTAAACTATGACCTAATCTATCATCATATCCAGCAAAAAGTCTCATTCAGCTATGCCTGCAATCTCCTACAGATCTTTTCAGATTCTTGATTAACAGATTTTAGGACTTTCGCTGGTCAACTTTTTTCTTCTACCTGCTTTCCCCCTTGCTTAATAATTGTGGAGAAAATGAAAGCTTGCTAATTATTTTACTTTGCCTTCCTCAGAGAACAATCTTACTTCTGATTTAAATTATTTTATTATGGGACAGCAGTCTCAGACAATTTTATTTTAGGTTATTAAGTGTTACTCATCCTTTTATGTTATTATTATATTATTTCATAATTAAGCCTTAATCCTTTTATGTTATTATTTTTATAATATTCCATAATGACATATATGCTATTTGATGGTTAATGAAATGAGCGAGATATTTTAAAAATAAACTTTTTAAAAAACTAGCAGAAACTTTATAATGAAACAAGTCATTAAAGAACAAAGATTACACTATAGAAAGTTCAGAAGTATAACATTTCAGCATTTTTCAGAATATTTAATCATTCAGCATGAGTTTTGAAGAGGAGAGAGTTCTGATATTGTAAAGTTTAAAGGCCCTGATGCTTATCATCTGTTATCATTATTTAACATAATCAGTACTTTCTATAAAGGTATGATTTTGCTCTAAATATCATAAAGAGATGCCATAAATCCATAAAATTAAAAGCTTACCTGTTACATTAATAGGGATAATATCAGTTGGGATTGCTTGAGCCTGTTGTCGCATCTTTTCCTCTGGAGTTGGCAGTGGAAGAGATTTGGTCCAATTTGTCTGAGTGTTGATGTCAGATAATTCATCAGGAGTTGGTGTTTTGGGTCTTTTGACAGGAATAAGCTTTTCCTCTTCAGGAGAAGGAGTCGAACACTATAAAAAACAGTATATCATTAATTGAAGGGATTTTATAAAATTTGCTTCAAAAATGAGCAAATGATAAATTACACATTTTTTCCAGCTATACATTATCTTATTTTAAATAAAGCACTTCTCCTGTGAACAAGATATTGTGACAGAATTTGAAAAAACATTTTTGATATCTGACTTAATTTCT
Organism: Laticauda colubrina; assembly: GCA_015471245.1. Taxonomy (NCBI): domain Eukaryota; kingdom Metazoa; phylum Chordata; class Lepidosauria; order Squamata; family Elapidae; genus Laticauda; species Laticauda colubrina. Next base: position 13,964,449 of record BLBF01000063.1, on the reverse strand, counting down.
TATGACAGTTTTACGGAAAATTTTTAATAGCCAAAGCAAGAGTAATCCATGTTCAATTCCTTACTAAGCATTTAGTAAAGAAGTAATTGAATATTTAATGATTCTTTCCATTAGTTTTTGAAGAATATTGAAGAATATTCTATATTTACACTTAAAGACAGACAACAGCAAGTCTATTCATTTATAAGCGACAAGTTAGTTTTTCTGCAATATTTGTACTTTCTGAAACGTATTCAAAAGCAAACTCATTTGGGGCTTTCTTTTTTAAAAATTTGATTAGTTTTAACTTTAGCAACAGTGATATATTAATTCTTTTACAAAAGCTATTGTTTTGGATTTCATTATGGAACTGCATACTCCATTTTTTTCTCACAACAAAGTATCTTGAGAGATAGGAAGTTGCAGAGTATCCCAGATTATATTGAAACTACTATGCAACCTTTATACTCCCAACAGTTAATAAATTCTTAAGATTTGATAAACGTGCACTGTAACATTAATTTGACTAAATGACAGCATTTGTTATATAAGAAAACTGAGAATAGAACAAAGTCTGTCTCAAAATTATGTTAATATGGACACATTTATAGGAATTTTTATAATAAATGCAATGGACAAACTACATATCAAGGAATGCAGTTTGGGTTAAAATGCTGCCAAAAATTGAGAATGATTTCACTGAGAACATAAATACTTAATATCCTCTTAGAGTCTTGCCTATTTATGAACATTTCATCATAAATCAACTGTGATGCTCAAACAAGTCATTAAACTAATATATGTATGGCACTGGCAGTTTCCATAAGTTCCCAATAAGATTTCTGACCATCATGGTATCCCGCGGTCACATGATCTGCAACCTTCCCTGCCAGTTTCCCACAAACAAAGTCAATGGGAAAGCCAACAGAAAGTCAAAAATTGTGATCACATGATAACCTCTGTTAATGATGGCAACTGGGGATTGCCAGAATTGAAGTCTCTGAACAACGCAGTGACATGATATTGTGCTTTATGTTCACAACTTTTAGTGATAAAAATTCTGGTCCCAATTATTGCAATTAAGCAAAGACCGTTTATACAGTAAATGCTGTAACCATTTCTTTCATTTCTTAGAAGTGTGTTTCTCTAAAATATGACAGATACCTTAGTGGAGAAAAAAGTACACATTGTGAAGTTGCACCAAAGCAAAGCAATCTTAATCATAGAAACATCTCAACAATAAATCATAAATTACTATTTACTTCCAGGATAGCCTTATAATCAACTGGTTTTATTTTAAATTTTCCCAGGCCAGAACTGGTTTTGAAATTATATAACCGGCAGAAAAGAATATATAATACATAAGAATAAGAAATCTTTCCTTTCTGAGTGCAAGATAGTAGAATGGATTTTTTATTTATTATGCAATAATACCCAAAGAGGATGTTTCTTCTCTCTTAGATTCACTGAGAATGTAATAATACTTCAAGTATGATGCTGCTGTGTGGTAAGCCACAACATTTCAACATAATCATAAAAATACCGATTAACAATGCCAAAATTAGTAACTGTCATCAGATGATGACCCAGGATTGATTTTTTTCAAATATGAAAATAAATAAAATTGCATATATTAAATAGTAAACTATATTTTTGTTGGGAAAGGGCTATACAGCTTTAAATAAATACTGTTTAATACTACAAGATTGCTGACAAAGAGGGAAATCTATGATGGATCCACAGAACAAAATACCAAGGTATTAACCAGCAGAAAGAAAATGAATTTCTCATTTGGTTTTTGCTGTTGAACAATTAAACAGGAATTGATATCTTCTAATAAACAACGTTTTAAAACTTTCTCAATATTTTAGTGCAGTAAAGTATTTTGATTCAAGCACTATTTTTAGTGCAACAAATCCCACTTGGGGTCCTAGCATTACCTAATAGGAAAAGTATTTTTCTAGGTCAGGGATCTCCATACTTGGCAACTTTGAGACAGCATGGCTGTCTGAGGAATTCTGTAAGTTGAAGTCCACAAGTCTTAAAGTTGCCAAGTTTGGAGACCTCTGTTCTAGGTCATTCCAATCTGAATGTTGCTGAGAAAATTTCAGTGTTATTGCAACTGATAAAGAAATGTAAACATGGATGGCTTGCAGCAGCTGAAGTAATGCACTGGCGTTATCAATTACTAAATGTCCTAAAATTTTAATTCTAGAATTCTTAATATTTTGGGAGCGTGAAATTTAAATCCAATATGAGATTATTGTAACAAATAAAACTAGACAAAGGACTTTTTTGGGATCAGAAATTCTTCTGCAGGATCAATGCAAAGAAGAAGCCTACTGTACATTTATCTTCTTTCTCCAGGGATATGTAATCAATCATCAATCAATCAATCCAATACTCACTAAATGAGGGAAGATTCCAACTAATTTAATAGGAAGATGCCCATAACCATTACATAAAAAATCTGCACATTAATGGGTAGAAACACTCCACAAACTAAATAAAATGCAAAAGTAGAGCCTTTCAATTGAAAAAATTGTATATTTTGCATTTATTCAGTTTCACACTATATAGTTAGTAACTTAATTCTCTTAAACAGCAATAGTATGCACATTTAAATGGAGCATATCCAACTGAACAAATGCATTTTTATCTAAAGTACCTAGTTAAACTACACAAATCTAAAACAGGTAAACAGTATCAAGTATGCTCAATATTTGGATGGAAAACAACTAGGAAACCCAGGGTTTTATGCTAGACTGGTAAACTGAACATTTTTCCAGAAGAGAATAACAAACCATATTCAAGAAATCTACTTGGACTGTCAAAATAGATTCAGGAATTGCATCTTGCAGAATTGTTCTCTTAATCTTAATTGATGTCTTTAGGACCTTATATATTAATAGTTTCTTTTCTTGATATAGATTTCCAAGTGCATATGTCTTACATACTTTTATCAAAAAAAGGCTGATGTAGCACATAGAGCTACATTTTAATTGTGGATCCCTATAAATCAAAATTTTTCTGATGCAAAGTTCATTGCATAATGCAGTCATATAAATACATTGAACACATATATCAAAGTCCTATTTATCTTTGTACAATGGTATTTAAAAGTTTATGAACTCTTTTGAATTTTCAATAATCCTGCATAAATATGATCTAAAACATGATCTACTCTCCAAACAAGTTCTAAAACTACCAGTAGATAAAGAATGCCACATTGATTTAGAAATATTGGAAATTCAAAAGATAACTTTTAAGCAACACTGCATTCTTTGTCAGAATGTAAAGTTACTCATTTAAACAAAAATCTACTCCAAACAACACCAAAAGTTGACTATTTTAAAAGATTTGGGAAGAACTTGAATTTTAATCAGTCATGAATCCAGCTGGTTGGTCTTCTGTTTCTTCGTTCATTATCACAGAATTGAAAGATTGTCTTTAAGGGGGACTGAATACATTCATGGAGGATGTGTCTATTAAAGCCTATTAGGCTTAAGTTTTAATGAGGGTAGTAAGTTTTCCACTGAAAGGTAGTAGTATGCTTCAAAATAATTGCAGGGGAAGAATGATAGAAGACAGCCTCCATCTTCTGGTATGAATATCCTACAGTTGATTTTGTGAAACATAATAACTGATTCGGATGACCATTAAGTTAATCTAGCAGGGCTGTTGTTCCTATCACTTTCACCTACATTTTTCGTAAAAATTATCAATTTAGAAAATATTCAAGCAACAGCTTTCTGATTACCTCTTCCTTTTCTAAATCTAAAATTATATCACAAGAACTATACAAAACAACAATAAAATCCCTTTTTCCTGTTACCTTTACACTGTAGGAAGCCAGCTATTTGTGCTGGAATTCTTAGATGCAATAGACATCCTTTTGATGGGCAGAAGTCATGTTGAACCTTGAATGACTAAAGATGCCAGACTGTGTGTATGTGTATTATGCCTATGTTTATAAAAAAATGAGCCATTCAAGTCTCAAAATGACATACAATTTTTTTGATTTTTTTACAATCACATTCAGAGAAGCATTCAGGATTCTTTTCAGCCAAAAAGGAGATTTGGAAGCTGGAAAAGGTCCTTCTGTAAGATGTATGAGTTAGCAAGACCCTAAGAGTTTGTCACTGTTCATTCTTATATGGAAAGTGTTAAGAAAGTTTTGAATTTAAATTAGTTTGGAAATTCAATTTTATGACAAAATGTACAATGCTTTCTGAAAGTTAGTAACTCTCCACAGTGCCCATTTAGAAAATAGGAAAAAAAACAGGACAGCAAAAAAAGGTTCAAATTTGCCAAGAAATGAAATAATATTTTAAAAAGGAATAGAAAATTTAGTGTTATTGCACAGTGTTTTTCCCTGTGACATGAAATAAAGCAGTAGGAGTAATTTTAAAATAAGAGCACTGTTAAGAAGAGGATACTCTAATGTGACAACAGCATCAGGCTGCAGGTATTACAGCTGGATGATTCTGAAGGGGGCTTGATACCTTGATCGTCCATGACATCAAACAACAGCAGGCACTTAAGCAAGACTGAGGGAGGCAGTCTAACAGACTAGACTGTTGGGTGAGAGAGAAAAAGAAAGCAAATGAGTGACAAAGAGAAAATAATGAAAACACACAGACATAAAAAAACAGACAACAGATATTGTATGTATATCAGAGTACAAATAATTTTTAAAAACAGGGAGAAGTTGTTATATACAAACACACCTTTTCCACAGAACATATAATGAATGCAATAGAACAGGGGTCCCCAACCACTGGGCCCTGGACCGGTACCTGTCCGTGGATCATTTCGCAAATAATGAATAATCATGATTAAAATATATATAAAAATATGTTTTTAGTAAAGAAATAGTAAAGAAGCCCTTTACTATCGGGGAAGAATTGATTTTGCCAGTCCTTGAAAAAGTGTTTCTATGTGAAACTGGTCCCTGGTACAAAAAAGGTTGGGGACCACTGCTATAGAAGAACAGAAAAAAGAATATTACTTGGATCAACCAATTCAGTGTGTTTACAAGTGGGAACTGTACTTAAATTAGCATCATCAAGTCTTAACATGACAAGTATCATGTGCCAGGGATTACATGTCTGTGCATAATGATAATCCAGAACCAAGTTAAAATAATATACAACTATGCCTACATCAGGTCAAAGAACTTATCTGTTTAGTCCATATTATTTTCTCTGACAACCAGAGAACGGCCCTGAATAGTGATCTTCCAAATTACCCATTCCTGAACTATTGGGGTCTCTATACCTGGTTGTTAAAACAATCATGAATATTAGATTAATAGAGCACTCAAACTATCTTTCATAGATTTCCATTTAAATGTGGTGAAACACAATATTTATTATTTTAAAATTATGTCTCAGTTATAAGAATTACAGTAGATTTGAGTCTCTATGAAAATGGTTGCCATTGTTACATCAACCAGCATGTCATACATTTTTCAATCGACAGCACTTATGCACCTTCTCAGTATACAGTATTTGATTATCAAGCTTTTAATTAGTACTATATAAACTAAAAGAATGTAGATAACAAAAACTGAACATTTATGTCAGGGGCAGATAATCTGCAGCATCAGAGCTACAGGCAGCCTAACTCTTCTTTTCGTGGTCCTAGGTCCAGTGGTCTGATTTCTATCTATATTGAAGAGGAAATGCATGAAAACTGTAGTCTTAAATCTTAATCCTTATGGGAATGTAAGGATTAAAAATGAAAGGTTGCTAATGTATTATGTGGACAGGAAATTCTCCCTGTCCACATTATCCCTGATCTGGCCCCCATCTACTTAACCTTCAACTACCCATATATAAACTATAACTTTTGGCCATAAAAAGGTTGTTGCTTACTTCATGATGGAAGGTTCTGCAGAACATTAATGCTCTCTAGTCCATTCCATGCCAAATTTCTTGATTTACACCTCCTCCCCACATATTCACCAAAATAAAATGATTTTCCTGGCCTGTTTCTTGTTCTTGCTGAGCTGCCAACATCCACTCTGGACAATTACCTGGTCTTTACCTTGCAGATCACATAAGAAGTAGAGGTACAACATGAACAGAACAGAAATGGAAAGCCAAGCATTTAGAGGTTGGAAAACATGCAGCGATGGGAGCTGAGCCACACATTAATGTTTGGGAAGGAAACAATAACTGATATACAGAGAAAGCTGCTAGAATGGGGCAAGTTGACTAAAGAAAGAGGAAAGGGAGGGATGAGTCAATGATGCATAACACCCAGTTTTCTTTCTGTAAAATGACCCACTCAATATTTTAGTTTATTGTTTTGTGCTAAAGACTCCTGTACTGATTTATAATGTATAAGCTAGCATAACAAGTATGCTATGAGGCATATTAATTAATTCTAAATTTTTATAAGCACTAATGTGCAGGAATACCTTTAATGAAAAATTACCTACAAATAGAAAACTAAAATACTTTCACAGTAAAAATATATGTGATGTTTTTGTTGAAAAAAGACCCATTCTGTTTACTGAAACTTTCAAGCAAATTACTACACAGTATGTTACCTTGATGAACAGGTTGCTTACCTGTAATTGGCTCTTAGAATGGTCATATGTGCATTCACGCAGTCTTTCTTGGGGATTTTCCAAAAGTGAGAAATATTTTGGCAGGAAAGAAGCTTTACTGTTCATGCTTGAGGCTTCTCTTCTATTTCCCTGAGATAATACAGCAGGTACAAGAAGCACTAGAATTTATCCAAAATATTCACTAAAAAGGGGAAGGTGTGTGGGTTGCATGAATGCACAGATGATCTCTGCAAGTCCCATAGTTACAGATAATCAACTCTTTTTCTTCATCGAGGAAGAAAGTGCTAAGTGCTTCTCACATATGGGTAACTCGCAACCTTATCTTCTAGAAGCAAGTAGCTTATCATATGAACACCAAAGACAACACATCTCAGCCAAAGGTAACATCTGTTCAGGATCAAACTGTCATGCAAAAATGCTTGACAATTATCAGTGGTTGAGAACATGTATATTTGCACAATTATAGCTAATACATCACCTTTGGTCCTTTTTGAGCGTACCATACTTGGCAACTCTTATTTGTATACTTTGTTACAATTCTACCTGACTACTGCAATGTGCTCTGATGAGGCTATCTTTGAAAAGTGACCAGAAATTGCTGCTAGTGCAAAATGCTGTAACCTGCACTGGCTGACAATTATCTATCGGACGCTATTTAAGGTTGCTTTCAAAGGTAGGTCTGATTATCTAAGGGACCAACTTTCCTATTATGAACCTGACTGAGTACTTCAATAAGGACAGGCCCTTTTGAAGATTCATTGCCACAAGCTTATCAATCTGGTATACAGAAGAGAGATTTCTCCTATGTGTCTTTCGAATCCTGTAGCATTCCTCCAAATTCCCATTTTCCCAGCAATTAGGAAAATGGCAAAAACATCTCTTTTTTTTTAAATTGAAATGACTAAGGGTAATCAAAATGAGAATAAATTAAGATGGATGTATAGGTAGTCCATGTTTAGCCAGCACCTTGTATAGTGACCATTCTCAGTTATGATGATGAAAATGAAACTTTCCAGCCAATTTTTGCATTTATAACCTTCATAGGTCTTTAAAGCAAAAGAAACTGAAGTAAGATTAGATAAGCACAATTATAGTTTCCAAGGTTCCAGTCCCAATTGTGGTTGCTTAACAAGGATTCTCTGTAGTATCAGTCAAGATGAAGACTAGACTGGGATTTAGCATGTTCTAGAAAATAATGCATTCTGCCTGAAAAAGCTGTCTGTAGCTAGTGACTCCTTCATGGCTCACTGAAGTCTTCAGAATTTCAGTTGATAGTAGTTTAACTGCGGGATTGGCATAATCAGGGGTGGGATTCAACCGGTGTTATTACCAGTTTGGTGATTATGTTTTGCGTGCGCATGCGTGCTTTGAACGTGCGCATGCATGTAGTACACCTAAAGCTGTGCCACCTGGACAGCTGATAAGCACTCCGCAGCATTTGAAAAAGTAATTTTTCACTGCTTTTTCAATCTCAGCTGTGCTGCACAAAGCAGCTGAGGTTGAAAAAGCAGGAAATAAAGGTCAGATAACAGCCCGGGTGGGCAGGTGGGCCAAACAGCAGCAGACACAGAACTGGTTCTGTGTCTGCTGCTGTTCAGAGCTACCAGTTCTATAGAGCCTTGCAGAACTGGTATCATCCCACCCCTGGGCATAATTATATTTGTTGCATAAGCTGTAGGCTTTTCAAAATCAACCTGATTTGGGAACAGCTGTAAATGCTTCATTTGCAACATGTAGCAGCCATATTGCTGACTGATATATCCTATTGGACTTTATCATTTTGACAGTGAATGATCCACACTGATTACTGTTCAACAAGATCAGTACCAAGTGTTCATATTACTGTTCAATTTGGTATTAATATATGAAGCCTGTTTAATTATGTGAAAAATAAACTCAGACAGATTGTAAGCTACCCAGAGTTACCCTATGATAAGATGGGCAGCCAATAAATATAATAAATAAAATTCAGAGATGTCTCATCAATATAGGAAGAATATCCTTATAATCCAAATTGTTCAGCCTTTAAAAAAGTTGTCAAATATTTTTAATTTAATTAATTTAATTCTTTTTAATGTTCATTAATTCTTCCTGATGTTGTTTTGATATTGTTGTTCTCTCTCTCTCTCTCTCTCTCTCTCTCT
>BLBF01000063.1:13912828-13955346 GCA_015471245.1 Laticauda colubrina | reverse complement strand
TGGTATATGGTGTGTCCCAGTGTGCCATCTGTTCTTTTGTAGATTAGTACATCTAGGAATGGTAGTTGTTTGTTTATTTCCGTTTCCATGGTGAACTTGATTTTGGGGTGTGTGTTGTTTAGGTGTGTTAGGAAATTGTTTAGGTTTTCTTTTCCATGGGGCCAAATCACAAATGTGTCATCGATGTATCTTAGCCATAGTTTGGGTTTGTGGGTGGCATTAGCCAGGGCTCTGGATTTGAATTCTTTCATGAACAGGTTTGCAATGACGGATTTACAAACTCAATACAGAAGCCTGATGATGGCAGATGAGATTCTGCTGAAACGTTGCTACAACTTTAAAAGCACTACAATGACGTGGGATAATACCCGAAGGAAGCTAAACAGCACACATGTAAGTACCCGCGAAAGCCTAAGAAAACAAATTTTTATATATATATAATAAAATATTGCATGACGGCATTAAAATTCTACAATTCCTTCCCTCTCTCTACATGGACAGCTTTTTCTTTACTATTTTTTCAAGAAACATCTCAAAATATATTTTTACTCATTAGATTTCCTTTGAGAGAAGTCATGCCTATTTGAGAGTATATGACATATAAATGAACTAATTAAATGCTGCATTTGGGACAGGTGTTACAAAGATATGATGTTATCAATTCACTATGGCACAAATAATTTAAACAAGTAATATAATAAAGAAAACAATCACATTGTGTTCACACTGTACATATCAAAGTACAAACAAGGTAAAGCCAATGAAGGAGTGGTCCTATCATTTATGGTATATTCTATGGGGCAATGTAATCACTACAAAGCCAGGGTATTTACAAGGGAACAACAGTTCTTTCTATTTGTTCATAAAAGCAGCAAAACCTAACCTAGCCAGTTTTTTAAATCAGAGTTTTTGTTTTAAATAGTACATGAGTTTCTACACAGTAATTTTTTTTCCTACAAATTAAACTATTCTAAAGAACTCACACAAGATTATTTTGGGACAGAACATTTTAAAAACTGGTTTATCATTTTCAAATATGGAACATAATATATATCTTGTGCATTTATTTAACTTATGAACATTTCTGCAATATTTTTATTTGTTTTTTTCAAGACTCTGCTGTCTCACCTTCTGTTCAATTTCTTCATAATCATCTTGGTAACTTCCATAGATTGTGTTGGATGGAGATGAAAATGTTGGACCCTGAGAATAGTATTGAGAACTTCTATAGCCATCTCTCCGAAGTTTGTCACATTCTGTAAGTGGTAGAGGAAATATAAGTAAAAGATACAATTAACCGTTGTTGATTTACACATAAATTCCAAACAAGAAGTACAAATAATTCCAAGGAGAACTTACTCATCTGTAACTAGATTTATCCTCTTTAATAATTGAAAAGAAGAAAATGTGGCTAATTGATGTGGCAATACATCACGTACGCCTAAAGGAAAGAAAGGGGATGCCGCGCGGATGTATATCGGATGCAAACCATTCACTGCGCATCCTTTCTATTTTCGTGCTACTAATGATATATAGACGTTCCATGTACCTTTTCTTTCCTCCCTCTTTCCATTTTCAGCTGCAGCGGATGTGAGTTGCGAGGATGCAGAGAGGATACAGCGGACGTTTAACGGGTGATAACGGACATAGAACGTTTGTTGCTCATATGTCGCGGATTTACATTGTACACGGTGGAAAGTTCGTCCGTTCACAAAGTTTTGTGCAGCTCATAACTTCTTGCGTGGATGAAATCGCAGTGGATGGATGCTCGACGGATAGAGAGTATGAAACATGTATGCAATGAGTACACAACGGATGCATAGCGTTTTCCAGCTTTTTTTAACATTTTACATCCTCTTTGCATCCGTAAGTGCAGTGGAACCGGGCCTTTACATAATGCAGGAAACTCAAAACTTCTAGCAAATGGAGCCTGCCTTTGCTAACAAAGAGCATACTGCAAGCAGCAAAGAATACATTGGCAGAATCTTTTATTACATAGATTATGAAGATTATGCAATTCTGAAAGCCACCTATAGAACTGTAAATGCTGTTTTTAAAAATACCTTTTTCTGGTGTAATTGTTGTTTTCCTAATTCAATCTATTTCAAAGAAGGTTTGTTCACTTGGCAAAATGCTGAAGTCTGGTTTTGCATGTAAACTAGGAAGCCTCAATATATTTAGCACATGGGCCAAGGTATCCGTTTCCTCCCATTCTTATGCATTTGGAATTATGTGGAATGTTTAGCATCTGTTCATATGGGTTGTAGAATTTGTGTGTGTGTGTGTGTGTGTGTAAAAGTTAGTTATTTTCCTTTTAGCAGGATGGGAATAGACTATTGATCAAGTCTTGAAAATGTGGTTACATAAATTACATATCATAGTGCATTACTCCAAGTCTCCATGTAGCTGTGGTATATGTGGTACTACATTTATAAAACAGAGAACTTTTGCTGTAATAGCACAAACCACAGTACAAATCATAAATTCAATCCTCTGACTCTTCATAACATTTTATGATGCTTTTTCACTGAATAGAATTCTGATAATATTTTCTTTTAATTATGGTTGTCTATTTTCCATGCCATTTTAATAGCAGAGAAAAACTTTGTTTTATATTATTTCAAATATCGTGTTTTTGAGGAAGAAGCTATTTCACTTCTCACACATGGAACGTTCTAACAACATATACTGCACAATGCATAAAATGCATGAGGGATTTTATTATTTCCTCTAGTGACATACAACCCAGGGGTACAATGCTGGACTACCACTGTTCTAGATTACAATATCTACAGTATTTTTAATAGCCATTATATTTGGGAATTCTCCATTAAATCTATACAGAACATTTTAGTAATCTGAGCACAAGCCATTAATTTATCAATAAGTGCTTAAAATGTGATCATTTTATTTTTTACAATAAAATAAAAATAAACTTCTTAAAGTTTAATATAAACGATTAAAACCAAAAGAAATCTTTATAGGAGAATAAACTACTTGAGTTCTTTGTAAAAGTATCTTCAAGTAAATCAGTAAGTCCCCTAGTAACAACGGCAAATCCATGTTGTCTTTTTGATAGTGATATGACACTGATTTGCGATGCCTTTCCCCCCAGGATATTTGTTTTTCAAATTCTCATACTTCACAGTGCTGAGATTTCAGTTCTTGATGATATTCTATCTACACCCCAACCTTGCTTAGGTTTTTCAAGATTTGTCATGAACACTTACATGCTGCCACCTGCCAAATTAAGGAGTTAACCCCTTGTTAAAAGCAATTTTCTGTACTCCAACTTCTTTCCACTGAGCAAAGCAGAAAAAGGAAGAAAATACCAGAAATAGGGAAGAAATGGCCTTGCAATGTGCCCCACATTTTGGACCCATCTGTTATAATCTATAGATATTCCACTAGAAAAAGGTAGCTAATGAGATATTTCCCATCTCTTTTTACAGATATACATTTTTATCATTACAATACAAGTAATGAACACACAAGACTGGCTAATTTGTTTCAGAATTAAAGACTGACCATCTTTTCAACAAATTTTCTCCAAAAAGGAATGGTGGCAACTTATCGGTAGTTATTGAAAATCATTGAGTCCTCATATGAGAACATAGTTTTTAGAGCATGCTCAAACCTTTTCTTCAGCTTTAGATTACGCTCTGGATGTTCTCCAAATCAGCATTAATCTCTTCAATGTTTTCCAATTAATTCATTAATGCAGATTTATGTGACAAAAAAAAACCCAAGCCAAACTATCTGTTAAGCCATTGTTGCATCTGAACTACGTATCAGAAAGCCCCTCAAAGCGAATGGAATGGAATGGAATAGAACATTTATGGTCACTTTAAATATACACTAATCAACATACATTCCAATGAAATTATACTTCTGTTTTATAAGAATAGCTGAAAATTAATATGGATGTTTATAAAATGGTTTTATCAATTAAAAATGGCCACAGTAGTACAAAGCATAGTTAATATAATTGCAACAGCTATCTATCTGGATCATAAATGGACTTTTAAATGCAAACTTTTTGATTCTGATAAAGATCTATTTCTGTCTAATGATCTAAATATGGCAACCCTCAGCAATGAAATTTGCATCAAGTGGAACAGGACTCATTTCTATAGACTTAAAAAAAAACCTTATCAGGAGCAGAAATGAGATGCCACAAGGACTGTTTCATATCAAGCTTAGTTTTTTTAAAAAAAATGCTAACAGCAGCATTTGGGCTGTTTCTGGAAAAAAAAAATCCCAGCCTGGAATATAAAGCAGGTTCATGAACTATGTCCACAGCATATTTCACTGCAGTTTTTTGGGGGGGAGATACCTTTCTTTTTTTAACTGAGTCAGGAATTCCAACAGATTAGCAAAAGGCTGGTTGATTGTTACAATCAACAACAATTATATAATTATTAACTGCTTAGTTCTCTATAGCTTGTGTTCTGACCCAACCGGGTTCCCAAAGAGCAAACACAGACAAAGGCAGCAGCCCCCACCTTTTAAGGTTTAATAACGAATTCTGTTCTGAAGGCTGCTTTCCACTAATTAGCTCTGACAAGAAACAGCCTTCCCAAGTTGTTCGTCAAGGCTGCCAAAAACCCAGAGATAAGAACTAATTTACAAAATTTTCCAAATACAACTAAGATATCCACCAGTCGAGTTTCAGAGCTTCTTTGCTATCTGCAAAGAAAAAGCTTTTCCAAACCTAGCTTTTATCCTCTTGAGGAAGGGGCCATTACCTTGCAGCCTTACTCCTGAGTTGCCTGTGCTGCTGTAATTGTTCTTTCTTCTGAGCAATCCCTCATGCACTTGGCACAGGCTCCTCGGGAACCTCTTCATCACTGCTGCCCCCACAATCTCTGAAGGCAGCAGTCCATTCCCTGATGGTCCTGGCCCTACATCAGAGTCCTCGCTCTCCTCAGCCATGTACCTCTTGCCGGCTAACCATAACAAGCTTGATACAAAGGCACTATGTAGGCATATGTCAAACATAACTATTTTCTCCCCAAACAGACAAATAATAAATAACATTCAGATATCCTCCTCTAAACCCAATCTTTCATTAGCTTTAGGGTCAGTGCAACAAGTTGCAGTCTCCCCTCAAACACAGACTGGACTGGACACATTCGCTGCAGCAAACTATTTATATAGATTTCAAATTAAAATACACTTTTCGAGATGAAAGTTGACTGATTCATTCACTGGTCACTTTCTTGGTTCATAGGACAATCATGAGAAGAATCATGGGAACAATGAGTTGTACTCAATTATAATAATCATCAGAAGATGTAGTGCAACAGAAACAGAATCTCTGTATTCACAACCCCCTGAAATCTATTCCAGGGAACTGGAACATACTGTGGAGCCAATCTGAAGGCCTCACTAAGACATACAACATTCACTGCATGAATGCCATTACAGCAACGTTGGAGGTAATCCAATTATGGATGAAGAATTAACATCAGGGCTGTTTTACACGTTAATGACTATTTTGTGATTATTTTTGTGTTTTAATTTTGTTGTATATGCATTTGTTTTTATTCACTTTTTATTATCATTAACCATCTCAAGTAATGTATTATTAATGTATTCGAGATGAACACCATATAAATCAATTAAATAAAACATTTTAAGCTAACTGACATAAAGTAGAGACAGGGCTTGCATCTCCAGCATTCAAAGAAAGCACTAAAGTCATTGGCTGAATTCTTCAAATCCTGTCAGGCAGAGAAAGAACACTGAATGCAACTAGCGCCTTAAATTTATCATCTGGTCAGAGAAGAAACAGGAACAGATGGATGAGGATTTGCAGAGATAACCAAAGAAGAAGGTTTAGCAACAAGATGTGTTTCTTTAGTAGGTATGATATCTAGATTACAGTGGAGGCCCACTGCTGGAACAAAAGCGTTATTTCAAAATTAATAATAATTTAAGTTCCTTAATAAGTACCAACTTGCCAAATATCCAGAGAGAACTGAGTATTGATGATTCATGTTATGTTCTAAGCAATAAAGGTTGGGAAGCATGCTTCACCCTTTACGTATAGGTAAACAATAATTAACTACATTTATTTTCACAATGGAGAGATAAGGAGGCATGACTGAAGCAATCACTCCTGATTATCCATAAATGCACAGGATAGATATCTAAATTACTTAAAGACAAATGGACAGGATCACCTTGAGCACTCCGTAGTGACAGTCTGTTAACAAATATCATCTGCAAAAGACTGTTTGGTTTTGTGGCCCCCTTCCCCATTATGCCTCTTGGGTTTTCTACTTACCGTATTTTTCTGTCTGTAAGACGCCCCCATGTATAGGATGCCACACTTTTTTTACCCAAAATTCAGAAATTAATCTTTTAAGAAATTGGAAGTTTTGTTCGTGAAGCTAGTTTGCAGAAAAAAGGTATCAGCAGTTTCGCAACTGAGGTTCTCCTCTCAAAAGATGTCCCTCCATTTTTAGGTAAATATTTTAAAGAAAAGGTATCATCTCATATATGGAAAAGGGCGTTGGTACTTACCTGATATGCCCATTCTCTGTGAGCTGTGAAGAGCATCCAGAAATGGGTGGGTGCTTCAGTCTCTTCTGGAAAGACTGGGCTTAAAACTCCGGGAAGCTCCTCCTTCTCCACGGGACTCCTCCTCAGCGCCCCCCAGTTTTGCAAAGACTGAGTGCCAAAGTCCGGACCTCGTCACCTAATCTAGATCCCTGACTGGAATGGAACCCCACCAGATGAAAAGAAATGGGTGGGGCTGGATGCTCTCCACAGCTTACAGAGAATGGGTGTATCATGTAAGGACCAACGCCCTTTCTCCCATGAGCTGTTCAGAGCATCCAGAAATGGGACATACCAAAGCTTGGCCTGTCCTTAGGGAGGGACTCCGTCTGGATTGAAATCCACTCCTATACTCTGTGGACCCTCTGCAGGACTCTTCTGCCAAATGAAGCATCCACTGAGGCATAGACATCAATTTTATAATTTCTGACAAAGGGCAATGGTGAAGCCCAAGCTGCCGCTCTGCAAATTTCATCTATGGAGGCCTGTGTGGCCCATGCTGCTGCGTTGCCACACTCCTTGTTGAGTGGGCTGTAATGCCCTTAGGAACTGAGATGGACTGGCATTCGTAACATTTAGCCATGGTGGCTCTCAACCATCTACTGATGGTGGTGGATGATACTTTTTGTCCTAAAGTGGATGGGTTGAAGGACAGAAATAGAGCTTCAGATTTTCGGAATGCCGCTGTGTGGTTTAGATAGATGCCTAAGGCCCTTCGCATGTCAAAGTCTATGCTGTTGATGTTCCAGTCTATGAGATGGTTACAGACAGAAATTTGGAAGGACCAACTCCTGCGTTCTGTGGAAGGTTGAATTTACTTTAGGAGTGAACGATGGATCCAAATGGAGAATCACTCTGTCCGCATGAAAAAAGCACAGTTCCTTACGCATTGACAATATCGCCAATTTGGAAATTCTTCTAGCTGATGTGATAGCAATTAGGAAGGCCACCTTATATGTCAGGAATTTAAGACTAGTGGTTCTTAGAGGCTCGAACGGACCAGTTGTAAGAGCGGTTAACACCTTGTTGAGATCCCAGGTGGGATAGAGGTGAATTACAGGAGGTCGTAAGTTTGCAGCCTTGAGAAAACTGCGGAAACGTGGATGGTACGCTATGGAATGAAGGTTACCCCAGGATATCACCGAGGCTAAGGCCACCACCTGTCTACGTAACGTATTTGGAGATAGGCCCTTGGTCAACCCGTCCTGCAAAAAAACCAATAATTGTCCTATTGATGGAGCAGTTGGGTTGATCTTAGACCCCTGGCACCAGCGATAAAAAGCCAACTACGTGGCCTCATATATACGATTTGTTGAGGCCCATCTGGATGCCTGAATAGTGGCAATAGCATCCTCTGAAATTTGTTGGGCCCTTAAACGGCTCCTCTCAACCTCCATAAGGCTAGACTGAACCATTGTGGGTTCCGGTGAAGTATCGGCCCTTGGGAGAGGGAAACCTTCTACGGTGGAATTTTCCAAAGTTGTTCTCTCAACAGGTCCTGTAAATCTGTGAACCACGTTCACCTGGGCCAGTAAGGGGTGACCAATACCAATTCTACTCGTTCCTCCAATAACTTCTGGATCAACCTGGGTATTACTGGGAGTGGAGGAAACGCATATCAAAGTCCGGGAGGCCACGGACATTGCAGGGTATTGACGGCCTCCGCCCCCTGAGTCGGGTACCCTGAAATATGCCGGGGCAATTGGGCATTGAGAGGAGAGGCAAATCGATCGATCACCGGTTGCCCAAACCTCCGCACTGCTTCCTGGAAGACAGCCGGGTGTATGCGCCACTCTGCCTGATCTATCGTGGCCCTGCTGAGCCAGTCTGCTTGTGTGTTTAATGCCCCTGCTATGTGTTCTGCCTTGATCGAAGACAGATTGGCCTCAGCTCATTTGAACAACTTGGTCATCTCCAGCATCAGAAGTTTGGAATGAGTCGTCCCCCCCGTCTGTTTACGTGGGCCTTGGTTGTGGTATTGTCTGTCAAGACCAGAAAGTGGAGTGAATGGAAAAGGGGTAGAAAACTGCGTAAGGCCAGGTGAACTGCTCACAGTTCCAACAGGTTGATGCTTTGTGATTGTTCGGAAATAGTCCAAATTCCTTGTGCAGTGTGGGATTGGAAGTGAACTCTCCATCCTTCCAGGCTGGCATCGGTTGTGATCGTTACCCTGTGAGGTTCCTTGAAAGGGCACCCCCGTTTATCTTTTTTTCCAACCACCAGTGGAGCGATCGGAAAGCGTTGTGTGGTACTTTGTTTGGACATTGGAGGTGGCTCTTCCAGATCGCTGGAAAGGTAGCAGGAACCACTGCAGCTCTCTAGAATGAAATCAAGCCCAAGGCACAATGGAAATACAAGAAATCAGTTTCCCTAACAGTTGAGACAGCAATGCCAGGGAAACCCTCTTTAAGGCCCTGATCTCTTTGGCCAAAGACTGAATACTGTTTAACCTGTCCTGAGAGAAAAAGACCTTACCCTCTACGGTATCTATTACTGCCCCCAAATAAACTAGCCTAGTTGAGGGGATCAAGTGGCTTTTATCCCAATTTATGGAAAAGCCATGACCCTGAAGGGTCTCCAGAGTAAATTGGCATCCAATTTTGCTTGATGTCTGGAAGATGATAAAATTAAAATATCATCCAGATAACACTGTAAATGGACAGATTTGATCCTGGGCGAGGCAGCCAATGCCGTGAGGACCTTGGTAAAAGTCCTAGGAGCTGAAGCCAGACCGAATGTCAGGGAGATATATTCGTAGTGCTGATCACAATAGCAAAATCTAAGATATCTGTCGCAGGCAGGTCTGATTGGTATATGTAGATAAGCTTCTGTAAGATCTATAGAGCTCATGATATCGTTCTCTCCGATGCTAAGCAGAATTGACTGGAGAGTCATCTTGAATTTTCGATAGACCAAAGATTTATTCAAACGCTTTAGGTCCAGAATTGCCCTCCAGCCCCCCGAACTCTTTGGGACCACGAACAATAGAGAGTAACAGCCTTGACCCCGCTGTTCAGATGGAACCTCTCTAATGGCCTTAATATGCAGAAGATGATTGATAGCCTCCTGATAACCCCTCCTGATAACCCCTCTTAATGGGGTCTGTGGACCTAGGGCTCCTAATGAAAAAGTGCGGGGGGGGGGGAGGATTGAAACTCCAGCACCAAGCCAAACCTAATAGTGTCCTTGACCCACGGATCAGAGGTGGAGCTGTCCCATTTATCGGCAAACAGTTTTAACCGTCCTCCAATGGGAACTGCTGTCAAGGGCTCACTTGGGGCGACGAAAGAATCAGCCTCTAGTGCCACTGGGGTTTCTATTATTTTGGCCTCACCGCTGACCTCTATCGGAAGATCCTGGCCTATCTTGTCTAAAACTGGGCCTGTAGCCTGATGTTCTCTGAGATCTGGGAACGTAGGGGCCCTGATAGTAGGACCGAAAGGAACCCCTTTGAAACAACTGGGGCATTCTGTTTTCAGACCTACGAAAAAGAGGGGGAAGCACTTTTTTCTTGTTTCTATTTTCTATAAGGAGGGGCTCCAAGACACTGCCAAATAATTTTTTCCCCGATATTGCGGCTGATGCCAACTTGCATTTATGCTTGGTAACCGCCTGCCAATGTCAGAGCCATAGCAGTCTCCATGCTGAAACGTGAGATGCTATGGCCCTAGACGAGAATTTGACTGCATTAAATGTGCCGTCGGCGGAGAACTCAGTGGCTGCCATAATTTTAGCTATGTCCTGGTGAGCTCTGACATTTGATGCCGGCAATAAATCCTTCAGGTGGGAGAGCCATTGGAGGGAGGAACGTGTAGAAAAAGGATGCAGCTGTAGCTGCCTTAATGGCCCAAGCATCAGAAACGTGCGCCCTACGGAGTGCTAACTCTGCCCTCTTTTCTTCTGGTATCAGGGCTTCCTCGGCCTCGTTAGGGAAGGTGGAAGAAGAGGCCAGTGCCACAATGGGTTCATCCACCTCAGACGTTTTGAGAAAATTTGCAAACTCTGGTGCCAAATTAAAATATCGCTTATCGTATCCTGTTGGGGCTGGGTATGATGCTGCTGATGCCCATTGATTTTGTACTGATTCAGCAAACATATGAGGGACAAGGATCGTTTCTGCCTCATTAGTCGGTTGAGATAATATTAGGTCCTGGGATTCATCCTGAGACCTTGTTAGTAATGGATGAGGGCCTTGAGGCCTTCGTCATCTGACATTCCCCATTCTAGCGGGTCCGCCTCTGACAGCTCCAAGTCCATCTGATGGATCAACCCCCCCCCCCTCCATGGAAACCTCCTGGTTCTCAAAATTCACCTCCTCCTATAGGCCCTGGCCGGTATGTTAGGAATATTGGGGAATACCTGAAATTGATGTTGTTGGGTATGCCCAAAGGAGTGGGCGGACAAGGATCCCACATCCAAAGTGGTCGAGAAGTGTCTGGTCCAGATGGATTGCTAAACTCCAGCCACAATGCCCCTTTGAATCGCCATCTCCATCTATTGCCTCATTTCTATGGGAATAGACTCAGGTAATCCCTCCTCTTGTCTTAGGCCGGCGGCCGTAGGGGTGAAGGTTGCCTCAGGAATTGGCCGGTCAGTGCTCAATGAAGGAGGCCGGCGGCCGTAGGGGTGAAGGTTGCCTCAGGAATTGGCCGGTCAGTGCTCAATGAAGGAGATGTGCCTATGGGGGGTTGTCTCAGAACAGCCTGTCTATGCTGGGTAGATAAGTCCAAGGGCCCCATCAATGGGTTTGGGTTATGATCAGTCATGGCCATCTTGTCTGCCTCCCTGGCTTGTTTTTGCAATTGTCTTTCCAATGCTAGGTGCCTTCTATGGGCATCTTTATCTGCTGCCTTAGAGGCCTTTTTGAGACCCACAGGATTGTCATGGGGGTTACTTGGCTTGGAGCGGAAAGCGTTGTAATGTTTCATTTTGTATGATATTGTTGTGCCCTCATTTTTAACTATCTTATTTCCCCAACAATTAAGTTTTTATTATTCTTTCTAGAGAAAATCCACTGAGGAAGAAAGATAGAACTGCTACACAATACCTTTTCACTGCAGGAGTAAAAACTCTGTATGGAATCATTCCATTTTTCTGACCACAGTTGAAGATATATTTTCACATCCTGCTTCACTTCACTTGAACCAACAGATATTCAAGCATTTCTATTCTTGTCAACCACTTTTGAAACCAACGCTTTATCATGTGAGGTGAGAAATTACAGAGCACAGAGATTTTCACTTAGGAATACATTTTCCATACTGAGATTAGGGCAGCACTTTTTCCAACTAAAATCTACTGCATAAAACCATATGTCATTTAATATTGAGCACTATAACTGTTTTGTTCAGAAAACACACAAGGTAGACCGGGTTCCAACAACAAATACTTTATTCTTTAACTAGTCAGTAAATAGGAACACTTGGCTGAAGCCGAGGCCAGCCTTTTATACAGGCTGGCTTGCCTGCTTGTAGCCAATGGCAGTTGCTTAAATTTGCCGCCTTTCAGCAGCTCTTTGGATTGGTTCCTAGTGAACCAATCCAATGCTTAGTTTATTTGACCAATCAGGTTTGCAGATTTGGAGTCACCCAATTTACATATAGAACACCCCTCCCCTCTTAGTTCAGTCCTACATGGTGACGTAGTCTCGCAGGTAGGTGGGGCTTTTCCGGACTCGACTTGACTTGCGCGGTTCATTCTTAGTGAAGACTTCGACCGGTTCGGATGGGGCTGCTGTGTCGTCCGTTCTTCTCCCTGGAACCGTCTGGAAGGGTGAGTCAGCCATTTTACCGCCGCCTGAGTTTCTTAGGCTGGTGGTTTTGCCGCTCCCTCCCGTTTCCTCCGGGCAGGTCGTGCTGGCCTGCCTAGCCCCTTCCGATGGGCTCTTCACGCAAGTCTCTCCAAACAGTGAGTCTTTTATTTGCTCTTTTTGTTCATATGTTTCATTGGTTTTATTTTTTAGTGGTTCTTTATTTAATTCTCGCATTTCCCCCCCCACCTTAGTTGGCAATTCATCAGTTTTTTCGACGAGTGGTTGTATGTCTGTGGTTCTTTCTATATTTCGGGATCGAAGCTGGTCTATGTGCCGCTTCCATTCCCTGCCATCATCCACTGTTAACCGGTAGGATTTGGGGCCTGTTATTTGGGTAATTTGTCCTGGTAGCCATACTGGGTCCCCAGTGAAGTTTTTGGCGTAGACTAAATTGCCAATTCCAAATTTTCTAAACCGTGTAGAGGAGTCGGGGGGGTTTTCTGGCGTGAATTCTGGGTGCAATCTATCAAGGTGTGACCTTAGTTTTCTTCCCATGAGTAGCTCTGCGGGGGACTTGTTGGTTGTGGTACTGGGTGTTATGTGCTGGAGTGTGAGCAATCGGTTAATTTTTTGCTGTACATCTCCAGTGTCCATTTTTTCGAACCCTTCCTTTTTAAATCGGACCATTCTCTCTGCCCTACCATTTGCAGCCGGATGGGCCGGCGCGGTTAGGGCATGTCTAATACCTAGGGAGGCTAGGTATTGTTCAAAGTGTAGGCTGGTCAGTAGTGGTCCATTATCGGACACGAGGACGTCCGGAATGCCATGGGTGGCAAAAAGGATGTCCAGTTGTTTTATTACTAATTCAGTTGTTGTTGATGGCATAATTTTTACTTCTAACAAGTTAGAATAGGCGTCTACAACAATCAGAAAGGTATGTCCTTTAGTTGGACCAGCGAAATCGATGTGGATTCATGACCAGGGGCCCCGTGGGATTTCCCAATCTCTAATGGGTGCTTTGGATGGAGATGGTCTAATTGCTTGACATTTGTTACACGAGGTTACCCAGTATTCTATGTCCCTATCAATACCCGGCCACCAGACATAACTTCTAGCAAGGCTTTTCATTTTTACAATCCCCGGGTGACCTTCGTGTAGCATACTAAGTACCCTAGGTTGTAGTTTGTTAGGAATAACCACCAGATCACCCCACAGTAACCAACCTTTTTGAATAGAAAGTTCGGTTTGTCTGGTCCGGAAAGGTTTAAAGTTTTCAGTTTTTTGATTTTCCGGCCAGCCTTTACCTACCCAGTTAAGAACACGGGCAGTCAAAGAGTCTTTTGCGGTGGCTCTGGCGACATCATATGCTGATATGGGTAGATCGGGGCAAGTCTCTATTTGTAGTGCTGTCATCGCTGGTGCCGGGTCTTCTTCAGTCGCTGGCAAGGGTGCTCTACTTAAAGCGTCCGCAGGTGAAATCTGTTTCCCCGGTTGGTGTGTCAGAGTGTATGAGTAGGCTGCTAGGAACTCTGACCATCTAGTCATTCTTGGGGAGAGGATATTTGGTGTAGGTTTGTTTCCCGCCAAAATTCCTATTAGCGGTTTGTGGTCTGTTATAATTTGAAAAGTCCGCCCGTATAGGTACTCGTGGAAACGTTTCACTCCTGCGACAATTGCTAGTGCCTCTCTGTCCAATTGGCTGTAATTCTGCTCGGTTTTAGATAAAGTCCTTGAATAATATGCGACGGGCGCTTCTCTGCCATCAGGTAGTTGGTGGCTTAGGATGGCACCTACTCCGAATGGGGAGGCGTCGCAGGTCACTCTTAAGGGCAGTGTGTTGCTAAATTGAATGAGAACGTTTGATGATGTTAGCAAGCTTTTAATTTTTTGGAAGGCTTGCTTTTCTCTGTAACCCCAAGTCCAAATTGCTTTTTTGTCTAAAAGACGGTGCAATGGTTCTGCTATAGTGGCCTTATTTGGCAGGAATACATTATAGAAGTTAATTAGTCCTAAAAAGGCTTGTAATTCGGTCTTGTTTTTTGGTTCTGGTGCGTTTTTAATCACTTTAATCTTTTTGCCTGTAGGGTGTATACCCTCTCCGTCTATTAAATAGCCCAGGCATTTGACACTATTCTTAATTAGGCAACACTTTTCTCTTTTCACTTTGAGGCCAGATTCTCTGAACTTAGTTAGTACTTCTTTGAGTCTGTTTTTTAATTGGGTTTCATCTTTGGCTGAGATCAGGACGTCGTCAAAATATGGTACGACTCCTTGTATGCCATTTGGGAGGCATTCCATTAGACTTTGGAAAACGCCTGGGGAAAACTCACTCCAAATTGGTGTCGGTGACATTTGAATGCACCCTTATGTGTGACTATAGTCTGTGCTTCAGCAGTTTCTGGGTCCATTGGGAGCTGTTAATAGGCTTGTGCTAAGTCAAGTTTAGCAAAAACTTTTCCTTTTCCCAGGGAGTGAAGCAAATGCTGGACTACAGGCACCGGGTATGCGCTTGGTTGTAATGCGTGGTTCAGGGTAGCCTTATAGTCACCACAGATTCTAACGGACCCGTTGGGTTTGACCGGTGTGACTATTGGTGTTTCCCACTTGGCATGGTCCACAGGTTCTAACACCCCTTGGGCTATTAATTTGTCCAGCTGTTCCTCTATTTTTGCCTTTAGTGCAAAAGGAACTCGCCTGGCTTTTATTCTTCGTGGGGCTATTTGGGGGTTTAGACTGAAAGAAATGGGATTTCCCCGATACTTGCCAAGTGAGCCGTCAAAAACGTCCTGGAATTCTCGGATGAGGTCGTCTTTCCAGCCGGTTGTAGTCACTCAATCGATCCCGGTCATCCCGATGCCCAATGGCGCGAACCATTCGATGCCCAGGAGACTTGGTCTGTCTCGGTCGACTATGGTCAGGGGTAGCACCTTGACGTGTTGTTTGTAGGCGACTCGGAAATGTCCCATGCCGACTACAGGGATTTGGTTTCCCTGGTAGTCCTGGAGAGTTAGGTGCTGCTTCTGTAATTCTTTGGGTTTGATACCTGGGACTAGCTGTTTTATTGTGTCCCACGATACCATGGAGAGGAAGGACCCCAAGTCCACTTCCATCTTGCAGTGTTTTCCTTCGATTTTTACAATGACTTTAACTTTCTTCCCGCTTCCCGTCTGAGCGCTCTTTATAGTGACAGTTTGGTGTGTATTGGCTCGCTTCTCTTGTTGCCACTTTCTCTCAGCTCGTTTAGGGTCAATTTCTCGTGTTGGGGAATTTCTGCGTCTCATTGGGCTGTAGCTTTTTTTGTTCCTTCAGACTTTCTCGATGTGCCCTCGTTTCTTGCAATGCCTGCAGATGGCATCGAGAAATCTGCATTCAGCTCGGGAATGGTTTCCTCCGCAGCCAGCGCACTCCCGCCAATTCCTTCTTTCGCGCTCTTTTCTGTTCGTGAGCAAACGGTGGATCTCGTCGTCTTCTTCGCTCGATTCGAATGTTTCGCCAGACTCTTCGTAGTGGGTTGTGGTGGCAGGCTGCTTTCTGTCTTTGGTTGGGTTTGTTTCTTCGCTGTGTGTGTTCATCTTTTTCATTGCGAAGGCCGATTTTTTCGCGGCTTCAGCGGCTGTGGCTTCCGCGATGGCTTCGGTCACGGTGATGTTGGGCTTGTTGAGTAATTTACTCTGTGCGGTCAAGTCTCTCAGACCCAATACCACGCGATCCCTCATCGCTTCGTCAATGTTCAAGAAATCACACTCACCCCCTAATTGTCTAAGGGCAGCAATGAAATCGGCAACGGTCTCTCCCTTTCTCTGGTCTCTGCGGTAAAATTCGTGTTGCTTTATTAAGTTTGACACCATCGGAGCGTAGTGTGCTTTGAGGATTCTTTGCAATTCTGGCCACGTTAGTTGTTTAACGTCTCGGGGCTTCGCAAGGGCCTTTGCCATCTTGAAAACCGTTGGCCCACAGTGAGTCAGGAACACAGCTCTCTTGCGTTGCTCTGAAATGTCTTCCATTTCATTGCTCTCCAAATACATCTGGAAGCGATCTGCATAGGAATCCCAATCCTCTTTGTTGGGATTGAAGGGTGCGGGCGGTGTGTTGTTTCCAGGCATCTTGGTTGTCATCTGGACTTCTTATCACTGCGTGCAGGTTTTTTCGTTCAGGACGATCCCATCCTCGTCGCCAGTGTTTTGTTCAGAAAACACACGAGGTAGACCGGGTTCCAACAACAAATACTTTATTCTTTAACTAGTCAATAAATAGGAACACTTGGCTGAAGCCGAGGCTAGCCTTTTATACAGGCTGGCTTGCCTGCTTGTAGCCAATGGCAGTTGCTTAAATTTGCCGCCTTTCAGCAGCTCTTTGGATTGGTTCCTAGTGAACCAATCCAATGCTTAGTTTATTTGACCAATCAGGTTTGCAGATTTGGAGTCACCCAATTTACATATAGAACAATAACAAATTAAAAACCACCTCATTAAATACTTCTGGAAGTAAAAGGGTTGATATTTTTATATTAAATATTTGTTATTCGGTTACTAACTTCTACTGTTACATTAAATAATTAATTACATTATTCAAACAGCTTTGCCTACAATGAACTTTTCAAACAGCAGTGCCTGATATTCTAACTTCATGCTTTCAATACTCATGTACAAAACAAACCCTACCCAAGATATCAGCTAAGATTTTTTTGAAAGGAACTTCAATATAATGCAAAAATGAAAATAGTGCATTGAGAACAGTTTTTCAGCTATCACCTTGTATTTCAGACCACCCTTTTATTTTCAGAATATCTTAGCAGCTACCATTCTTCTAAATTCTGTGTCAAAATAATTTAATAAATACCAGGCTATAGAAATGAACTAATCTGAACTAATCGTTTGTCGTAATACTTTCTAAGCAATTTGTGCCTTTTCTATATTCTAATTTTTTTCTCTACTGGATGTTCTAAGACTGGGAATTCTCATTTCCTGGGTTTTGGACAGGGATTAAAGGCAACATTGTGCATTAAGCTTCAAAGTGACAGAACAAACCTGTTTGGTTCCCCAAACACATTAGTGAAAATAAAGTTTGTGAATGAAGTTTGGAAAAACCGGAAACTGGAAAAACTGAAAAAATTAAGGACTTTGAAAGAGAAGTGAACCCTTAAGGAAACGAAAGGTGGCATGGGTGTGATCTTATTGACCGAACATGTATATTTGTAAAGTTCCTACCTCTCAACATGGACTTCAGATTCAATTTGGCCTGACGATGCAGCTCCTCTACACAGGGTGGCCTGGTGGAAGGTAAAAAAACATTCTCCTGCTGATGCCAGGGAGCGGTATAATGAACTGTCCATCTACTCTCTTCATCTAGGTTGGAGACAGCTATAAAAGAATGGAAAGACAAAAATTAATTTAATGCTGTGTGAAACACTAAAAGTTAAAAGAATGAAATAACTTGATCAACTCAGAGAAATGAAAGGAGTAATAACAACCATTTTGATTGCTCACTCTATTTTATATGTAGAAAGGCTTTTATGTGGTTTGCTACAACACAGTCTTGAAAAACAGTGTAAAGCATTTGTATTATGTTTTTTGAAGTATTTTTTTTCAATTTCCTTCTGTGTTTATTTATGGCAGCTAACATGTGACTCCAACTGAAGGCAATAGAGTATCTTATATCTTTCAGATATAGTTTTTTTTAATGAATGCAATACAATAACATATAACAAAACAACACATTCAGCAGCAAGCAACAACACACTTCAAATGAAACAAAGACTCAAATAATTTCCCAAAAACGCTTTGGAGGACCCAGGACTTAACATAGCACATGCAGCTAAGGCCCGGTCTGACCTCAGAGGATATTCATTAGTATTGTACAACTCTAATGGAGTAGGATTGTGATTTCAAAGGATATGTAGCAAAATGTGTTAGTGCAAGAAACATATTCAGATGACTGGCATCTCTGGAAGTCTTAGCATTTTTATTAGAACTTTATTATTAAAAATAAGCCCTGAGTGGTATCAAATAAATACCCAATTATTTATTTAATTAGTTCCACCTTTCCTCACTAAAAAGAATGAAAATACTTACACAAATATCTTCAGAAACAGTGTATATAATAACATGGGACATTCTTCTATCCTCCCACCTTGTCTGATTTTAAAAATTGCTTAAAACTTCCAGAGGGATTCAATTTGGATTGATTCTATCCTTGGTTATAATTTAGCTGTTAGTTTCATTTTACTTTACACTTTGTAGAGTGTTTATTTGTATACTTTTATTTTATAAAGTGTCTTCGGTGTTTTATATTGTAAACTGCAAGCTCCCTAACAATTAAGTGTTTAAAAATGTAATTAAATAACTACAAAATGATTCAAAAGAATAACATATTCCAAGGACAGAGAAATGTAACTTTGAAACAGGCAGAATACTTTAGCTAACCTTAAAAGGTCTGTAAAGAACAGCTTTTCTGAGGTCTCAATGAAACTCAAAGGAGACTTTCTCAAACTAAAGTCTCCTTTGAGTTAGAACTTTGCCTGCCTCACTTTAACAACCTCCTAAAAGTGTGAGACACATATAATGGTGTTTCCAATATTGAACACAGCAAGCAGACAGAGAATTAAATAGATAATTAAATCCTCCAATTAATCTGTTCCCACAATGCTCAAGTGTGTTGGAAACAACATTTGGACTTCCCTCTGGAAAATGCTAGCGGGGCAGTTCTAAATGTAAGGGTTTCTGTGCTGTGAAAAACTGCTGGATCCTTATCAGTTTCTTCTGGCAGGACCTGAGACAGAAATACTTCAATGATTAATTTTCCCAATTTGGAATCAGAGAGGGTGGAGGCAGACATTTTTCTAGTTAGAACAGGCAGATGAAGAAATGAGGACAGAAACTTCAGGATAATAGATCGGGAGGCAATCCTTTTCTATCCTTTTCTGTATCTCAATATTTAGTCAATGTATCTCTTCCTCCCCCCAAAAAGGTTCTAGACCAGTGGTGATATGCTACTAGTTTGGACCAGTTCGGCCAAGCCGGCAATACAAATAACTACTGGTTCAGCCGAACTGGCAGTAAAAATAAGCCTACTGGTATGGCCGAACCAGTAGTAGAAAAAACTACCGGTTCCTCCAACAATCAGCTGAGAGGATAAAAGAAGCGACAAGTGCATGGGCGGTTTAGGAGGATCACTCCTAGCTTTTGTTTCTTCATCCTCTCAGCTGATTGGCATGTTAGGGGCGCGCGGGCATGCACAATCACCTACCAAACTGGTAGCGACCAAGGTCGAAACCTAAGCCCATAGTTATTAGAACTCAGCCTATATGACTGCCAGGTAGAGCCAGGAAAACAGAGCGCAAATGATATTTCCATTTAGGCTTGCCACAGAAACAGAACATTGCCAATGGAAATGGATTGCATAAAGCACTTATGGAAAGGGATAGTATGATCAAATAAGAAATTACAGGTGACCCTCAATTTACAAACATTTGTTTACAGTTCTTTAAAAAATGCTTATGATTATTCATTGTACTTATGACTGTCACAGATCCCCATGGTCACGTGATAAACATTTTGGTGCTTGGCAACAGGCATGCGTTGATGACGGTTGCAGCAACCTGAGGTCATGATCTCTATTTCCAAGCTTCCCAGGCAGCTTCCAACAACCAAAGTCAATGGAGGAAACCTGGTTCGCTTAATGACTACATGATTCCCTTAACAACTATTCACAAATAGTGGAGTCCAACTCCAGACCTGCACAAGTCCACTAAAAAATGTAGGTATGCCCTTCAAAAAGATCAAAAAGTTGATATAAATTGTAATTTTGTGAAGGAGTTATTAGACATTGTGTGTGTGTGTGTGTGTGTGTGTGTTTTGTGTGCGCACTCAAATAAGTGAATAAAATTTTTATAAAGGCACTTTTTCAAGAGGTAACTGCATTTTGTTTTTCTTTGAGGACGTTTCGCTTCTCATCCAAAAAGCTGAAAAAGCTTCTTAGATGAGAAGAAAAAGATCTTCAAAGAAAAACAAGAAAGTTTAGTTGCCTCTTGAAAAAGCAACACCTTTAGGTTGGATGGTATTCCTCTTAAGAGATGCAAAACTCAGCACACATCTTTTATTAGATTTTATTAACAAAGCACAAACTGCTATGTAACCACAGGTAGTCCTTGACTTGTTTTTCACACTTATGACTGTTGCAGCATCCCCATAGTTACATGATTAAAATTCAGAATGCATGGCAACTAGTTCATATTTATGACGGTTGTAGTATCCCAGGATCATGTTTTTGCGACCTTCTGAAAAGCAAATCAATGGGGGGAAGCCGGATTTGCTTAACAACCATGTTACAAACTTAACACCTGAAATGATACACTTAACAACTGTGGCAGGAAAGGTCATAAAATGGAAGCAAACTCACCTAACAAATGTCTCACTTAGCAATACAAATTTTGCCCTCAGTTGTGGTTGTAAGTTGAGGATTATCTGTGTAATGGAATATGTGCTGAGAAGTTATGTAGGTAAATAATAACACCATTAGTGGGGAAACTGCATTATTTTAACCACAAATTAACCAACTGTGATAAATGACCTTACAGGAAAAAAAAGTCTTCCCTTTTGATGTGACTACAGTATTTCGGCCAGCCTATGAATATGACCGGTTTGCCCTTAGAGTTTTTCATGCACATCTTACTAATGGGAGTCAGCAAGATCTGCTTGAGGAATTCTAAGGTCATCCTCATTTATAACACCATATATTACAAGGGCCATCTCATGCAGCCAAGTAGATCATGCTGACACAATGCTTGACTGCCTTCTTAAGCCTTGCTAAAGAAACCCCAGCCCCTCTCCCATCACCACTACCCCAAAAAATAATGAACAGAAAGATGGGCCATCTACCTGACACTTCGATCACTTTCAATCTTTACCTAGAATGGATGAAATGACAGTGAGGGAGAAAACAAGTGGGAAAGAAAAATCACAGGTGCTGAATACAGAATTAAATGAGATTTGTTATATAAATGCTGAGAGCAGGCTTTTGCCATCAAGTTCCTTTTGAGTTAAATGCAGAATAGCTTTATTTAAACAAATACATATGTATACATATTACTAGTAAGTTAAAACAATTTGTGATCTTAAATAAGGGCTGCCTGGACTGAAACCCTTGAAACACCTATGACAAGTTTGGAGAGAGCAACAAACAAAGCAAAGGGATCCTGCAATAGTTTTGCATAAGCATGGTGCTGAAAGGGCTATATAAGGCTTCAGCTGGCTAAACATCTCTATACAATCAACTCTTGCTTGTATCAAGTTTCTTTCAGGATTACTATGGTTGGGTTGGATCAAAAAGCATTTCTCCTTTCTCCGTGGGTAATTCAGGCAAACAAAAGAAAACAAGGAAGCGGCAATTCAAAACTTTACAAGCTCAACAAAAAGCTAGGGCAGGTGCTTAGAGCACCAGTTTAATAAGCTGCCTCCACACAATATCAAAGCACAGGACACTAAACAATGCTATGTGTACAGTTGGAGAAATAAGAGCAGGTTATGCAATGTTTTCGTAATGCTTCTGCCAAAAATCAAAACAGTTTAAAAAAAACACACACCGTGCCTACTTACTCTTTTTCTTGAAAAACTGTATTAAGGCTTTGAGCTTTGTATTGATAAGCACTCCCATTTCAGTAGGAAATGCCTTGCTCACTCCAGGTTTCCATAGAGAGCGAGAAGTATCGTGCAGAAACTAAATTCCAGAGCTTCCCCAACAGTTCTTACAATTTCTGCTAACTTTGTTCATCCTTACACCACCCCTTTCTTCGTCCCTGTCCCTTCTTTTAAAAAGCAAGCTCCGCGCTGCAATGAAACATCCTACCAATTAGAAACCATTAACAGTCCTTGAACCTGAAAGCCTCCATCGGAAACATAATGCTATGCCTGCAACAGCCAGTTACAATGTGAGGAGAAGGTGGGGGCGAGGGGAACCAATCTTTGTTCACGTTTGCATGGAAGCAAGATGGAGATTTCTGCTTCAATGCTCATTCATAGATTCTTCCTTTCTCTCTCCGCGCCCTCCACCCCACTTCTCTAAGGAAACCAAGAGTTCTTCTTTCCCCTGCAGACTGTACTTTACAAAGACGAGAACAATAAAAGGCATTACCTTAATGGGATCTTCAAAATCCTTTATAGGACAGAATATGAGGTAGATGCTTTAATGGGCAGGACTTTTCTCATCCTAGCCTATTGTGAATATGATTTTTTTAATTGTCTGGCACAGTGAGATACTCAGCTTTTTTTTAAAAAAAAAAAACACCATCTTCTTCTTTTCCTATCAGGGACTGTCTTTATAGTCAGCATGATTCCAGCACTGCTATAAAATTCCTATAGACTTGTTTTGCGTGCGTGCGTGTTTGCAAATCATAAAGTGCCTTTCCCTCCTCCATCTATATATTTTGGTCCTTTGGGCTGCTTCCAAAATAATTTTCTTTTAATCGTTCTGCTTTCCAGTGTTACATTTACCTGCCAATTTCTATTACATACAAGATTGTATAATAAAACACCATCGTACAGTTTATCTTTCCATTCATTCATTCCTTAACTCACTCACAGAATTTAATTAAAACTTATGACTACAATTCCCACTTAGGTATAATTTCTATCTAAGACATTTTAAACAATATTGGTAAGTGAAGGATTTTTGAAGTGAAAGCACAATCTCTTTCCTCCCTTTGGAAGCAATTCACATATTTTTGCAGAGAACAATGCTAAGCACGCTATTAATGTGCTCAGCGGGGCATGCCTGTAGCACAATGTTGAGGCTCAAGAAGTCAGACTGCCCTTTCAAGAAAGACTAAGTGATGTCTTAGCTTGACACTGAAAGGAATTCTCATTTCCCCAAAGAAACACCAACAGCAGGGGCCATCTGAGTCCTTTCCAAGAGAGGCCAGATAGACTCAAAGCTTTGGGATACCATTTGCATTAATAGTTTTCCTCTTTAACACTTCAACCAACTTTGTTTCACCACAACAATGTAAATGGATAGACAATGATTAATTACCTTCAGGAGAGAACTTTTCTTAAAAGTTGCATCAGAGTGCACCAGAATAAAAACAATAAGCAGTGCAAAGGCTTCTATCCATCTTAATATGGAGGCAACTAGTACAAGACCGACAGAATAATGAAAATATTATTGAATGATGCACTTTTAATAATTCAAGGTTTATCAATGAAGAAAAACATATTTGCTGAGAAGTTTCATGCTTAACTGTTTTGATTTAATTTTCCATAGTGAAAGAATTCTTGATGACGAGTTTTCTCTCTATAATAATATGCTATTGTGAAGCACTCAGTGAAGCTTGAATATTTGCAAAATCACAAGTAGAAATGAAAATAATGTAAGGTAAGTAGAGCAAATTGATTACAACTCATCTAGTGAGCATAAACAATATACATATTTCAATATCCAATCTTTAGTGGGTTAACTCTCAGAACAATTAACTTTGCTACACAAAGGTAATTCTCAACTTACAATCAACTGTTTAATGACCAAAGTTACAGCAGAAGTTGTATACAGAAGTTGTGTATTATGGATATTTAAAAAAAGCTAGCAAAATATTATCTAAAAGAGTTGCTAGAGACATAGAGTATCTCAGCCATATAGTATTGAAAAATCCTTCCTCAATATTTAGATGGTGTTAAGGGGAAAATGAAGTTATGTCCATGTGTGCCCCTTTACAATCCTGTTATTAGCCCTGCAGCTTTTCATGATTTGGAAAGAAAAGTGATCAAATAGAGTTTCCTCTAGTTTTGCACAATTTAAAACTCCGAATATTTTAGAATAAAACAAGAACCTTAAGAAGCTTGGAAAAATTAAAAGAAAGATGGCCACAAAAATTTGAACAGATCATTATCCATTTATTCTGTTTCAACAAAAATGATGTGATGGGTCAAGAATTTTAATATTGATGGATGGATGGATATTACCAGTTCCAAATCTTATTTTGGCTGTTAAATCAACATTTAATCAAATGCATAATGTACTGCATTGTTAATAAGCCTAAACAAAATAAACACTGAACTCTTTTCAACTTTAATTATAACAATGTGATTATTGTAAGAGGAAAGATTGTCATGTTTAATTAAGTTTTTCACCTACTAGCATAACAATGGAGTAACTGATAATTTAAATGTGCGAGGAATGAAGTATCTCATATCCACATGTTCCAATTCATTATTTTGCTGTTTGAACCTATATTTCTAAACTGATTTTTTCAATCTTCCATAGAACTGGAAACATTTACTGTCCCACATTTTAAGAATATTCTTGCTTTACATAAATATTCCATATTAGATAAACTAATGCTGAAACATATTATTTCTGATTGGAATCCAATGCAAACTGAGGTGGA
The DNA here is from genome assembly GCA_015471245.1 of Laticauda colubrina. Taxonomy (NCBI): domain Eukaryota; kingdom Metazoa; phylum Chordata; class Lepidosauria; order Squamata; family Elapidae; genus Laticauda; species Laticauda colubrina. The sequence goes on along the minus strand of BLBF01000063.1, from coordinate 13,930,651 downwards.
AGGTTAATGCATATTTATTATATTAATATATGAAATATTAGTAGCCCTTGAATTACAGCCATTAGTTTAACTGCAATTTAAAGTTACAACAACCTTAGAAAAGGCGACTTACAACCCATACTCGCATTTAGGACTATTGGACCAAACCCCATCGTCACATATATGATTGCAATCTGTGCGATTGGCAATCATACATACATACAATAATAATATATGCCTCCTGAACTTATGATGGAAATTCTTGGCCCCAATTGTGTTAGTAAGTAAAGGACCACCTGAATTTTATGCATTCTAGGACAGGAAAGATGCAATTTTCACTCCATCTTTGGACAAGTCACCATTTTCCAGTGTAATCTACATTACAACGGGAAACAGAATTTATGTTCATGATTGGAAATTCTTTGAAGGAAGGGTATAATATAAACTTAATAGCAAATAATGCAAGCTAATGGAGATTTGTGTAAAGTTTTAAATAATGTTTGGGCATGTTAAAATATAATACATAAATTTTAAGAGCTTTAAAGGGTAATTCTTTCACAGTACAATTAGAATAAATCTGGTAGCAGTTATTCAAACCAATGCATTTCATTAAAAGGTATAAGTTCTGGTGAGCTACAAGCTCACTTCATCAGATGCTTGGTGTGCTACCATAGAGCACTATGGTAGCAGTGGCTAGATTAAACAATGGCAACCATAGGTTAACATGGCTTGCCTCCTAAGAATGTTTTCATTTAATGTGCCAAATGCACATAATGTTCTACGAATAAAGTGTTAAATCAGTGTTTTGGTAGAGAAAACATATGCACTCTTTATCATGACAAATATACTAAGCTACAAGCATTGCCAAATGAGGTATCACAAAAAAGATATATTTTGGTTGCTACACACTGGTTGTTTACCAATCCAAACAGATAAAGCAAAATTTAAGGCTTCATTTTAAAACACTGAATCTTCTCTCTCATGTAATATACTGTACAACATATGCAAAGAGAAACCTTAAGAAATAATACTTATTTATTCCAATTAGATGCCATAATAAATCTCTACGAAACGAACAAACAAAACATGAAAAAAATCATTAAATTCCTTCCCACTGATATTCAGACTATTTATCTCATAAACATTTTACTGCAGTGGTTATCAAATACTTCTACAAGAGCTAGTGATAAATAATTTATAAGTTATGAGGCTTTTTTTTCCTTTTCAAATCATCTAGGCTTAGCCAACCCCTAGCATTATGCCTCAGAACAAAAGTGAGTTCTTGTCACAAAACCTCTCCCAAGAAGCAATGAATTTAGCTGCCCTCCCATCATGAACTGAACTCCACTCACAATAGTCTCTTTCAACCAGGCAGCCTCAGCCTTCATGCATCTTAATACTGCCTTGGCTCCTAAGAAGTGAGAATTAATTAAACTGGGGATCTGGAGAAGAATCAGAAAGTCACATTTTTTTCCTTAAAACAGCTGTTAAAAACAAAAACAAAAACAAAAACCCAACAACCTGTGCACCATATAAGCCAAAGCAAGAGCCACACATAAAACATCTTTGCACAGAAGATTACAAAGTAGGTAATCGCTTAGAAGAAATTCATGGCAGCTTCTTCAGGGGATCAGAAATCCTGAGGAGATTGGTAGATTGACAATAAAATGGATTATGATCAGAGACAAAGAAAGTAAAAGAAGAGTCTCTTATAATGATCTTATTTTACCACAAATAGTATCACTTTCTGAACAGGGTAAATCTAGTATCCTTGATTACTATGATTCATTTTCTCTGGCATCACAGACTACAAGCATAAAGCGCATCAGAATAAGATATTTATAACTTAAGTATAGCATAGCATAGTATAGTATAATATAATACAATACAATATTAATAAGAGAATAAGATATTAGTATTTGTGAGGATTTTCTGCATGGCCAATTCACACTGATGAAACAAAGGAATGTAATTTCCTTGATCAGAACTTTGTAATATGAAAAAGGACAGAAATAATTTAGTCCAACATTCACCACTTAACTCTATGCAGAACAGTATACTCCCCTGAAAGTGATACGTCTCGTATGTCAAATTTATAACAATTTGGTAAATAATACATAGAGTTGCATAGAACTATTTCAAGGTCTGTGATGCTACTATGTAAACTTATGCCTCAGGAATCAAAATTATAGCTTCCATAAATCAAAATATGCATGCCAAATTCAGAAATTACGGTATATATATATAAACCATGGCCACAATACTTTTTATACTATGACTCAACACAGAGGGCTTTATAGGCATTCAACTTCAAAGAATAAATTATGGAATTGTCATAAATGTTATCTTCCAAAACCAGGCTCCATGGCCTGTTTCGAAATCCCAATTCTGTATTTAAATCTACAATTTAAATCTACAATTTAAATGTATTTAAATTGGTTCCAATGTGTTCTGTAAGCATTACAACAAATAATTTCATAAATCACCAATATTTAAAAGAATATTAAAAAGAACTATAAAATAGACACAAAATATATTAATGAAATACTTCATAATATAGCCAATAAATTAGCATTCAGGTCAGCAGCAGACAGAACAGCTACATATATTTCTACTGTATTCTACTGTCAAGGAAGACATGACCTTAAAAAAAGAAAATGAGATTAAAGTGCAAACAGTCAACATTACAATCAATACAAATAAATTAGCAACCCCCTTAGGAAATCTCAACCAATAGGAGTTCCAGACTGTAAATTTATCATGTGTCTGTACAAAAAAAACCTTGATGCTCCTCTATCGACATTCAGAACATCTGAACAAAAAAGAATCGAAGTCCTCAATTCCTTAATGTCTCTCTCTCCCTCGTAGAGTGACTATAGGTAGTGGTTATTTTTGCAAAAAATATAAAAGAGTCAAACTTCAGAATTTTAAATAGCACTCAAAATTATTTTGAAGAAATTAATGTAGACAAAGCAAGGATGACATACATATGGATCTTCGTACATAATAATTTCCAAAATTGGTGAAAATATATTGTTTTTACAAAGCTCCTTCTACAAAGACACGGAATATATTCTGAACTAAAATGTTAACAAATAATGTACTGTGTCTTTGAAGAGAGAAAAAAGTGCTGCATAAAAGCCTTGATTTTTCAGTGCAATAAATTCATCCAAGTTTAAATAGCAACAAGTCAGTTCTGCTTCTAGTTACCCACTGATAGCTCAATGCCACTTCTGAATTTGCTTAATTATTTAAATATAATACTGTGGGTTACCATCTGCTCAGTACTCTGCTTATTTACTCAGTGCTTTGTTGCAAACTTCCTGGCACTTATTTAGTACATTTACTTGAGCTGAAGGTACCAACTTCTACACAGAACTGTTATCTCAATCATTAACCTAGAGTTGGCAGCTAAAAATGAAAATGGCCTTCCTGTATGATGACCCGGGGAATGACACAAAAATAACAAAGTCACCAAAGTAGAATAAATTCCCTTTAATGCCTCCAACTTGGCCCCAATGTCCAATTATCCTCGGCTGGATATCAAACTCTTCAAAAAACAGTCTACAAGGGCAGAAATACAGTCAGAACTCAAAATAAAGATAATTAGTAAATAAAAAACCAACATAAACCACACTGAAGTAATTAACATTGGCAGGTCAGGATGATAAATTGCAGACTTTCAAAGGATAATGCAGCACCCACAGTTGGGAGTATGCCAAAACCCAGATAAGCCTCTACTAAGATAATCCACGCTTTGCTTCCAGCAAGGAGCCGTGTGCAAACGCCCCACTTTTAACCTGCTCTCCCAGCTGCAATTAATGAAAGGGATCAGGGCCTTCTCTCTCATAAGCCACGTTGCTCCCTTCTCTGTTCCTCCCTGCATGCCCTAGGATGAAGAGGGGATGGCCCTCGGTCTTCCTCTGAATGCCCAGTTGGACTGTACCCTTCTCCCATTTCTTCCACAGCCACTGGAGCCACACTCCCACATCCTATCAGTTGTCAATCTCCCCCTCAGAATCAGACTCCAACAAGGGCATGTCATCCTCATCATACACCTGTTTTAATTGTACTATGAATCCTGTCACAGGCCATTTCCAGTAAGCTAAATCAGAAGAAAGCCAGCTTAATGTAGTGATTAAGGTTCCAAACTAGAAACCAGGAGACTGTGAGTTCTAGTCCTAACTTAGACACAAAGTTGGCTGGGTGGCTTTGGCCTGTCACTCTCTAGGAAGCAGGAAGTATCTCTGGTGGTCAGTGTTTAAAATTTTATTAGTCAGATAAAATGAGATTAAATATTCCATGAATAGTACCATATGAGAATGGAAGTGATGGTGATCAACATAATCCTTTTTACAAAGACAGCTATGGATTTTTGCAGTTATGTGCTATAAAGATGTTTTGCTCAAGAAGAAAAAAATTTAAGGACATTTAAAAGAAGCTAACATATGGGTAACCTGTTATACTCATTTTTCTGTAACAAAAAAAATCAGAACAGATGGCAGTGATGGGCGAAGCATAATTAGCTACTTCCCAAAACAGTATGACAGATTTGCAAAATCTGGAAAAAAGGTAAAATGCTGCCATCTGCAGGCAACCAATTGTTATTGTCTCCTTTTCGAATACCACAGCCATTTAAAACATCCCTACCTGGTAGGTGAAAAAGGGAAGCTATGTAAGTTTTCTTGTACACAATATTCTTTTTAAGCTGTGATGGTCAGAACAATACATCCTATTCCAGGTCTTGCTAGGCTTTATTTTAAAAAGCTACATTGGCATGGAGGTGGCAGACTACCAGAGCTTAACTCCTGATTACATGTACATGTTGACTTTCTGTCTCCTATCCAAGTACTAATTAGATCTATCTTGCTTTGTTTTTTTTTTTAACTTCTAAGTTAAAAGCTAGTATTTTTTCTTTTTCCTTTGAAAAATGAATAGTTTTGAAAAAACATAGGAACAAAAGAGAAAAAAATAATATAGATAAGCTAAAGATTTAAAAGTATCATGGAGATTATAGCTTTTTTAAAATATGACTATTTATGAATAGCTATCAATATTACATATGTGATAATTATGAATAGTACATGTACTATAATCACATTAAGTAATTAAGAAACATAAGTAGAAAAAGCATGGCCAACACAATGTAAATCACTAAATGTAGTGCAGTCCATATTATTAAAATTATATTTTGATTTAGGAGTCTCATAAAATTGAAATACAGATTCCATGGACAGATAAATCCAAATTTTGGGGGACCAGTATTTTCTTTAAATTATCCACACCAGCTCCTTTCCCTAAGCTTTCATTACTCAGAGCTACTTGTTTATTGTAAACTATTTATTATTAATATTATATGCACAGCAATGTGAAATCACAGCTGCCAGCTCTTCAGTTGATATTGGTCTTCATATGCATTGAATTCTTCTGAAGAACCTAAAATGTAATGTTGACCTATGTATGTGGGGATCCAAGCATGTGTGGCTTTTTGTAACTGAAAGATGGAAATTTTGTCAATGTCCAGATTTCCGAAGTGCAATCCAGGTCTTTATGATATGGTACTCAGTGTGCTGATTAGTACAAAATGCAGTGGCCCCAACTGTTCACAGCTAGGCACATCTTACACCTGTTTTGCAGGTCCTACATTGATTTCCTATTTGATTCTCGATACAATTTAAAGTGCTGGTTTGAATCTATCAAGCTCTTTGGTGGTTTGCTTACCTGCACGACCACATTTTCCTCCAAGAGAACCATTCTGATGATGTTGGGAGAAAAAGGGAATTGTCTTCCATTTTGGTCCCAGAGCCCAGAAGCATTTTTCAGCGATGGGAACAGCCCTCACTGACTAACTCCAGAAACAGATTTATCTGTTTTTCAGAAACAAGTTGAAAACTTACAAAAAAGTTGTTGAGACTTTGTAAAAAGTGCAAAGAGCAACTGAGACAATTAAAGGCCTGGAGGCTAAAACATATAACAAACAGTTGCATGATCTGAGTTTGTCTCCTCTAGAGAAAAGAAAGTCTAAGAGGGACATGATAGCCTTATACCAGTATTTGAGAGGCTGCCACAAGGAGGAGGGGGTCAACTTATTTTTCTAAAGCACCAGAGGGCAAGACAAAAAACAATGGATGGAAAACTAATCAAGGAGAAAAGTAACCTGCAATTAAGAAGAAATTTCCTTACAGAGTGGGCAATTAACCAGTGGAACAGCTTGCCCTCAGAAGTTGTGGATGCTTCATCACTGGAAGTTTTTAAAAAGAGATTGGATGGTTACTTGTCTGAAATGGTATAGGGTCTTCTGCTTGATCAGAGGGTTGGCCTAGAAGACTTCCAATGATCCTTCCAATTCTATTCTGATTTAAGTTTTTAGAATTGTATTAATTAATGTATTTTTCAGGGGAAAAAGTTACTTTACTTAGGAATGTTTACAGGCCATGCACAAATAAGTAAGGAAGTGTTTAGGAGAAAATGTCTACAGTACCAATTTGAATATTTCTTTTAATTTATAAAATAAACTTTCTACAGAGTCTCATTTTTTTCTGTGTGTATACTGAGATAAAGTTTAACTTTTGCAGAGGCAGGGTTACTTTCATTGTATTACAAATTTTAAAAACACGTAAGCCTGAGCATAATATTAATATAAATAATTAATTTGTGAATTTAGAAAACATGTGGTAAAGACATGTTTTCAAAGAAAGGAGTATCAATTCCCAGAAACACTGTTACTAAACTCACACAGTTTTGTTTCATTCTTAAATATGTTAATATGAGTAACAAAGAGCAGGAGGGACACAGATGGGTTGGACTTATGATGACACAAGCACTTTTCACAGCTCCAATGTTTTGTTCTCTGCAGATAAAATTGGTCTTGAGTTTACCCTGTTCTCATAATGGATTTGCTACAGTGGATTCAGAAAGATCCCCCATATGGCTGACACATGCAAGAATTAATATGCAATTAATAAAATAATCTTATCCTCTGGTTTTGTTCAAGAAGGCAGCTGGTCCATATATAAGATGCTAATTAGACAAATTAAGATGAGCCACTTTTGTCCTGTGATGAACTAATAGTTTACGGTATCCAATCCTCTTACATCTTCTAATAGTGCCAGTAGATTAGACAAAATGAGGTAGCAGATTTCTTAGAAGGCAAAAGGCAAAGACAAAATATATTGCAGAAATTAATTACTTATATAAGTGACTGATGGATCCAGATAGTCTATCTTGTTCTAGAAAGTAATAAAGGAATGTAAAAATTACAATGGACTATTATTTCCATGGAGACAAGAAAAAAAATTCCCAATAAATATAAATGGCCTGAGGATCTTTTCTGATAATATCAGATCTGTAATCTAAGTGTGGAAGAGCTTTTGTTTCTTAGAAGACTTTTGCTATGAATCACCAATCCTCTCTCCTAGGGCAATTTTTGCTGTTTTCCTTATTTGCACTGTTCCCAGAAAAGATAATTTCAGTACTACCATTAAGTATTTTAAAATAGTTATATTTTTATTATGTTTTAAATATTTTATATATTTTCTTTCTGTTTGCTATTCCTTGTTATATACACAAACATGAGGAACAGAATATAATAGCATTTCATTTAGAAGTTACAATACAATTACTAATTTTCTATATTAATTATACTGAATAAGATACAGGAAGACTGGGAGATCTGCATTAAGCTTTTTAGCTGGAGTAGCTGAATTGAAATCTACATTAATCCATTTAAAAAAAAATGTATAGCATCTACCAGTAACAAACTTTCATAGAAAAAAATACATAGCTTAAGAACTACACGGGATAGAGAAAAAAATGAAGAACATCATGTCATTTCTACCAGAAGATTGCCACTCTTTCAATGAAGGTCAGGATGGGCCAATGGCAAGTTCTTCTCAAAAGACAAACCAAGGGCCATTGCAATAGGAGTCATACACAAAGAAAAACATACAAACACATGCAATATTTCCATTCCAATTCTTTCTCCAGAAAAGTGGATAGAAACTTCTATAACTTTCATTCATTTTTGGGGTGCATGATTTTTGGGATGCATGAATTAGGTCAGGGTCCATCTTACATTTACATTGGTTCCCACTGCTAGTACCAAATATTTTCCTAGGCATTCAGAAGCAAATGTTTTCAACAAAACAAATAGCAGCCATTCAGCAGCCACTCCTCAACATATAACGTTACGGAAGTCATAAAGCAGCATCTGCTAAAAGTAAACATTAAGGGTGCATTACAAAGATGTTAGACAGACGTGAGAAAAGCCACAAAAGAGAGACTAGGAGCAAACAACAACGTTAATATTCATTTGTAGCTGTCTTAATTAAATAATACATGCTTTTAATTACAACAATTGCATTGTTTAATGACAGCAGTTCTCTGTCTTTAAAACATTAAAGTAATTACTCTATTTCAGTTAAGGTAACTGACCCACTATCAAATCAGAAAAATCTTAAATTAATGACAGCTATTTTATTACAAAGTCTTTGGCCCTGGCAAGTCAATTTTATACTGAATAAATATCTGTAACTAGGAACTTAAATACTGTTGACTATGTACTCAAGCCAGCCATCTGCTAGCAATCAATCTAATTGAGTTTGCATAGCAGTGTGGGCAAGCAAATAATGGCAAAAGGGATATTAAACTAATATTTATTAGACTATGGTTAAAATTCTACCCTTAATTACAAACTTAGTGCTTGTAAATGGACTTTTCTGATTGTTTACACACTAGCAATGTGTTCATTGCTCGGGCCTAAATAATCAGAAATGTCCATTTACAAGCATTAACTGTGTAATCAAGGCAGAACAACAAAACAATTTATATATGTTGGAACTGGGCTGCTTGAAAAGCTGTTTTTTAAACTCACTGTAAAGATTTAGATACAACGACCTGCATATATTTTCTAAGTTGATGTGACAGCTATTTAGTTTATGGAAACATCAGATACATTTTTCATGTGAGGAGAATGCAGATTTTGTAAGCTCAGTGAAATAAAAATAAAGATTAAAATAATGAAAGAGAAGTTCTGCATTGTTAATAGAGGTAAATAAAGGTAAGAAAGTTTGATAGAGACTGAAAATAATGTAGAAGTTGGAAAACTTCGCCTGCCAAACAGAAATGTGCTGAAAATAGAGCAAAGGTGACAAGTATATTTCTGTGAAATACAGAAGCAAACATTCTATAGATATGCAAGAATAATATAAAGTATGAAAAAGGTATTCTTATACAAATTGAATTGCTACAGCTATCCAGATCTTTGTTTACGCTGATAAAACTGGGGTTATATATGTAATTTTCAGAATAATGTCAACAGCCACAGGAAGCCTAACTCTACTTTATTTCCAAGAATTGTTTTTATTTATGATATGACTAGGGCAGCGTTGGTTAACCTTTTTGGCACAGAGTGCTAAAACAGCAGCACGCATGCACATCAAAAACCGGGAGAACAGCTCCCCAATGTGTGCACACGGAGCTTAGCTTCCCGGCGCGCACATGCGCACTGGCCGCCTGGTTTCTAATGTGCATGTGCTGATGAAGGTCAACTGGCTGGCACGCGCATGCGCTCCAGGGAGCTGCTCTTCTGCTCCTGCACGCACAAAGACCAGCTGGCCGGCACACGCCAGAACCCGGAAGATCAACGGGGATGGCTGGCATGCTCAAAGAGATGGTTCTGCATGCCACTTCTGGCACATGTGGCATAGGTTCACCATTACAGGACTAGGATGTGAATGTCTCACATTTCAATCAAATATAATGCTGTTATGTATGACTGCATGTAATATGTAGTTGTAGATATACATGGCAGCCAGGTTTTCAGTTAATATATAAAGTCATCTTTAAGTTTAAGGCCTGTTTGCTTTCAAGACACCCTTTTAAGTAATGAGCCTCAGCCAGCTTGTAGCGAGTGGCCTGGCCACTGACCTACTTCACTGTGAGCTCAACTGAATCTCTCCCACTTTTTCTAATGATGCAGGTATTTTGCCATGCTGTCTTCCCAAAGTAAACAAACAAATAACATTCATCCATGCCAATAAACCTAAAAACTGTGCATGCATGTCGATGTAGCTTTATGCAAGGCTGATAGCAGATGGGCAGAGACCAACAGCAGCCCCGAGGTCAAGGGGCACAGATAGTGCAACAATTAACACAGCTTTAAAGCATGTCATTATTCCATATTGATTTACTGTGTCCATTTTCTGTCAGTTCTGCACCTGTTACCAGGATCAGAAATAAAGTAGAAACATTTGTATCAGTATTTCAGTGCTGTGGCTATACACTGTAGCAAAGCAGAACACAAGAACACCAGACTACCTACAGCAAAATTGACACCTATATGACTTTATCGAAAAGTACCTGACCACCACAGCACATTCAAAACAAGCTCTGAAAAGGATCACAACTACCCATGTATCAAAAACATTTCAGAAACAAATGCAGACTATTATAACTACATGACATCACTGTAGCCACAAACCAACTACAGCAGGGCTGTCAAACTCGCGGCCTGCAGGCCAGATTCATCATGCGCTGGCCATGCCCACATCCGGTTTAGCGAAGGAGGGGGAAAGTCACAATACACCACATGACGCCATTGTGATAACGCAACTTTGATACCCCTGAACTACAGGTAATCTTTGACTTATGACCACAGCTGAGCCCAAAATTTCTATCGTTAAAGCAAGACATTTATTAAGTGAGTTTTGCCCCATTTTATGACTTTTCTTGCCAGAATTGTTGAATGAATCACTGCAGTTGTTAAGTTAGTAACACAATTTTTAAATGAATCTGGCTTCCCCATTGACTTTGCTTGTCAGAACATCACAAAATGTGCTCACATGACCACAGGACATTGCAACTGTCATAAATATGAATCGGTGGCCAAGCATCTGAATTTTGAACAGATGACCAGGGGGATTCTGCAATGATCATATGAAAATGATGCTAATCAGTGCCATTGTAACATCAAACATTAAACAAACTGTTACAAGTCTTGTACTACTTGTAAATCATCTTAAAGACTTAGTTGTTTAAGAAGAAGAAAACAGAAATCATCTACAATGTATAGTATAAGGACTGTAACAACCACTTTGTAGAACAGACAAGAAGAGCACATATAAGAATATCAATTTGCAATCAGAAAACACAATGAAAGTTTCTTAATCTCACAATACATGGACAGACTTAACCATTGTTTCAACTGGGAAACCTAAACCAAGCTAACTTCAAAACCATTAGGGAATTCTTGGAAGCTTGGCATTCAGAGATATCAACCAATAACCAAGTCACATATTACAGACCATTTACAGATCAATTTTACAGACCATTTAAGAGAGACAAAGAAAAGCTAAGAAGAAAAGCAAAAGCCCAGAACATGTCCTTTCCAGAAGGATATCTCCAAGTCCATCTTCATCTTAACTTGCCTGTCATTTATTTCTATCAAGTTATCAACTCCTGGATCTGCAGATAAGCAGTGCCTATAGCCAATTATTGGAACAATCTCTGATAAATATGCTAATTATCTGCCCATAACTTTTCAAATAAGAGGAAGAATGACCCCCATATTAAAATATTAGAATTCTTGCCTTTCTAGTTATATATATTATAGTTATATATAATATATATAATATATATTATATATATTATATATATATTATAGTTTTGCTATAATCAGCCCACTTTTATGACTCTATATCTGGTAATATAAACCAATAAAATGTTTATGCTCCCTTTGAACAGATTTGACAAATGGGTACTGTTTCCAGTTTAATCCAATAATTTGCCTTAAACTGGATGCCAAGAAACTCCAGCAGCAGTCCTTGGGCTCCAGTTTAAGATGAGTTGTGGGATTACACAGACCGATTTCAAAATACCTCTTGAAGTTACAACTGAACTCTGATACTACGTGACTTAAGCTTTATCCCAGATTATTTATCAACCTCTGAACATACAATTGCACACAGAGATGGCCATATCTTAAAAGTTTATTTAAAATCAGTTCTTCTAACTCTGGAATGTACTTTTATTTTAGGTCAAGGAGTAATAGGACACAAAATATATCTGTTTTTATTTCATTAAAATCTAAGAAAAAAATAATCCAGCGACTCCCCACTTAGCAATTACCTTGATTAGCAACACTTTGCAAATATGATCATAATAAACAGTAAAAAAAAAGTTGACTGATAAATGTCTGCACTTAAGTATAAATTTCTGCACTTGGTAATGTCAGAGTGAGAATAATGCCGGTGTAGCTGCACAAGAGAAGATGTACATGAGATGGTACCAACCAGCAAATTTTGTAGCATCTCTCTCTCTGACTCTCTTTCTGAATGGATTACATAGCTAAATGAAGAGACATTAATGTCTAGTCATTGAAGTTAATAATTTTGCTTCTGTCATATTTAAAAGGTCATTTTATAATCAAAAGGTCATTGGAAATATCTTAAGGCTTCAATGGTCACATATGGTCCTGGAACTTCATGTTCTGTACTTATTTGCCAATGTTTCTGAGATTTTTGCTTAACAGGCAAGAATTGATACTAGATTGAACACAACACACTGATGATGAAATGGTGACTCAGACTAGGATCAAAGCATCAAACCTACCACACAAATAAACTCATTTCAGGTTTTCAAATGTTCAAGCTTTTATTCCACTATGGAATTTTTACAGGATGTTATTAACAAGGGAATATACCATTTTGTAAATTAGATGGAATAACGGGTTTGCCTGGCATGAAGACTGTTTTTCTTCCAAGTTTCATCTTTCAAGGTTACATCTAGTTTCACCCATTAAACCTGGGTTTCACATTTTAGAATACAGTCAACAGAAATGAATACTTTCACTCTTCAAAACAGGTTGTTGCTGATACTGACACAAAAGCGATTTATCTGGCATAATACTGGAGGATTTTAGCTTTTTTTTCATGCAGCTGCTGCTGCATCTGAAAAACAAGTTGCTGCCAAAAAAATAAATAAAAAGAAGTGCCTCTAATCTAAAGCAACAATAGAACGACAAAACTGCTGTAGCTGGCACATCCTAGTACTAAGAGAGCAAGGCATTCTTCACATCGATGAAAAACACAAATTTTTCAGTTCACTATACCAGAGCTAAAAATTCATATATTGTACAATTGGAACAAGATTGGGGTGGGCTTCAAAAATTTCAGCAACTGATTCTCTGCCGGGGTGCTGGGTGGGTGTGGCCTACTTGGGCTCCTGCACCACAGCTGGGGAGGGGGTGTTTTTACCTTCCCAAGGCTCTGGAGGCTTTCCTTGAGCCTCTGGGAGGGCAAAAATAGCCTCTCCCGGGTTCCGGAGGCCCTCAGGAAGCCAGAACTGAGCCTCTTTCCAGCCTTCTGGAACCTCCGGGAGGCCCGTTTTTCACGCTCCCTGAGCCTCCGTGCAGACCCTGCACTTACCTCACATCCAAAATGGGCCATATGGAGACTTCTGGGAGGGGTGGGGTGGGAGGAGCCAGCCAGGGGTGGGATTTGGAGGTTCTCCAAACCGGCCATAACATTAGCTACGGGTTCCCTGAACCCGGACAAACCCACAGCAGCCCACCCCTGAACAAGATCAACCTCCCAATTCAAATACATTAAAATTAGGGTTTAATACCCTCTAACAGAAAGAAAACCCCAACCTTCAATTTTTCACTGGTCCTCAACAACTTCATATAAGATTTAACATTCCAAAGCAAACAGTATTTCCTTCAGATGTACATCATGGTAATAGGTAATGCACCACTCACTTTATTAATTGTCGTGTTTTTTTAGAATTAAATACCAATATTAGGGTTACCTACAGGCCACAACATGTAAGCAGATTTAAAACATATGCTTTATTTTCCACCAATTAAGAAGGTAGAAATAAAAATATATCATTCCTCATTTGGACTACACTATAGGTAGTCCTCGACTTACAACAGTTCATTTAGTGACCATTCAAAGTTTCAACGGCACCCAAAAAAAGTGATTATTTTTCACATGTATGACCATTGCATCATCTCCCATGTTCACCTCATCAAAAGTCAGATGCTTGGCAACGGATATACATTTATGATGGTTGCACTGTTCCAGTCATGTGATCCATTTTGCGACATTCTGACAAAGTTAGCGGGGAAGCCAGATTCATTTAACAGTCATTACTAATTTGACAGCTGCAGTGATTCACTGAACAACTGTGGCAAGAAAGGTCATAAAATCGGACAAATTTCACTTAATAACTATCTCACTAGCAATAGAAATGTTGGGACTTACTTGTTCTTGCTGCAGCAGCGGCTATTCACAGATGCTAACCCACTACTGATCAGTACGGGAGTTTTTACCTGCTCCATCTCCGACCTGGGCTGATTTACCCTCCTGAGGCAACCATATTGATGCTGAACGTAGTGCAAACACTCCTGAGCTTGTGGTCGTAAGTCAAGGACTACTTAGATAATATTTGAAGGCTGTAAGTTTTTCCTTTAATTTTTCTGCATGCTGATAAAAATAAAGCTACTCTACTGTACTTAATGTCTTTTTATTCCTTTCCTTTCACTTGCACACGCAGTATGTTGACAGGGAAAAATCCACCAGCAAGAGAAAACAAGATTTATGCATGTGTGTGTTCATTTATAAACTTATAAATCATATTTATAGGTCATATAACTCTTAACAACTTTAGGTAGCATACAAGTTTAAATACTCTACATAAATGACCTCTGTGATCATATCAAGAGCAACTGCGTTCTCTTCGCTGACGATGTAAAGCTATTCAACACCACAGACAAAACTGCCACCCTTCAAAAAGACCTCGACTATGTATCAGAATGGTCAAATAAATGGCAGCTTCAAATCTCAATAAATAAATGCTCTGTCTTACATACTGGCAAAAAAAATCAGAAAATAAAATACAGGCTGAATAGTCAAGACCTTGCTGATAATCCAAACTATGTCAAGGATCTTGGAGTACTCATCTCTAATGATCGAAGTGCTAGAGCCCACTGTGACTACATAGCCAAAAAGGCATTAACCTAATCTTACTAGCTTTTTCTCTGGTAATATTACACTAATAACTAGAGCATACAAAACATTTGCTAGACGAATACTCAAATAAAGCTCATCAGTCTGGAACCCACATTACGTGTCTGATATTAACACAGTTGAGAAAGTCCAGAAATATTTCACAAGAAGAGTTCTCCACTCCTCTACTCGTTGCAGAATACCTTATGCCACCAGACTTGAAATTCCAGACTTAGAAAACCTAGA
This sequence comes from Laticauda colubrina, assembly GCA_015471245.1. NCBI lineage: Eukaryota > Metazoa > Chordata > Lepidosauria > Squamata > Elapidae > Laticauda > Laticauda colubrina. Next base: position 13,915,418 of record BLBF01000063.1, on the reverse strand, counting down.
ACTACACCGCCTTTGGTCCGATCTAAGTATGGGATATAAAATCATACATTGCAATGTCCTACCTGTCAATGAATACTTCAGCTTCAACCATAACAATACGAGAGCAAACAATAGATACAAACTCAAGATTAATCACACAAAACTTGATTGCAGGAAATATGATTTCAGCAACAGAGTGGTCAATGTCTGGAATACTCCACCTGACTCTGTGGGGTTTCTTCCCCAAACCCCCAAAACTTTAACCTTAGATTTTCTACTGTTGATCTCACCCCTTTCCTGAGAAGTCTGTAGGGGGTGTGTATAAGCACACCAATGTGCCTACCGTCCCTGTCCTATTCTTTCTTTTATTTTTCTTATATGTATCCATGTATTCATAACTATGTTTTTACTTATACTTATTATCTTGTAAGCAACTGACAAACCATATAAAAATAAATAAAAAATAAATATCCAGTGCAATGAAAACACTATGAGGCAGTATCTCATTCAATTCATTGATAAAATTCCTGGCCAGGCGCAAACTTCCTAACTCAACACCTGGGAAGGGTGCAGGTTTTCAAGGAGACAAATGTCAGAGCCACAGGGGAATACTATTCCACAGTGGAGATGCCACAATAGAGCAGGTATTCTACCGAGGTCCCATCAGATGTTTTAAATATAGTACTTGAAATACTCTCATTCTAACAGATCTTACAGGACAGGCACAAAAAATGGGAGCAAGAGGGTCTCTCAGATAGTCAGCTTCAGAGTTCACCAGCTGGATAGCCACTTTGATAAATTCTTCTGTCAAAGTAAACAAAAACAATTTAATATACCATGGGGGAGACCTCAGATGCTTAGCATTGGTACAAAATAGCCATAAACATACCTATTTAATGCAACACGATGCTGATTATTCAGTTCAAATTCTTGAAAAGCCTGTCATTCATTCATTATTAATGCAATGGATATATAAGCATACTTGTTATATATAATAATTGATTCGTATCAAACATGTATGCAATTTCGCATACCATTTTGCACTAAAAATTCCTTTCATACTTAAACTCAACAGTTGTACATAGTTCTCTGGTGTTTCTTCTGATGGCAACATATGGAAACTAAAAGTGCAATCCTACACATGACTATGCAGAACAAATTCCTATTGATGTTTATAGGATTGCCTCTAGAAATCGCATAGTATTGTTGCTGAAAAGAACTTTCTGTGTCATGATAGTATTCATTATACATTATGGCTTTGTCTACATCACATTATATTAGCTTTCACCAAACCAATGGCACCATAGTGATAAAAATCTCTGGTTGCACATTGATGATGATGGAAAGTTAATTAGTCAGCAACATGCGGCATTATTCTTGTAGACAAACCTTATTTTAGTTTTCAGTTGAAACCAATACTGAAAATATGAGCTGCAGCAGTGGATTATACCTGTGTGGTTTGTCTAATTTTATTCTTATAAACATTGTTATTTATTTTATTTTATTTGTTAAAAATGTTTTTTTTGCATTTAGCCACTTGGGTCTAGAGGTTAAGTCCCAGACCCATGGTGGCGAACCTGTGGCACACATCGCCCTCTCTGTGCAAGCACGCCGTTGCCCCAGCTCGGGTCTGCCACGCATACACACATGCCTCCCATTCTCTATTAGCCCAATCTACCTCAAGAGTGTTGCGAGTAAAATAGTCTAATACAAGTCTGTCAAACTAATGGTCTATGGGCAGGCTACATCCACCCGGCTCTGCAAAGGCAAAAACTGTCAAAATCAGCCCATGACTCGATCGAGTTTGACACCCGTGGTCTAATAGGACTATTAGATAACTCAAATTCACTGCCTTGAGTTTTTTTTAAATTAATAAAAACAGATGAAAGAAAACTAAAATATACATAACAAATATTTTTGTTTTTTAAATTCAATGATTTGTTCAATTTATAACCTGTCTTAATCTTTCAAAAACTCTAGATCATGTATGATTTTTGTACATAAAAATTAGTAATAATGCTGTTCAAATCTTCGTCAAAAAAATAATTCTACAATACATTTCTCCAAGCAGACATCTAACTACACATGCAGAAAATCTCTAAAGACTAAGAGTTATTTGAATGTGCTGAAGGCACTGATTTTATTTTGCACGACTGGTTTTATTGTCTAGAATACAGGGAATCCTCAACTTACACCATAATGGAGCCTGCCTATTATGATTGTAAGACATGATTATCATAAAGTGGGACATCATGTGACAGACCCAATTTTACAACCTTTTTTGTGATGGTCATAAAGTAAATGCTGCCATTAAGCAAATGTCATAGTTGTTAAGTGAATGTGTGGTCATTAAATGAACCAGTGGTTTGCTATGGAACATATATATATGTATGTAGGTCTAGTGTGTTCGGGTCTTTTCCTATGTAAGAATAAGAGTATCTAGACCTACATACCTGTACCCATGAAAATCTACGAATATATACACACACACACACACACACACACACACACACACACACACATATATATATATACACACACACACACACACAATTTGCTTGTATCTGATGATAGCAGATGAAATTCTGCTGAAACGTTGCTACAACTTTAA
>BLBF01000063.1:13824023-13907828 GCA_015471245.1 Laticauda colubrina | reverse complement strand
CATGTATGCTGTTCAGCTTTGTTTGGGTATTTTCCCATGTCCTTGTAGCTGTGCTTTTATATATATAAATATGTATGTATGTATGTATGTATGTATGTATGTATGTATGTATGTATGTATAAAGCCAAAGATAGATAGATATATAAAGCCAAAGGAAAATCTGCCGACAAACTCAAATTCCACTTCCATCTAGTTTGTAAACACTGCTCTCCAGCCAAAAGTTCTCAGGATGGATGTTTGCCCATACTTTTCCCCATACTTTTCCCCATGTTATTCAAAATACATTATCTGCTATTGCTGTCATAAATCAATTTTCCTTAATTAAATCCAAGGACAATGTTTATCAGAAGTAAACTAGACTGATTAAGACTAACCTAATCAAAGTCAAGCCTGAGTCAGCCTAATCTAATCAAATTTAAGACTAACAAATTCCAATTATGTTTGTAGCAGCGTATTAGAAAAGTAACTACATATTTTATTTTCTTTCCTAAGAGAAATAGATTAGTTCAAAGTGTCCATCTCCCTTAGACACTTTTCCAAAAGTCTGTTTCTGATTCCAAACTTAACATATTTGCAAAGAACATTGTCAAGAAAAGAATTCAAGGAATGACTATATATATATATATATATATATATATATATATATATATATATATATATATATATATATATATGCATGCATGCTACATAAGAGCATAAGAGACAACTGGTGAACAAACCACTGATATCTTTTTTTTTAAGAGGGAGAAGATAAATTGGCATTTCTAGCAAAGAGCTTTCCTCTAGAGTGCAGTTAGCACATTCTCAGGATTTTTCAGAGATGGTCTTTAACATCCTATTATTAGCAGAAAATATTTCGACTACCCCTTCACCAAATTCACAGCTGTACAATAAATAAGACTATGCAAAATATTTTCAGAGTTCATCCATAGTGTAACATACCTAATTTACTCTGGTCCTCATTATTCTTACATGCTGATACCATACAATAAATAATTCAACCAATTATTAGCTATCCAGATCTTGCTTGAAAAGAATTTTGGAAATCAATAATATTTCTATTTAACACTCCGCCCCCAATATTTTACCCTAACTTGATTAGAATAACAATGCAACTCAATTCATGGGCAATTTGAAACCACAGCTATGATATCCAGAGAGAGATTAAACGGCTAACCAGAAACAAATGTTAAGATGGTTAACAATAAAGCAGTCACTATGTTTCTCAACTGCTTATCTGAAGTGTAGATACTATAAACATTATGCAAACTGAAGGACACTTTCCAAGTGACCTTGAAGCTGTCCATCAGTAGTTCATATCTAAAAAGCAAAGCTAGCAAGCATACCAATTTTCTGATCACATAAGCCCCATTATGGAAAGGTGTATGATATATGTATCACATGAATTATTTTAACTTTGAATTCATGCATTAATTAGCATACATATGCTTTGTTCAAACATGTGTCATCTTGTTTTGGTGATAATAATATGATTATCTGTCACAAAATACAAGCCATTAATTTCTTCTCGGTTCTGTGCCACCTGTAAATCAAGGCTAGTCTTTAAGAATATATGGTTCTATTTTTTAAAATAACATTGCATGATAAAACACACAGTACGTTTGCACCATTTCTACATCAAAGAATCAAGAATTGTCCTCAAAACATTGGGTTTGATGTTTTTGTCTACATATATTGCTCATCCTAGTCATTAATGTTCCCAAGCTGTTGCAACATCTAAAAGGGAAAGTATTCATGCGCATTTGGACACAAAGACAATTCTGCACATAATACTTAAAGATACTCACAGATCACAATAAAATCAGATCTTCTCACTTAGTTTAAAAAAAATAGAGAAGAACAAGGGAAAAGATGTGCAGATTGCTTCCACTCCACGGTTTCAAAACTTCTCCAGGCAATGAATGACTTTAATGTGCATTTGGGCACCTTTATATTCTTGGTCCCTCATAGACCATCTCTCTTATCAATTTCTTGCTATCCGGTAGGATAGAATAGCTTGTTATATCTTATTGTCCTATCTCTTTCTTCTCTCATTATCTACTGACTACCTAAAAAGAAGAAACCTGGTTTTTCTTGAGACTGAAAGAGAAAAGCAGCCTTGCTACATGCAACTGCTTTTGGTTGTCTTTGTCCTATTACAATTCCCTTTCTTCAAGCTCTTAAAACATCAAATTTCCTCCTTGTACCACCTTAGTCCCATACATTGATGATATAAATGAATAAATAAACTGCTACTTGGGTTTGACCTGGTGGATAGAATACAAATAAGAGTCATTCTATAAGGGAAATGGACAAACTCTAAACAAGAAAAATAAAAAATAAAGTAGTTAAAACTAGAATATACAACCCTCATTTCAAAGCTTCTTTCACGTGGAAATGCTGCCAGTGTTCTGTGGATGCAAATCCTCTTCTGTTCAGATCGGGTGGGCTGCTATGGGTTTGCCGGGGTTCAGTAGAACCCGTAGCTAATGGTTCAGAGAACCTCCAAATCCCACCCCTGGCTGGCCCCTCCCCACCTCTCTCAGGAGTCTTCATGTGACCCATTTTGAATGCAGGGTAGGTGCAGGACCTGCACAGAGGCTGGGGGACAGTGAAAAACAGGCCTCCCGGAGATTCCAGAAACAGGCCCGTTTCTGGCCTTCAGAGGGCCTCCGGAACCCAGGGGAGGCCATTTTCACTCTCCCAGAGTCTCAAGGAAAGCCTCTGGAACCTGGGGAAGGTGAAAATGCCCCCCACCCCCATAGTGCAGGAGGCTGACTAGGCCATGCCCAACATGCCCACACCCACCCAGAAGCCGGGCAGAGAACCCATTGCTGAAATTTTTGAAGTCCACCCTTGTTCAGATCCTAAATAGCACACTTCTTTTTAAAAAGAAAACCTCATTTCACAGGAGAGCTTTCATCTCAGTGCCAATCCACTGTCAAGATAGGCTGAAGCTAAATCAAGGTGAATTGGTAGGATGAGGTCTTATCAACTGGAAAACAGAAGAATAACTCCAGTGCAAGCTTATATGTTGTATGGAGGAAGAGTCAATTTATAAAGTTCCAACTGATATGCCTCAAGACCATATCTTGAGTCTTCAGGTTGCCCTTCCATCCAACCATGAGCTCAGTGCCTCCATAATTATTTAAACTTTGGCTGCCAAAGAGACTAAAACTTTCCAAAGAGATTAAATATTTTCAGTTATTTTTAACCAGAATTGATATAATTCTTCTGAAAGAGCTTCCACACGGTTACCATTCCAAACTGTAATCTCTGTTGCAAGTCCTCAACAGTTTGTTTAGTGACTATTCAAAGCTACAATGGCACTGAAAAAAGTGACTTATGACTATTTTTCACACTTATGACTATTGCAGCATTCCCATGGTCACATGATCAAAATTCAGATATCAGCCCGAAACCCAGCTTCGGACCTCGCAATGGCTGTATTTCTTGGAATGCTGACATCAGGTGCTTGGCAACTGGTTTGCATTTATGACACAGTGCCCTGGGGTCACCTGATCACCTTTTGCAATCTTCTGACAAGCAAAATCAATAGGGAAGCCAGATTCACTTAACAATTATGTTACTAATTTAACAACTGCAGTGATTCACTCAACAGCTGAGGCAAGATAGGTCGTAAAATGGGGTCAAACTCCCTTAACAAATGTATCACTTAGCAACAGTTTTGGGCTCCATTGTGGTTGTAAGTTGAGGACTACCTGTATTAGTGTTCTTTGTCTTGTTCTTCTCCTGCCTGCTGTACTTCCCCACTGATGCTCCCTCACTGAAGCTTGCCTCTCTCTCCAGTCCCTATCACTGATCTTATACCTTATTGCTCCTCTCCTCTTCTCTGAACTTGCCTGTACCTCAATATATGTTGGAAATTGCTATTAAGACTCCCACAACAACAACTCCAACTAGGTGCTTTCTTTGGAAATATCTACACTTGACCTGGGTGTGGCAGTGATCAGATATGTCACCAGGACCAGTGCTCTCCAGCTAGTGTGGAGGGAAGGGAGCAGGCAACAAGGAGAGGGAAGCAAGAAAGAAGGAAGAGAAATGTAGGGCCCAAAGCATTTCCTTCACCTTTCCTGTACCTCTAATAGCAACACTGACTAACCATTATCCTATATCAGCACATAAAATCTTCTCATTACTGAATTGTGATATTGAAAAAAATACAAACACTGTAGGGGCATACTGATCGGGGTGTGCCAATGAAGACTGAATTGTCATCTATTACTAAACAATTTTAATTGTAGTTCATGAATTGCAGTTGATTTATTTGAAGTTAATTCAAATGTCCCTTCAGCCTCTTTTCCATCATATTTAAACAAAATCTGAGGTAAATAATATTTCTGCACGAGACACTAATCATAAATAAAGGCTGAGGAAACATTCTTACAGAAAACTGAAATGCATATTTTTATAGGAAAATAAATAAACCAATTAAATCAAGCTCTGTGGGGGTTTTGGAATCAGCACATTGCCCAAATAATATATTGCAACATTGAAGAAACTAAAAACATTCCATCTCCTTCCAGACTTCCAGGGTTTCCTTCTCATCTTGTTATGTGGTATCTTAAGCGATAAATAAATAAGTGATATCAAATACTAGAAGCTATTGAAAGGAGTCCAACAACAGCTAAGAAAACAAAACTCATGCAAGTAGAATAGAAACAATTGCTTTTATCGAATATAATACATATACTGTATTGTTTCTTTTAAAAAGTCAGTTTGCTATAGTGGTTGGCCTAGAAAACAGAAGACTGACACCCCCTTAGGCATGAAAACTGGCTGGGTAACTTTGGGCCAGTCACTCTGTCTCAGCCAGTTTTCTCTGGTCACCTCAAAGAGTTTTTATTATTGGAAAAACAGGAGGCAGGAATAGTAGATGCATTTGTTGCCTTAGTTATATATATATAACTAGGTAGGATAATATAATAATAAAATACTGCTTGCCTGCCAGCAACCAACAGACCACAAAATAGACAAAGTAATAGAAAATGAAGAATCTAAAGCATTCCAGACTTTAGAATTCAAACAGACGAGTGTTTGCCACATAACACCCCAGACTTAACAACTATTGAGAAAGAGCAAAAAAAAAAAAAAAGATCTGGACAGTGCCCTGCAGTAGGACCTGGAGACACGGGAACAGAAGAGAAAGAACTGGAGAAAATCACATAAAAGACGTGCAAATAAAGGTAGAACAAGTGTGGCAAAAGAATGCAAAAATGGCACCAACAGCAATAGGCGCCTTGAGTTCCTATTCCTAATTTCACTGCATCTGGAGCAGCGATCTCCAACCTTGGCAAATTTAAGACCTCAGTGCTGGCTGAGGAATTCTGGGAGTTGAAGTCCACAAGTCTTAAAGCTGCCAAGGTTGGAGATCCCTGATCTGGAGCACCACTTGAAGACCATTGTCATTGACAAAAATCATTATCAGTCAATTGCAAAAGGCAGTTTTATGGTACAGCTTATATTTATCTTGTGAAGCGGAAGTAACTTGCCAGCACAAAATTAGACCTAATTTATTAAGTAAGAGTTAAATCACAAGGCTCCTCCTTTATCATCTATACATGTCAAGATGTTCTGAGCAAGCTCGAATCCAATATAAATATCTTGGCACTATCTCAAGTGGAGGGATTTATTAGAAACTGTTTTGGTGTTAGGAATTTATTTAACAAATCTAACTTTTCACCTGTATTAGTAGGTAAAACAACAACAGCAAAGTTGTTTATACAACAGTTTAAACTAAATTGTCATTCTTTTTTGTTGACCTTTCTGTTTGTTTTTCATTATCTTATTTTTACAGAATAAGAAAAAAATATTCTGTTTGATTAACCTGTGTTGAATAGAATTTCAAAGGATATCCTTCCACAAAACTTTGTCCATAAGTTTTTTCCACACAATTGTTGCTATACAAAAGTGTTCACATGACCAATCCTATAAGGAAAAGTCACCTCACTGTAATTGTATACATATTTGAATATTTCTCCAGATAACAATGAAAAGGAAGACGATAGTGAGCTGTGGTATTTTACCTACTGGAGCCCTTTTGTTGTTTTAAAAAGATAGAATCTGTTATTTATTACAAGTATGATAAATGTATAAAAGGAAAATAATTATTTTTATATTTGTTAAGATTCGTTTCCTATCCTTACACCATGGAGTACCTCATTCACAACAACCACTGGGTTGTGGGTTGAACTAAGAAACAGTGTCTGTCCCAAGATTACCCAATTCTATGCATTAACCATGACACCATATTGGTTTTTAAGTAGCACATATATTATAACTGTAAGAGAATCTCACTTTCTTACTCTTTTTGCAACCTGCCTATCTCTGAAAATCCAGTTAACTTCTTGACCTGTTTATAACTTATTTAAGTTGCCCAACAGAAATGCAACCTTTATATACCCTTACCCCTCCATATTAATATACTGTATTTAATTTCATTTGATTTGCCCCAAAATGGTTCACAAGAGTGCTTTATAATATATTCGTATAATACAGACTCTCATATAACGTTTTGAGTGTGGCTATATCATTTAGGTCAGACTAATTAAAAGTATTTGTGTTGTTTTCTCTTTCTCAATTTTTTAAAATGCAAACACAAATTCAGTAGCAGATTTGTAATCTCTCCATTGAGACAATACAGTGCTTAAAAATAATCAGTTAAAAATACTCCAGCAAAGCTCCAGTGGGAGAGATTGGTAGCATTAACATCCTAATCTGATTTGAATTTAAGAAATGTTACCAATGACTAGTTTGCAGCCCATGCAGTGGTGAATCAGGTATTTCAAAACTCACCCATACTAAGTTGCAACAGTTATTTTCTTATTACAATGTATATTTTTCCCAATTGCAGTCAATTCTGGTAGAAAGCCTAAAACAACTATCTTTTCATTATCTTATAAATTCTAACTCTGAATGCTTTAAGTTGTGCTGTATGCATATTAGTTTGACATCTTTTCATTCTAACAAGGAAAACACAATACAATCAAGCAGTTATTTCCTTTAACAATCAAAGAGCAGAAATGGAAAATACAAATAAATGTAAACATATGCTTCACAGGACAACACTATACATTCATATTTTCCTTACCTTTGAAATAATAAATGCTCATTTTCAGGTTTTTTTTAAAAAAAAATCAGTATTTTTTTTTGTGTCAAAGCACCCCATCCACCTCCACATCCATACAAGCACAATATTTGGGTATATGATACATCCTAAAAAACACCCCGTTTTAGTTTTGAATTTATATTCTTATTTCCTACCCACACCCCACATCAATACAATTAGGAGATGCTGTTTTGGGACCAGTTAAATAAAGGAATTATCTGATGAATGCTGTTTAGTAGCAGAGCCAGTGTACATACTTCGTTCAGTAAATCCACCCAAACATTCCAATGACCCAAACAATGTATTTGCAAATAGTTGATAGGGTCAGCAATTTACAACCTACAGAACAAGCTCGTTCCTTTGTACAGGAAAAGATTACATGCATTCCAGCCAGAAATACGCTTTCTCTCGGATCATAAAAGACAAAGGGTGAGATGGGATGGTTTGGGCTGTTCTCTGACTCAGGACCTAAGACCAGAGATTATACTTCTCATAAACTTCTGAGAATTGGCTCGACTACGGACAAAAAGATTCCACCCTCCCCTTCCCAAATAGTAACACAGCCCAACTAGCAATATAAAAAGAAGCCAAATCACTGCACAAAACTCTTACCTTTTAGACAAAACATTCTGAGATTGTTCCATGGAAAGAAATGGAAAAGCCTTGCTTGGGGAGAAAGCAACACACCAGTGCTAGGTACAGCTGTTCCCCAGTTCCCCCCATTCAAACACTCAGCCGAAGAAGCTGGCTGCAGACCAAATCTGCTGCTCTAGGAAGCTGTCGCCCAACCCACTGATTCTTCAACAACACTACTGACACCTCCCTATTCCCCTCCCAGCTACTACCCCCCCCCAAAAAAAAAAGACAAGAGAAAGGAAAAGGGAATTGTGCCTCTTCAGCCACGCCTATCAGACTACAACTTGAATACATTTTTTTTCTCCTTTGTCAGCTTGTTTTTCCTTTGAAAACAATTCACACTCATGAGCTGGTCAATGTGAAGTTAAAAAAAATAAACCACCTTTCATTTACCTTAGCTGCATCTCTGAATGGTGAATTCCATCTCTCCTTAATTTTTGGTTAATCAATCTGGATTACAATCTGTTTCATTTTGAAGCATACTAGAAAGTTGGCAACTTTTTAAAATGTATAGGTTTTTACATACACATGCAACGAAGTAGGAAATATGCATAATTGTAACTAAATGTTAAGCACGCACAGACTGGATTGCAAATATTTTATAGTTATAAATAGATACCAAGAGTATCTTCAACTGATTGTCACAGTTAACCTTGCTTCTAAATAAATAGGACAAATATCTTATCTAATTAGGAGAACAGCTATTCTGACCTCTAAATAAAGATGAAGCTACACATGCTGTCCTCTGTTTACCAGACAGCACTGAGAAAAGCAAATAAAAAAGAGTACATCACATGTCCATTTCACAAGTTTGATTTTAAAAATGGAATTTAACCAAAGATATGTGAATAAAATCTTGTTATCAACCCTTTTCTATAGCATAGCATTTTACAGAAACTCTAATGCAAATGCCCTTCTTACTTTCCAAAATTGCATGAGTATAAAAATTAATCTAGTTCCCTAGTGTTTCTCTGCTTTCTCTGAGAAGGGAGGGAGGGTAGCAGAAAAATATATATGGTAGAGCTGCATTTTTCTGAGCCATGGCAGCAATGACGATAGAATAAAGAAATATTTTTTGGGAACCATTGGAAAATTGATGTAAACATTAATACTATGATCAATGGATATTAGATTAAGAGAAATACAGATATTGTATATTCCATAGGAAGAATAAAGAACAAACTTGATTTCATCCATGCGACGTATTATTATGTTGGCATATATTGCTCAATCACACAAATTGGAATCTCTTGCAAGAATTGCTAAACAAACTATGGGACCTCCTTCAAATGATTTATTTAGGCTAAATTTGGATAACATACTAAGTATTGCTCATGGTTAATCAAAAGTTTGGCCAACCATATATGTGATAGAGGAGAATATTCATTGAAATGAGGTCATCTTTGGTGCTCTCTGAACCAGGTTGTTTTCTTGCAGAAATTTCATTATCCAAACTAGGAAATATCATTAGAGCACATCCTACTGGCACTGATCATGTTACCTTGTTTGGGTAAGAAAACCAAGCTCAGCGAAAACTGAGGACCCAATCATATTTCTGCCTTACTAGCTGAACAAACTTAGTGGTTATATTTGTTTGCTGTATTTTTTTTTAAATCACATCTTTGTTATTATGCTTTTTGTTCAACTCTTTCCTTTTTTTATAATGTGAAGAATGGACTAAGACATTTTTGGAACAGTGGGTATAAGTGCCTCCGAGTCTTATTTTACCTAGCCATCTGCTACAGAGAGGAAAACAAACAAAGCCACCACCAACAATCCACTGAAACAAATTGGGAAGAACAGCATCAGTCATTGCTGAATCACACTCTAAGTTCCTAGTTTTCTTTTTAACTCTATGTTATCACCATCATAGTGGTAGGGTTGACTCTAGAATAATCTGGGCAGCTCAGAACAATCAGACAAAGATATTACAATAAAAGATATAAGATGAAAGATGGCAAGAGTGACAAATTGAATTGAATGAAGTAAAAAGTCTCACTTTCCCTCACCAAAGTCCTGGGTGTAGAGCCAGGTCTTCACTGTTCTTCTAAACAGTGGAATGGGCAGATAACAGATGCTGCCGCAGAGAAGGCACGTTTCTGGAGTCCCAATAAATAACATTGTTTAATTGAAGAAACTCAGAGTGCATTAATCCTGGAAGATCAAATCAGCTGGGCAGATACCATGGGATATGGATGGCCCCTCTAGTAACCAGGCTTTATGTTCTATAGGGTTTTATAGGTCATAACCAGCACCTTGAAATGCCCCAAGAGGAAACCTGGCAATTGGCATAGCTCACAAAGCTGAGGTGTTACATGAGCTTACTGAGGCATGCCCATCACTGTTCGCACTGCTGCATTCTGAACCAATTGAAGCTTATGGTTCAAGGGTTAGTCTCATGTACAGTGTGCTGTAGTAGTCAAACCCCAAGGTGACTGGAGATGAGTGATGTCTTCCCCTGACCTAGGAAAGAATGAAAATGGCACACCAGACAGAGTTGTGCAAAGGCTTTACTGGCGACAGCTGATTAACACTACAAGCAGCATAACACAGGATCTCAACCCTCACTTCCCAGAGATCCTCTGGGGTTTATGCTGGTAGTTAAGCAGTAGTTACTACTGCTGCTACCTCTCTTCTTGAGAAAGGTCTTTACCTCGTATCCTGTCTTTTATTATTATTTTCCACTTTTATTTTCATGTACAAGTCAAGATAGCAAACATACCAGTACTCCTGCCTTCCATTTCCCCCGCAGTCACAACTCTGTGAGATAAGTGGCTGAGAGAGAGTGACTAGCCCAAAGTTACCCAGCCAGTTTTTCATGCCTAAGGAAGGAGTAGGACTAAAACCCTCCTGGGCCAGCATCTTATATACTAGACTAAACTGGCTCTAAGGTGAACCAAAGAGAAGCAATAGTGATCTTAACTCCAGCATGGAAGACAGGTAGAATTCCCTCAGGCTATACTTACTTGTGAGTAAAAAGGGGAAAATTGATAAAGCTGAAATAAATTCTATAGGGCCGCTTTCTAATGACTATATGTTTTTGAGGCATGTAGCTAGGGATACACACACACACACACGCACACACGCACATGTGTGTGTGTGTGTGTGTGTGTGTAAGAGAGAGAGAGAGAGAGAGAGAGAGACAAAGACTTTTTCTGTTTAATTTTGCAAGTAGACACATGCAAAAATGATAAGTAGAATAAATAATACAGATAAATCAAACAGCATCCTCAAGCATCCTACTCATAAACTAACCATAAAATTAGCAAACATAATAAATTTGAGACAAATCCAAGGTAGGTGAGATATACTATTCAAAAAGACGAAGATATATACAGACTGAGAATAATTGCACAAATAACTGTCACAAAGAATTGTTTTCAGAGACAAAGGTTATTTACAATAAAGAGAATCAAAAGTGAACCTTCTTCATCACAAATATTCCTTATTCCTCACAGATGAAGTCTCTCAAGCAAGTAATCACTGTTTGCTTCTCAAGGATGTTGCTTGATACCTGTAAACTACAATATTTGTAATATCTTCTTTTATTTCCTTCTGAGTTAATTATTGCCTGTAACAGATTTTTCTATGTTACTCCTGGATCTGTACTTTAGATAATCCCTGAAGATAACCGCTACATTTTCTTCTGTTCCTCGAAAACTCTTGTCTCTTCAGGCTTGGATTTGAAATAACGAAAACTTTTCTATCAAAAGAGAAATACTTTTCATTTACATGTTCCCAGCTGTGATTCGGTCAGTTCAAGAATTTCTGAATCATGGTTTTTGTGTCTAGCCTGGGAGGGCTTGTATGCTGCTCTAAAATTATTTTTTTGGATGGAGGCAAGTATGCATCCGAAATATGTTTACTTTAATGAGTTTAAAAGGAGTCTCAGGATGAAAATAAAATATGAAATGCTTATTTCCAGAATGATCTTCTGTTGAAACTTCTCTTCAAAAAGAATTGTTCCATAATTCGGATATTTAAGCCAAACAACTTGTTATTAAAAATAAATCATAGTTCAATTTGATAGAACCTACAAACATGTGAAAATACTTTATTTAAGCCCATGTCACACTGCCCAACGGATGCAAAAAGGACACAACGGACGAGCAAAATGTTCCATCCATTGTTTTCCGCTCTCAAAAGGGGCAAAAATTTGCATAACCAGAGCGGATAACACGGACGCGGGGAGGATGCAGGGCGGATGGAAAGCGGATGCGGAACGGAAGCCTAGCAGATGGAAGCGGATGAGAGCGGATGGCACATCCGCCAGGCTTCCGGGGGACCTCAGCAAAGCGGACACGGAACGGATACAGCGGATGCAGAACGGACGCTGAACGGATGAAGCGAATGCAGAGCGGAAGCCTAGCAGATGCACAGCGGAAGCCGAACGGATGCCTGGCGTTAATTGTGCATGCGGGGAGGATGCATTGTGTCAGCCCCGTGGATATAACGGAAGCAGCTCGGAAGCAGGTCACCATTCAGAGGAAAGACCTGCTGCCGGACGGATTGGCTGCCTTGCCTGCCCTGCCTGCATGTCTGCCTGCAAGCCTTGGTGCCAGCCTTGGTGCCAGCCTTGGTGCCAGCCTGCCTGCAAGCTTTGCTGCCAGCCTTGCTGCCTGCCAGCCTTGCTGCCTGCCTTCCTGCAAGCCTTGGTGCCTGCCTCCCTGCCAGCCTTGGTGCCTGCCTTCCTGCCAGCCTTGGTGCCTTCCTGCCTGCCTTGGTGTCTGCCTGCCTGCCAGCCTTGGTGCCTGCCTGCCTGCCAGCTTTCCTGCCAGCCTTGGTTCCAGCCTCCCTGCCAGCCTTGGTTCCTGCCAGCCTCCATGCCAGCCAGCAACCCCACAACCATGCTGAAGCACAGCAAACCTCAGCCATCTGCTGCCAGCCCTTACAAGAGGGACAGGGCTACCATCCCGCCCCCTGGCCCTCACTCTGGTTCTGCTGGGGCTTCTGCAGCACGGGCTCGCTCTTCTGGGGCTGGGGCTTCTGCTGCTTCTGCTTCTGGAGGAGCTGATGACAAGCACTCCAGCACCAGCCACCTCCACAGCAACTGCACCCTTCACCCCTGAGACTGAGCGACCAAGAGGAATGCCAGAGACTCATTTTTGTTTTATAGCTTGTTGTTAATAAAGTCTATTTATGATTCACACACTTGCTTCATTTCCTTTTTTTAATAAAGTCTTGGTGGAAACTTTTAGAAAGGGTTTAAGCCTTTGCATGCTTGTGGGATGGGTAAGGATAGCAGTGGGATGGGTTAGGATACCCGTGGAATGGGTAATAGCTGTGGGATGGGTTAGGATAGCAGTGGGATAGATAAACCTCCAGTGCAAGCATAGTGGGACTGTATGGTCCACCCTCCCAGGTGCCACACCTATGGCCCTTTATTATCAATAATAATGTAATAATTATCCACACATGTCAACATAAACACAACTCTTTATTAAACGCCCTGTTCATTGTAGGCCAACCAAACATACATGGCCCAATCTCATCCGTGTGATGAGACAGGCTGAAGGAAGCATCCATTAAGCATCTACCATCCTGTCTTGCCACTCCACTGCTCCAGCTGGGGAGTTGCACCAGTGTTTCAGGAGGTTGCGCTGCTTCTTCGCTTCACGTGAGGCTCTGTTGGGGCCTTGCACATCCTCAGTGTCGATCAGGTTTTGCCCTTGCCTCCATTCCCCAGGCTCCATGTCCCCATTGCCTTGTTGACGGTCCACAAGCCTGTTCTGCAAGACTGGGTCGCGGGTGCGCATGAGATTGTGCAGGATGCAGCAAGCTTCCACGATCTTCCTCACGGTCTCTGGGCTATGCTGCATGTTGGTGAGAAGTACCTGGAACCTGTTGGCCAGGATGCCAAAGGCGTTCTCCACCACCCATCTTGCCCTGGACAGCCTGTAGTTGAAGATCCTCTCTTCACGGGTGAGGTATTTGGAGGTGTAGGGCTTCATGAGGTAGGTTGTGAGGGAGAAGGCGTCATCCCCCACGATGAAGTAGGGCACATCTTGCTTGTCGTTGGGCAGCGGGTCTGGATCTGGGAAGCCCACCATGAGGTTGTGTTCCAGCCCCTCCTTGAGGTGACTGGCGTTGTATACCTGGGCATCTGAGATGAGCCGTTGCCTGAAGCATCGATGTACGTGAACTTGTAGTCAGCATCGACCATGGCGAAGAGGATGATGCTGAAGAAGCCCTTGTAGTTGTGATAAGTGGACCCCGACTTGGCTGGAGTTTTGCAGGCCACGTGCTTGCCATCTATGGCTCCAACGGTGTGGGGGAAGTTCCACTTCTGATACCACTGCTCTGCAACTTTCTTCCATCCTTCTTCAGTGGAGGGGCACTGGAGGAGCTCCTCCTTGTATTCTTCGATGATGGCCTGCACCACTTCTGTGACCACAATGCTGATGGTGTTGGGTGGCACCCTCCAGCCGTACTGCATGCTCCTGTAGGTGGTCCCTGAGGCCAGGTGGCGCAGAGTGAGTGTCACCTTGAGCCCAGGTTCCAGGCTGGGCCCGAAGTTGGTGTTTGTCTTGGTCAACCTGGGTGTCAGGCGCTGCACAACTTCGTCAAACATGGCTGGAGGCATCCTCATGAAGTTCTGGAACGCCCGAGTGTCTTCGTTCCTGAGCTCCACCCTCAGCTTGTTGTACAGTCCGTCCTCTGCTCTTCTGGCGAACCATCTTTGGACCCAGACTTTTTTTGGGTGCCTCCTTTTCTTCCCGTAGTAGAGTTCACAGAGCCTGTAGATGGTTTCGCACTGTTGCAGAAGGATGGTGGCTGCCGAAAGGACTTTGTTACAATCCACGGTGGACATGACTGGATGCTGTGGAAGAGGAAGAGGCAGATGAAGGCTGCAGAGGTCTGCACCGCTGGGCTGCTGTTCTGAAAGTGAGATGCAGATGAGTTGCTCTCCCTTTTTATAGGAAATATAGGTTTTCCGCTAGGCATCCTCTAGGCATCCTCTAGACATCCTTAATATCCGAGATAGGTCCCCTCTGTGAATGTTTTTTCCATTTTAAACGCTTTGTTTCCATGCTGCATCTGCTAGGCATCCGTTCTGCATCCGTTCTGCATCCGTTCCGCTTCCTCCCTGAGTCCGAGCGGAAGCAAGTTGCGCGGATGCGTAACGGATGCTTAGCGGATATAGCGGATGTATAACGGAGGCAGAACGGATGCCTAGCAGATGCGTAGCGGATGCATAACAGACGAACTGGATACATTTTCCACGCAAACGTTTTGGGCAACCCAAAACTTTTGGAGCGGATGAAACGTCAATACACGGATGCTGGACGGATAGAGAGGAAGCCAAACGGAGGCAGTGAGTACATCGCATTTTTGAACGGATGGCAAGCTTTTTTGTCCGTTTTACATCCTCTTTGCATCCGTTGGTTCAGTGTGACATGGGCTTTACATTTGTGTTTTATAAGATGAGGAATAAGGAAAAAATAAGTTATCAAAATATGACTACAAAATAAATTAAAACTTATTTGTTTATTTATCAAATTTATATTATTCATCTCACATAAAGTGATTCTGGGCAGTATATAACAATAAAACATATACTGCCCACTTTTTTATTTTATTGTTGTATACTGCTCACAAAGTGACTCTGGACAGTATACAACAATAAAAAAGTTCTAAAATTCCATTTAATATTGAGTCCTCAAATAGAGGACATACAACTAGTCCTTACTTAACAACCACAACTGAGCCCAAAATTTCTATCGTAAATCATTGCATTTGTTAAATGAGTCATCAAATTATCTGACTCAATTTTATGGCCATTTTTATAATGATGTAGAGCTAGTCACTGTGGTCATTAAGCAAGCCACATAATAATTAAGTGAATCCATTCTCCCAACTGACGCTTTTTGTTTTTTGCTGGAAAAAAAAAATCATTGCAAATCATGATCTCATGACTGGGATTCTGCAATCAAACATAAATTCAAGCCAATTGCCAAGCAACTGAAATGCAATCACATGACTTTAGGGCATATGCATAAGTCAGTTGTAACTTAAGCGATGGGTTGTAAATAATTTTTTGGCAGTCCGTTGTAATTTGAACAACTGCTAAGTGACAGGTCAGTAAACAAGGACTACCTGTATCAAATATTAAATTGATAAGAACAGATAATATACTTGATCTTTCCATTCTAGGGCTTGTAACAACATTGCTGCCAAAATTACATATAAAAACAAAGTCCTGTGTTTTTCCTCATTTGTTCATCTGCCATCTTTAAATGAAAAGCTTTAGGTTTTAATATAAGATACATTTTCATTTTTTTTAACAAAAATATCTGATACCAAAATTTCTTAGCCTTTTTACATGTCCACCAAAGTACCTTTGGATTGATTACAGATAGTTCTGGACTTATGACCAGAACTAAGACCAAACCTGATGTTACTAAGCAAGACTTTTTCAACTGCAAGATAAATATGGGGAAGTGAGTTGTGAGTCATTTTACAACCTCTTTGCTACAGCTGTTGTTAAGTGGATCATGCAGTAGCCAAGTGACTCTGGCTTTCTTCATTGACTTTGCTTCTCGGAAGCTAGCTGAGAAGTCATAAATGGTGATCACATGACCGAGGATAGTGGAACAATTACAAATACATGCCAGTTGCCAAGTGCTCGAATTTTGATCATGTGACCCTGGGAATGCTGCAACAGTTGTAAATGTGAAAACTGCTCATAAGACACTTTTTTCAGTGATGTTGTAATTTTGAACAGACACTAAACAAATAGTGGTAAGTCAAGTGCTACCTGTACAATTCCATTTTGAATTTCCTTACACATTTTTGAAAATTTAACAATAGTTAAAATACCATTAATACATTATTTTATATAAATTTCAAACCTTGTGTCCATCTATATTCCCAACTTTTATTTTTTATTGAAGCTGTGTATAACTTTACCAGTAAAATGACATTTCATGAAGAAAAGTAGATATTACAGATTTTAAAACTTCACTCCACATGTAGAACTACTGAATAGTTTTGAACATGTTGTGTCGAATCTAACTTTTTCAACTGCAAGATAAATATGGGGAACAGTCAGTTTAAAAGAGGGCGTAACTACATATAACGGATACATTGATGCAATTTAATTTAATATTAACTCAGACTGAATGTTCCAAAGTGACCTCTGAGTCTGGCACTCCTTATTACTTTTTAAACAAAAAGAATCCGTTAAACCACAGTAAGAATCTGCATGAAGCCAATCCCAGTCATGAATTAAGTTAGGCTCAAGAGCAAATCAAATAAAAGTTAAAGGGCATACAAAGGGCAATGCCTCATAAATTTGTGACAGGTTAAGAGAGAAATCTTTAAGCTCTCTTTTCAAATGAATTTCTCCAAATAACCCAATTTGTATAAAAGACAAAACTATGAAAGTGTGTAGAATGGAAGGGAGCAGGAATTAATAGAAAATAATCTGTAATAGTTTCCCATCCCATATCTTGTTCTTTTCTGCACTGAGAGGTTATGATTTTGCCCTGTGTTTTTATTATTTACCAAAAGTAGCTTTATTATTATACAAATTAAAAAAAAAAAATTCTTCTTCTGTTACTGCTGCTGCCAAGTTTAAGAAAGGTTTAATATGTGGTTACAAGGTATGATCATGCATATTCCTGAAATGCATTATATTTAAGCTTCAGAACAAAGAGAAATAGAGTAAAACTAATTACTACCCAGTAGCGTAGTGTTCGGAAAAAAAGTTAGTTGGATTAAAAAAAATATGTATGATGAAATAGATTACTACATTAGAAAGATACCTCATATTAAAAAGAAACTACAATTTTTGGACAAATTAAAACAGTGAAGAACAGCAGCAGTAAAAAATAGAAATATACCAGTGGTGAGATTCAATTTTTTTTACTACCGGTTCTGTGGGCGTGGCTTGGTGGGCGTGGCAGGGGAAGGATACTGTAAAATCTCCAGTCAGAGGTGGTATTTCTACTCAAAATTTCCGCTACCGGATCTCCAGTACTGGTCAGAACCTGCTGAATACCACCTCTGAAAGATACACATTGACATGAAATGTGTATTTCAATGTATATCTGAAAGATACACATTGAATGTGTCAAACAGGCAAGGAGTTAAACAGTACAGCCCACTTTCTGAAGACTAAACACCTTACTAAATAAGGAGATCTGAATGCTTACTACTTTTTACTTGTTTATAAATTATCTTGAATTAAGAATTTCTTGTGAAAAATACCAAAAAGTATCTCTCAAAACTAAGTGAACAGTTCAAGAAATGAGGTTCAATTTAAATAAGTGTAAATTGATACACATTAAGGCTCAAACTCATGAGGACTGAGCTGACAGCCAATAGCCAGGAAAAAAATGCTAAGGTCATAGTGGACAGCTGAATAAAGATTTTGACTCAGTGTGCAGCAGGAATGAAAAAGGCAAATTCCATTGTAGGCTTCATTAGGAAAGGACTTGAAAATAAAATTGCCTGACATTGTAATGCCCTTATAAAGATATATGGTACCTCTGCACCAGGAGTATGTGTATAATTCCAATAGCTACATTTGAAAAAGGATATAACAGAGATGGAAAAAGTGAAGCAGAGGAGAACCAAAATGGGAGTAAAAGATTAGAACATTTAGGAAGAAACATATGTTAGAAATAGAGATAAGTTAAAATTATGTATCACATGGAGAAAGTAAACAAGGAGAAGTGTTTTCTCGGTCTTGCAAAACAGTAGGACCAGATTCCACCTAATAAAGGTATAATTAGAAGGAGATTTAGAACACAGCGAAGTAAGCAGATCTTCAGTTAGTGCATAATTACCCCGTGGAATTCACTACCCCAAGATGAAATGATGGTTACTAACTTTTAATGAAGATATTATATTACAGTAAATTATCGCACTCCTGGAAAGGGCGTTGGAAATTACCTGATACGCCCATTCTCTGTGAGCTGTGAAGAGCATCCAGAAGAGGGAGGTGCTTCAGTCTCTTCTGGAAAGGCTGGACTTAAAACTCCAGGATGCTCCTCCTCCTCCACGGAACATCTCCCCAGCGTCCCCCAGTTCTGCAAAGACTGAGTGCCAGAGTCCAGAACTCATGACCTAATCTAGATCCCTGACCGTAACGGAACCCCACCAGACGGAAATAAATGGGTAGGACTGGATGCTCTTCACAGCTCACAGAGAACGGGTGTATCAGGTAAGTACCAACGCCCTTTCTCCCATGAGCTGTTCAGAGCATCCAGAAGTGGGACATACCAAAGCTTGGCCTATCCTTAGGGAGGGACTCCGTCTGGATCAAAATTCACTCCTAAACTCTATGGATCCTCTGCAGGACTCCTCTGTCAAATGAAGCGTCCGCTGAGGCATAGACATCAATTTTATAATTTTTGACAAAGGGCGATGGTGAAGCCCAAGTCGCAGCTCTGCAAATTTCGTCTATGGAAGCTCGAGTGGCCTGTGCTACTGATGTTGCTGCACTCCTTGTCAAGTGGGCTGTATTGTCCTTAGGAACTGAGATGGACTGGCATTCGTAACTTTTAGCTATGGTGGCTCTCAACCATCAACAATGGTCATCAATGACGCCTTGTGTCATAAAGTGGGTGGGTTGAAGAATAGGAATAGAGCCTCAGATTTTCAAAATGCCGCCGTGCGATCTAGATAGATGCTTAATGCCCCTCGAACGTCATGTGGATGCCATTGATGCTCCAGTCTATGAGATGGTTTTGGACAAAAATTTGGAAGCACCAACTCCTGCGCTCTGTGGAAGGCTGAATTTACTTTAGGGATGAATGATGGATCCAATCTGAGAACCACTCTGTCCACATGAAACACGCACAGGTCCTTTCTCATCAACAATGCTGCCAATTCGGAAATCCTCCTTGCTGATGTGATTGCAATAAAGAGACCACCTTATATGTCAGAAATTTGAGACTAGCGGTTCTTAAAGGCTCGAATGGGCCAGTTGTAAGTGCGGTTAACACCTTGTTGAGCTCCCAAGTGGGATAGCGGTGAATTACAGGAGGTCGTAAGTTTGCAGCACCCTTAAGAAAGCTGTGGACATGTGGATGGTGCGCTATGGAACAAAGGTCACCCCAGGATATCACCGAGGCTAAGGCCACCACCTGTCTGCATAAAGTATTTGGAGATAGGCCCTTGGTCAACCCCTCCTGTAAAAAGTCCAATAATTGTCCTATTGATGGGGCAGTTGGGTCAATCTTAGGCCCCCAGCACCAGCGACAGAAAGCGGGCCACGTGGCCTCATATATACAATTTGTAGAGGACTGTCTGGATGCTTGTATGGTGGCAATAGCATCCTCTGAAATCTGTTGGGTCCTTAAATGGTTCCTCTCAACCTCCATACAGCTAGGCTGAGCCATTGTGGGTCCAGATGAAGTACCAGCCCTTGTGAGAGGGAAACCCTCAACGATAGAATTTTCCAAGGTTGTTCTTTCGACAGGTCCTGTAAATCCACATTCACCTGGGCCAGAAAGGGGCGACCAATATCAGTTCTGCTCTTTCCTCCAATAACTTCTGGATCAACCTGGGTATTACAGGGAGTGGAGGAATCGCATATAGAAATCCGGGAGGCCATTGACATCACAGAGAGTTGACGGCCTCTGTTGGGTCGGGTGCCTTGAAATATACTGGGGCAATTGGGCGTTGAAGGGAGAGGCAAACAGATCAATCACCGGTTGGCCAAACATCCGCACTACTTCCTGGAAGAGAGACGGGTGTTGGCAACACTCTGCCTGATCTATCGTGGCCTGCTGAGCCAGTCCGCTTGTGTGTTTAAGGTCCCTGCTATGTGCTCTGCTTTGAGCGACAATAGATTGGCCTCGGCCCACTTGAACAACTTGGCCGTCTCCAGCATCATAGGTTTGGAATGGGTACCCCCGTCTGTTTATGTGGGCCTTGGTTGTGATATTGTGCGTCAAGACCAGAACGTGGGTGACTGGAAGAGGGGTAGAAAACTGTGTAACACCAGATGAACTGCTTGCAGCTCCAACAGGTTGATATTTTGTGATTGTTCGTAAATAGTCCAAATTCCCTGAGCAGTGTGGGATGGGAAGTGAGCTCCCCAACCCACCAGACTGGCATCGGTTGTGATCGTTGCCCTGCATGGTTCCTTGAATTGACACCCCTTGTTTATCGTGTTTTCTGACCACCAGTGGAGGAATCGGAGAACAATGTGTGGTACCTTTATCTGGACGTTGGAAGTGGCTCTTCCAGATCACTGGAAAGGTAGCAGAAACCATTGTAGATCTCTTGAATGGAATTGAGCCCAAGGCACAATGGAAATACAAGAAGTCAGTTTCCCTAACAGTTGAGACAGAACTGCCAGGGAAACCCTCTTTAAGGCTCTGAACTCTCTGGTCAAAGACTGGATACTATTCAACCTGTCCTGAGAGAGAAAAATCTTGCCCTCCACGGTATCTATCACTGCCCCTAAATGAACTAACCTAGTTGAGGGGATCAAATGGCTTTTATCCCAATTTATGGAAAAACCGTGACCTTGAAGGGTCTCCAGGGTAATCTTTGTATCCAATTTTGCTTGATGTCTGGAAGATGACGAAATTAAAATATCATCCAGATAGCATTGTAAACGAATAGATTTGATCTTCAAGGAGGCAGCCAAGGCTGCTAGGACCTTGGTAAACGTCCTAGGGGCCGAAGCCAGACCGAATGGTAGGATGATATATTCGTAGTGCCGAATAGCAAAATCTAAGATATTTGTGGTGAGAAGTTCTTATTGGTATATGTAGATAAGCCTCTGTGACATCTAGAGGTCAAAACATCGTTCTCTCTGATGCTGAGCAGAATGGACTGGAGAGCAGTCATCTTGAATTTTCAATAAACCAACGATCTGTTCAGACATCTGAGGTCCAGAATTACCCTCCAGCCCCCCAAACTCTTTGGGACCATGAACAATATAGAAAAACAGCCTTGACCCCGTTGTTCAGATGGGACCTCCCTAATGGCCCAAATATGGAGATGATTGATAGCCTCCTGTATCAACGCCTTAATGGGGTCTGTGGACCTAGGACTCCTAATGAAAAAGTTTGGCGGGGGAGGATTGAAACTCTAGCACCAAACCAAACCTAACAGTGTCCCTGACTCATGCATCAGAGGTGGAGCTGTCCCATTGATCAGCAAACAATGTTAGCCACTCTCCAATGGGAGCTGCTATCAATGACTCACTTGGGGCAATGAAAAAATCGGCCTCCGGTACCTCTGAGGTTTCTTCTGTTTTGGCCTCCCCGCTGACCTCTATTGGAAGATTCAGACCTATCCTGTCTAAAACTGGGCCTGTAGCCTGATGTTCTCTGCGATCTGGGAATGTATGGACCTTGATAGTTGGGACGTAAGGAACCCCTTTGAAATGACTGGGGCGTTCTGTTTTCAGACCCCCGAAAAAGAGGAGGAAGCACTTTTTTCTTGTTTCTATTCTCAATAAGCAGAGGCTCCAAGACAAATAATTTATCCCCCGATACTGGGGCTGATTCCAGCTTGTATTTATGCTTGGTATCCGCCTGCCAATGTCTGAGCCATAGCAGTCTCCGTGCTGACATGTGAGATGCTATGGCTCTAGATGAGAATTTGACTGCATTAAATGTGGCGTCAGCAGAGAATTCTGTCGCTGCAATAATCTTAACAATGTCGTGGTGGGCTCTGACATTTGACGCCGGCAATATATCCCTCAAGTGGAAGAGCCATTGTAGGGAGGACCATGTAAAAAAGGACACACCTGTAGCTGCCCTAATGGCCCAGGAGTCAGAAAAGTGCGCCCTACGGAGTGCCAACTCTGCTCTCTTTTCCTCCGGTCACAGGGCTTCCTCAGCCTCATTGGGAAAGGTTGAAGAAGAGACGAGTGCCACAATGGGCTCATCCACCTCCGGCGTTTTGAGAACATTTGAAAACTCTGGTGCCAAATTATAATATCGTTTATCGTAATCTGTTGGGGCTGGGTAGGATACTGCTGATGCCCATTGATTTTGTACTAATTCAGGAAACATACGAGGGACAGGAATAGTTTCTGCCTCATTATCCAGTTGTGAGAATGTTAGGTCCTCGGATTTGTCCCGAGACCCTGTTGACAATGGATGAGGACTTGATGTGCCTAATTTAGCGGTGTTCTTTGCTTTGAACAGTAAAGATTTAAAGAGGTGCGTACAAAAAAGACCAGAAAAGGTAGGTTGGTCCGCAATGAGGCCTTTGTCATCCGACATTCCTCATGCTAGTCGGTCAGCCTCTGACAACCCCAAGTCCATCTGATGGATCAATCCCACCTCCACAGGAACATCCTGGTCATCTAATTCCACCTTCTCCCGAAGAGCCTGGACTGATATGTCAGGAATATTGGGGAATACCTGAGTTTGACGTTGTCCCATATGCACAAAGGATCGAGCAGACAGGGATCCCATTTCCGAAGTAACCAAAAAGTGTTTGGTCCTGATGGATTGCTGAACTCCAGCCGCAATGCCCCTTTGAATCACCACTATTGCCTCATTTCAGTGGGAATAGTCTCAGGTAATCCCTCCTCCTGTCTTAAGCCAGCGACCATAGGGGTGAATGTTGCCTCTGGGATTAATCGGGCAGTGCTCATTGAAGGAGATGTGCCTATGGGAGGTTGTCCAGAAATCGCCTGTCTGGGCTGGGTAGATAAGTCGAAGGGCCTCAGCCCTGAACCGATTGTTGTGTCATAGCCATCTTGTCCACCTCCCTGCCCCGTTTCTGCAACTGCCTTTCCAAGGCTTGTTGCCATCTATGGGTATCCTTATCCGCCGCCTTAGAGGCCTTTTTGGGGCCCACTGACTTATCTCAGGACTTATTTGTTTTGGAGCAGAAGACGTTGTCACCTTCCATTGTGGAGGACTGAATCTCGTGTCTCTATTATTATTATCATTATCATTATCATTATCATTATCATTATCATTATCATTATTATTTGTACTTAGGGATGATGCCTACCCATGGTTGAATATAGAGCGCTTCTCCAGGAGTATAAGTCTCTCTCTGTCTCTCTCTCTCTCTCTCTCTCTCTCTCTCTCTCTCTCTCTCTCTCTCTCTATCTATATCTCTCTATATATATATATATATATATATATATATATATATATACTGCTCTGTTTAGCTTCCTTCGGGTATTATTCCACGTCATTGTAGTTCTGTTAAAGTTGTAGCAACGTTTCAGCAGAATCCCATCTTCCATCCTCAGGCTTCTGTATAGAGTTAGTTCAGGAGATGGGATTCTGCTGAAACGTTGCTACAACTTTAACAGAACTACAATGACGTGGGATAATACCCGAAGGAAGCTAAACAGCACACATGTAAGTACCCACAAAAGCCTAAGAAAACATATATATATATATGTATATATACAAATACACATATGCCTATATCTATATGTAAGCCTGTATATAGGGAAACAGTATCTAAGGGTCCCCAACAAGGGGAAAAAAACCCCAAGCGCTCCAAGCAAGAAATATTCTGGATCCTTGGTCCCCAACAAGGGAAACCAGCTATACAGATCCTTTCCTGTCAAAAATGTCCCGCTGTTTGAAATGGCACTTGAGGCTTTGCTCCAATGTAATGATCCAAAAGCAACTGCGAGTGAGAAAAGAAAAAAAAATGGTGTTTAAGGACTAACCTGCTTTTCCAATGCCAACAGGTTAAGAGAGAAATAATCCCAGGAAAGTGGAGTGGGAAAGTACTTGCCCTGGTCACCAAGAAGGGAAACTAGCGGGGAATGGCACCTATAATATTTAGGCGCAAACTTGAAGCCAGCCATTTAAAATGGTGGAAAGGCAGAATCTCTGATGTTAAATGACTGAGCAGTTTAACGAGCTGTTGCTGCCGACTCTCTAAAATGTCAGACAAATGATCCTGTCAGTCGGAATGACAAGGAGAAGTGAGCCGCGGCTGCAAGCATTCCAGCAAGATTGCAAAGATAAGACGATCAGGGAATTAGATAGGCTAAATGCCTGGAGCGGCCATCTCAGGCTGCCTGCGAAATGGCAGGCTCCGCCAGTCACAAAGAGCTGCTCTCAACTGATCGGGGGGATAACCTAATAGAGCCACAAGCCTTGAAATTGCCAGATTAATAGGGGAAAAATTTGCAAGCCGAATTAACCCAAGAGGAAACCTGAATCTTGACTGTCTGAATCAGAAACTGTTCCAGTCAGGGAGTGCACAACCTCTTACCACGAAGGCTGAGCTAAAACTGGGAGATGCTGGGGAGGTGTCCCGTGGAGGAGGAGGAGCATCCCGGAGTTTGAAGCCCAACCTTTCCAGAAGAGACCGAAGCACCTCCCGCTTCTGGATGCTCTGAACAGCTCATGGGAAAATAAACTATTATATGTTAATTTTATAAATAAGAAGACTAAAGTGCAAGTACATGAAGGTTGGTGGTGCACTGGTTAGAGTGCAGTACTGCAAACTACTCCTACTGCAATTTGGCAGATCGAATCCCATCAGGCTCAAGGTTGACTCAGCATTCCATCCTTCCGAGGTGGGTAAAATGAGGACCCAAATTGTTGGGAGGAATATGCTGACTCAGTAAACTGCTTTGAAACGCCTGTAAAGCACTGTAAAGCAGTATATAAGTCTAAGTGCTATTGCTATTAGCCAAATTATAAGAGTTTTATTTAAATGTTTATAATTTCCCAATGAACTTGGTTTCTTTGACACCAGCTACACACACAATACAGGATAAAATTCAATGCTCACAACAGAGCCAGCACACACCTCCCCACCAGTATTTATAGAGAGAGGGCAGCTCCGATCACGCTTTGTTCGCACAAGCACGAAGCCGAAAGTACCAGCCTGAACATGGCGAGTGGGACCTTGTCTAAATATAGCTATTTTCTAAAGCACCTGTAGGCCAGACAAGGAATAATGGATGGAAACTGAACAAGGAGAGATTTAACCTGGAAATAAGGAGAAACTTTCTGACATTGAGAACAATCAACCAATGGAACACCTTGCCCTTGGAAGTTGTGGGAGCGCCATCACTTGAGACTTTCAAGAAAAGATTGGACTGCCATTTGTCAGAAATGATGTAGGGCCTCCCGCTTGGGCAAGGGGTTGGACTAAATGACCTAAAAGGTCCCTTCCAACTCTGATTATCTGTTATCTGTTTTATAAATCTGTATGGGTGGTTGCAGAGTTATGACTGCTAGTGGGGCTGGGATTGCTGATCTAAATCAGTGCAGATATAAAGCAAAAAGTTGTGAACTTGTTGAGATCATTAAAGAGGAATTGCAGATACTGTTGTTAAGCAATAACCCAGCCAAGCCAAGCCATTCCAGGCTTGAGTCCTCCCAATCCTGAGACTCCATAAGGTAAGGGTCTCCCTACAACTCTCCCTACTTATCTTCCCCTTCCCATCTATGCCTTCCAGAGCAGGAAGTAACCCCTCAACAAACAGACATCGGCTATCCCAAGGCTTATATCAGAATTATTTTTATATAACTTGCTCCTTGTCTTTTGTGGTAAATGTGAAGTAGGAAATTTATAAACGATGGTTATGTTTGAAATTAAGCTTAACTTTACCTATAGAGCATTCTAGTGGTTGTCAGCCTCTGATCCTACTTTGTAATTTCAAAAATTTCACCAGTCAGATTTAAATAGGGCAGTTCCCTATCGCAGGATACAAATAAATTATGATAGAAATGGGATTTCCTGGTAGCACTTTTATATTCAGTATTGCAGAGTTTCAGGGTACATGTTATTTTGCTTTGGTGGCAACAGATGACAATAAAATAAGCCATACCATGGTTGATTGCTCATATTTGTAAAATCAGCAAAGATACTTGGGTGTGTATATATATATATATATATATATGTATTTCTGTGTGTGCAGTTCAGCTTCCTTCGGGTATTATCCCACATCATTGTAGTGCTTTTAAAGTTGTAGCAATGTTTCAGCAGAATCTCATCTACCATCATCAGGCTTCTGTATTGAGTTTGTATGTGGGTCAAGGTCTCACAGCCGTTGGTTTTAAATTTGAGGCTAGCCTATTGTTGTGCCAGGATGTTTTTCTCTACATCCTGATTGGTTGGGAGTCTTGGTCTGTGTTTATTGGACTTGGAGTTTGTTTGATTGGTGTTTCTGGTTTATTCTGTCTGTTTTGTGGCTTTGATTGTATATACAAACTCAATACAGAAGCCTGATGATGGCAGATGAGATTCTGCTGAAACGTTGCTACAACTTTAAAAACACTACAATGACGTGGGATAATACCCGAAGGAAGCTGAACAGCACACACACACACACACATATATATATAATTTTTGTAATAAAAGAGCTTCCTAAGTCAATGTTTCATGGCTTTTAATGGGAAAAAAGGCCTTTAAAGGGAAACAGTAGAAAAATTTAAAAATAAAACAAAAAGCAAGTAGCAATTCAAGCAACTGCGAAATGTACACCTTAAAATAGTGCATTAATCTCTTTGTCTCAGTTTTTCTTTAAAAAAATACCTTTACCCCATTAAACCAAAAGGAGAAGATTCATTCTGTCAAGACAAGGAAAAATAAAGAAACAAGGAAAGCAAACAAGGAAAAATAAAGAAAAGGGACAGCAGCTATCATTTGAGATTTATACCAATGACAATCAAGTATTTGCTTCGCCCTGGGGATGTTAGCAGGTGCAGCAAATCAGGCAAAGTTTATTACTGGACTTGAATGAGTTATGTTCCAGCAGGGGAACATGATTTAAGCTGGTAATCATTAGATCAGGCCTGCCAATTTGAAAATATGATTCCTGAACCCATAGTGAAGAGATGCACATCACTATGTATTTAATATTGAACTGGATCTGCACATTAGAAAAACCAACCACACAGACTTTTCACCAAGTTAGTAACCATAAAAAGACCAGTTTTCTTAAGATTTTATGAGGGTGAATGAAATACAGGTCATCCCTGTAATGTAAGGGTTACAGGTATTCCCTTTGTGAATATTTGAAGTTAGGTGATCAGCGTCCCCTAATATTTATGAACAAGTCCACAAACTACAAATATTGCAGCACTTTGCCGGCCAAAATGAAGTGCATGCCTGGGCCCACCTCCTCTGAACCTCCATTTTGGCTTGTGAAGTGCCGGGCAAGGCATGCACAGGCCTAAACAGAGCTCCATTTTGGTCAGCAAAGTGCCAGGAGAGACCTGCACACACCAAAATGGAGCTGCAGAGGGCTGAGAGGCTGGTGAGGAAACAGCTTGCTAGATCTTTGCATGGCAGATTGGGTGGCAAGTGAAAGCAATTGTGTGGAGCAATTTCAGTGGGTCTGGGAGGCTTTGGGTGGTCTTAAGAATGTGGCCTTTTCTATCACTAGACCCATGGATTCCCCATCCTGAAATACTTCATGTGCAGTTAACAAACCACGTATTCAATTAGCGAATGCACAGGTGAAAAGAGGGAGTGATCCCGCTCAAGGTAGGAGATTCACTCCCACAAATCCTCAGGTTATGAATGGAATGGGTAGGCTCCATTACATTCGTAACTCAATGACTACCTGTACATGCCAAATGAAATCTAGTTGAGAGTAGACTGATTATAACAAATGTGTGAAAACCTTATCCATGGCTGCACTGAAACTAAAATTACCTCTGGCAATCAATTTTTATTTCTATTCCTCTGTTGCTACTAAAATTTCACTCCAAAAGGTACTGATTTCTCTGGTTGGGCTTTAATATCCAAGCCTGCTACTATCTCCTGCAGTGTTCAGTTAACTTTTTACTATTTTGAATGATGTAAGCAATATATTCTTTTAATTATGAATCAATAGGGTGTACATTTAATTGTATAAAATTATACTAACATAGTATAAAGCATTGATATAGAATGTCAGCAAACAATTATATATTTACCTAAATGGCCAAAACTAATTTGCACTTTGTTATTTGTTGGATACACGTATTGAAATCTGCCATAAACTTATTTTAAACCAGCGCAATAATATTTATAAAATCCATATTTCAGGGACAAGGTTTTCAATATTCTCATTTTCCTGAAAACAAATGTGCACAAATATAATTAATTTTTTTAAAAATCAGTATATTAAATATGTTACTAAACAGGTACAGAATTAGATTCCAGGTGCACAAACTGACATAATAAATAACTATGATTTTTATACACAAATCATACCCGTAAGCTTCTGTATAACGTTCTTGTCCCAAACAAATTAATGTACTGAGACAATTGTTCCCCCCAAAATTGATTCATTGCACACACACAATGTGCAAATGTGTACACATACATGTTACAAACATGCATACACCCAATATACATACTTTTTGAATATGCAGATGTCTGTGCATGCATGTAGAATTAATGTTAGGAAAACATTCTAGGGAAAGGGTTAATTTTCAGGAATCTAATATTTTTTCTACTAAGGTACCTTTGAGTTTCTGCCAATGATAACATGTTGGAATAATAAAACAAATGGCCATCACATTTTTCAAACAAAGCATCAGAGGTAACTGGGTAACATATTGCAACATAATAAATTTTATCTGGGCTAGAAAAATGATTCCCCCAAGCACTTTCAAATTGGGATTAATAAAAGGCCAATCTCCTGGGGAAAAGCCGAGTGTCATAATTCATTGCTCTATAAGACCAATTTCAATGACACATAGTGCTCACTTAAAAATGACTTGAACATTACATCTTAGTTCTTCCTTAATTTGGATTTTAGTCTGAGATTTTAAAAAGATCACCCTTTCTTTTAAAGTTATCACTTGCAGCAAACATTACTTGCTCCTTCATCCACAGCAATTAGGAGAAAAATT
The DNA here is from genome assembly GCA_015471245.1 of Laticauda colubrina. Lineage (NCBI taxonomy): Eukaryota > Metazoa > Chordata > Lepidosauria > Squamata > Elapidae > Laticauda > Laticauda colubrina. Next base: position 13,878,299 of record BLBF01000063.1, on the reverse strand, counting down.
TTGATCCACCCTTCCTTTTTCTTTCTCTTTATTGCCAGTCTTCCCTGACAACTGGAGTTCTGAAAATTCAAAGAGATTCTGCTTTATGAAGAAGAGAAAAAGAAAGAAGAACAGGAAAAGAGAAAAAAAGCTAAAACAATGGGAAATTGACCTACTTAGACCCTACCATTATACAAGGAGAAACAAAATATACTGTACGCAGGCAGTAGCTCCCAGATAAATAGGTTTGGTAACTCACAGGGGAGCCTAGTAATTAGAAGCAATTTAGAACACAGTGAGGAAAAATAATTAGAAACTTCTGCATCCAAAATCTGTCCGCTATTTGTCACAACTGCTGATTTTAGTCTAAAGCCTGATCCATCTCTATGACAAACAATTTTTTTCCAAATAGGAAAGCACTGAGTTTCATAAAATATTAAGCTAAGAACTTAGGAAAAAAGTAGAATACCTACAATACTGACTAGATCAGAAATTATATCTGTGGAATTATTGCTTTAAAAAGACATAATTCAGAACTGGCCAAATGTAATGATTCTTAAGGCTGTATGAATGAAACCAAGAAAGCATCCACTAACCCAAGTTGAAAGAAGTTTTCCAAGAATGATGAAATCTACTAAAAGTTTAATTACTCATTCCTTCCAACACTTAAATAAATTACAGATAGAAAAGCAGTACAACTGACTTCAAGTGAGGATTCATAGCAAACTAGATATCCCTGAAGCAGCAGAGAGCATTGCAAGAGAGGTCAGCAGCCACACTGTGAACACTGGTCAGTAATATCTCTCTGGAAAAAGGAGAGATTGGGAGATTGCCCACTTGTACTACAGACTATGCCTCCTCTAGTGTGGACTGCAGGATTGGGTTATGAGTAGAATGATTGGGAGCTGAGGGTTTCTGAACAAGCTCACCGTCAAAACAATAATCTTTATGGACATAATGTTCATCTAGGCTCATTGCTTAATTGCTTTCAGAAATTGCTTTTTAGTTGCTTTTTAATTACTGTATTAGGAACCTCCACAAAGGCAGGTTTTAGAGCACTGGGTGTGTTTCTTTTAGTCTTTAGCGAAATAAATTTTAAATACAAGTTTAAAAACTAAAAAAATATTTTTAATAAACAAAATGGTGATTAGCATTCAAAAATTACAAATGGATTAAGGGTCAAATGGATTTGAAATAAGATTTCAAATTGATGACAGTATAAGAATCCTTTACATGGAGAAATGCTATTTTGAATGGTTAAAAAATGTTAGGATGGGAACTAATGATTACAACTAAAGGAGATGATCATTTAAATTTTATTTACTTATACAGAATGGAACAAACTAATGGATTTAACTGATATATATTTGTGAACAATGGATCCGGAAGTTAATTTTAAAAGTGTCTGCCTCTATAGATAGACTGTATACAAAAATTATCGAAAAAGAATAAATTTTATCTGACTAGATTGTGACTGATCTGAAAGTGATTTTAAAATGACAGGCTATAAGAATATGAAAAAAAAAGTTACTTTGGACATACAAAAGAAATCAACTGATATCTTAATAATGAAAATGGATATAGAAATAACCAACAAACAAGTAAATGACCTGAATAATTTTTCAATATTGGATTTACCAAAAAAAGCTTGTTAAAGTATTAAATAATTTTGTGATACAAACAAAAAAATGGAAAGAAATCAAGTTCTAGAAAATTATTTGAAGGAATTAAAGATCAAGATTAATAGAAGTACAAGGAAGGCATATGATCAAGGTTAAAAATTGTTTTCTTCATTTTGTTTTTTAATGGACTTTGTGCTTTTGATGAGACTATAAAGATTATAGATAATAGATAAAATAGGGGACAAAGAGATAATTTGTTATATTTTAAAAGGAGGTGATAGGTTACTAAAAATGTTTATACTTTATGAGAGGGTAAATAATTTATTTATATTGTGTGTGTGTGTGCGTGTGTTTTTTCTCTTCCATGTTTGTTTTTCTTTTTCTTTCTTTTCTAACTTTCTTAATTTTTCTTTTTATACTTTTATCTCTTCGTTTGTATTTGTTCTTGTCTTTTTACTGTAATGCTTAATAAAATTATTATAAAAAAAAGAAAAGCAATATTAATGTAGCTACATCAAAAAAGTATAAATATAGTACTAATATTGATTCTATAGTTTACTTATTTTTTCCAGGCAAATTCCAAATTTAACTCACTATAACAATCTAAATCAAATTGAATTATACTCTTGCAAACCACTATAAATCTAGCCTATAGTTTCAGCATGTCCAAGTTAACATTAGTTGTCAATGCAACATAATTATCTAAACTATCCATGTGATTATGGTATCAGATAGCAAACCAGAAGTAGTTATTACTTTGGAATTTTAAGCAATTACTAGTGTTTCAGACTCTGTTTACACATGTGTGCGTGTAAGGGGTAGAGAGAAACAGAAAGGGAAGGAAGGAAAAAGGAGAGGGAGAGAGGAAAGCAAAACATTTCATAACCATTGCAGATTTTACAGCAGGATTTCCATCTGCCGAAAATACATGGCTGCCAAACATCCATCGGTCCTTTGTGCCAACTTTGAATTAGAAAAGTGGCAGAGATCAGTTACTGCACAACTTCTAGGACAAGCTGTTCCCATTTTTGGAGCTTCAAAGAAGTGTGCTCTATTCTTGGAGCATCTTAATATAGCAGCATCCTTTCTCCTGGCCAAAGATGCTGAACTAGGGATATTTCTGTCCCAATCTAATGTCAGAAACATGACTAAAACCTAATTATGCTATTTTAATTAAAATATATTATCCTCGTTCCTCTTGCACATTGTAATATTATTTCTGAAATAACAAATTTCTTTTATATCTGAACTAAGAAACTATGATTTAAACTTATTTATATTGTAAAATGTAATTTTAATTCAATTTACATGCCAATATTATTGTTAAATTTAAATCATAGATCATACATAAAATAAACTGTGATTGATAGATAGCACCAATAGAACCTTTTGGCCTTTTGGTGCTCTCTATGGAGTTTTCTTGGCAAGGATAGTGGAGTGGAAAAGGAGAAGGAAACAGCAGAGGATGAGATGGTTAAATAGGGTCATTGACACAGTGGGCACAGGTTTGAGCAGATTCCGGGAGACAGTGGAGGAAGGGACAGGGGGACTAGTGTGCTGTGATCCATGGAATTGCGAAGAGTTGGATATGACTTAGCAGCTGAACAACAACAAAACCAAACCAGTAGTACCATAAGAAAAGAAAGATAAGGACAAGACATATCATGATTAAACCAGAAAATCAAGAGTTGCTGATAGTTCTTTCTTTCTCTGGTATGATTTGATACATAAGGTGCCCAAATCATGAATATCAACTCTGGGTGAATAACATAAGATTTTTTAAAAAATCATAAAGACACACCACAGAACCACGCAACCAAAGCTAAACCACAACACATTCCAACCTGATGTTGGTAGAAGTCAAGGTCATTCATCATTCTGGTCTAATGCCAGAGGGGAAAAAAACAGGTTTTCAAGGGTTTCTGAGAGGCCAATGGAAGGCATTGGAATCTTTAGAGCAGGGCTGTCAAACTCAGGCTGGATGTGTCATGTGCTGGCCACACTCACGCCCAGTTTAGTGAAGGGGAAAAAAACTTCTGATGTCACATGACACCACGAGATTGACAGCCCTGCTGTAGAAATATGCTGTACCAAAGGGCAGATGCTACAACAAAGAAGACCCATTTCCTGCTAGATAATGTTTCGTAGAAGTGACTCAGAGCATACAGATACACCTCAACTTACACCAGTTGATTTAGTGACCATTCAAAATCACAATGGCACTGAAAAAAGTGATTTGTGATTATTTTTCACGCTTACAACTATAGCAGCATCCCCATGCTCACACAATCAAAATTCAGACACTTGAGAACTGACTCATGATGGTCACAATGCCCTGGGATCATGTGATCCCCTTTTGCGACCTTCTGACAAGCAAACTCAATGGGGAAGCCATATTCACTTTACAGTCATGTTACTAACTTAACAAATGCAAAGATTCACTTGACAACTGTGGCCAAAAAAACTCACCATAAAATGGGGCAAAAAAACACAAACCCACATTTTTTTCATTTATCAACATAAATGTTGGTCTCAATTGTGCTCATAACTTAAGATCTACCTGTATTTCCTTGCTAGATCTTAAAGAATGTGCAAAGACAGACAAATAACCTGCTCTTGTGCCATTAAGGACTTTATAGATGGTAATCAACTTGAATTACACCTAAAAAACCTATGGGTAGCTAGTGTAGCTCTCAAAAATAATAGTATTTCTTGAGCTTATTGGATACACACACATCTTTCTGTACCACTGCACATAGACCATGTGCAGCTTCTTAGATAGCCTTCAAGCAGAGGTCATATAGTAAGCTGAAATAGTCCAAATAAGAATTGGCTTGGGTGTGAGTGAGTATGGAGAGTGCTTCCTGGTCCATTAATGGACATATGTAACTGGCATACAAAATGGATTTGAATGAAAGTTCTTTTGGGCAGAGCTGCCACCTGCTCTTCCTACTAAGAGTCAAACAGAACTTCCAAACTGTACATCAGTTCTCTCTGGGAGTGCAACACATTGAGAACTGAGGATAAAACATTCCCACAACCCAAAACTCTACTTGTTCTTGCTTCAGTTAAAATAAATCCTGTTCTTCACATTTGCCTCCTTCCGCTAACAGTTTCAAGACATTTGAAAGGAACCTTGATAGCATTACTTGCTTGACCCAGGATAGAGAGGCATAGCTAAATATCATCAGCTGGTGATATTTTATTTTTTTATTTATTTGATTTGTCAATTGCTTATAAGATAATCGGTATAACTATATACATAGTTATGAATACACAAAATGGGTACATATAAGAAAAATAAAAGAAACAATAGGTCAGGGACGGTAGGCACATTGGTGCACTTATGCACGCCCCTTACAGACCTCTTAGGAAAGGGGTGAGGTCAATAGTAGACAGTCTTAAGGTTAAAGTTTTTGGGGTTTGGGGAAGGAACCACAGAGTCAGGTTGAGTATTCCAGACATTGACCACTCTGTTGCTGAAGTCGTACTTCCTGCAATCAGGTTTGGTGCGATTAACCTTGAGTTTGGATCTATTGTGTGCTCTTGTGTTGTTATGGTTGAAGCTGAAGTATTCATTGACAGGTAAGTCACTGCAATGTATGATTTTATATCCCATACTTAGATCAGATCGAAGATGGCATAGTTCTAGGTTGTCTAGGTCTAGAATTTCAAGTCTGGTGGCATAAGGTATTCTACAATGAGTAGAGGAGTGGAGAACTCTTCTTGTGAAATATTTCTGGACTTTCTCAACTGTGCTAATATCAGATACGTAATGTGGGTTCCAGACTGATGAGTTGTATTCGAGTATTTGTCTAGCAAATGTTTTGTATGCTCTAATTAGTAGTGTGATATTACCAGAGAAAAAGCTACGTAGGATTAGGTTAACAACTCTTAATGCCTTTTTGGCTATGTAGTTACAGTGGGCTTTAGCACTTAGATCAGAGATTATTAGAGATGAGTATTCCAAGATCCTTGACAGATCTTGGATCATCAGCAAGGTCTTGACTATTCAGCTTGCATTTTATTTTCTGATTTTTTTTTTGCCAATATGTAAGACAGAGCATTTATTTGTTGAGATTTGAAGTTGCCATTTGTTTGACTATTTTGATACATAGTCAAGATCTTTTTGAAGGGTAGCAGTATTGTCTGTGGTATTGAACAGCTTTAAATCATCAGCGAAGAGAATGCAGTTGCTCTTAATATGATCACAGAGGTCATTTATGTAGAGTATGAAGAGAGTTGGTCCTAGAACACTGCCTTGGGGGACACCACTTTGACAGGTATAGAATTTGATAGGACACTCCCAATTTTGACCATTTGTTGTCTGTTTGACAGGAATGCTTCTATCCAGTTATGCAGTTGTCCAGAGATACCATAAGATTTTAGTTTTAGGAGTAGTTTGTTGTGTACTGATATCTGAGTATGCCAATGAATAACTTCACTCAGAGTTTCATATAAATGTTAAGTAAGAACAAAAAAAGGGTGGCAGGTCTAGTACTAGGTCTCTCCTACTGTCAACACTGATTGGAATAAATCTCAGAGGAAGAAGGAGAACTACTTACACACTCTGCTCATTCTAAACCCTTAAATCCAGTAGAACACTATGGTATAAAAATGGTACAGAAAGCTGCTTAAGACAAAAAAAGAAAAAGAAAGAAAAGCCCCAGATGGATACATCTCCCCTTCCCTACATGGTAAGCCTTGGGTACCTTAGGAACTGCTTTTCCTCAATAGTTTCTGATCATCCTACTGAGACAACTGCCATATGAGATTCCTGCCTATCGGGAGCGCAACGATGGACATTTTTTGTAGCAGCTTTCCTTTTATGGAATAGCTTGCTATCTAAATCACATATACCTTGTACCTTCATGGCCTTTATGAAGCTGGGTAACTTTTCTGGATTAACATAGCTGCACCACTTTTAGAAATTTATAATTGCTAGCCTTGCATTTTTAATCACCATTTTAATTTCTTCTGGTTTGTATTTGCTTTGAATACTCAAATTCTTTAGGTTGACTGATTGGTTTCAAGCAGTCCTAAAATTCATTCATTCGTTCATTTATTCATTCATTCATAAATAAACCTCAATTCTGTTAAAGGTTGTTTATAAGCATAATCAATGCCACCTCATTACTGTACTCTGAAACCTGACTGAAAAGATCAAGGTAATCACTTTCCTCCAGGACACTCTGAAGCTGCTAACTGACTTCCTTCTCAGCAATGGAAACTGAACAAGGAGAGATTTAATCTGGAAATAAGGAGAAACTTTCTGACAGTGAGAACAATCAACCAATGGAACAGTTTACCCTCGGAAGTTGTGGGAGCGCCATCACTTGAGACTTTCAAGAAGAGATTGAACTGCCATTTGTCAGAAATGGTGTAGGGTCTCCTGCTTGGGCGGGGGGTTGGACTAGATGACCTACAAGGTCCCTTCCAACTCTTGATTATCTGTTAATCTGTTAAACCTTCCCTAAAAAAAAGGAAGATTGGAAACAAGACACAATTTATCCAAGTATTAGTGGGTCCTGGAATGATTTGTTGAAGAGGTAGGTGAGCTCTGCATCTTTAGAAGCCGGAAAAAACATCCCTTATTTCAAAAAACACAACAATTACCACCACTAGATCCAGCTATAAATCATCTCCCAGGAGGCTTTAACCAACTGGAAAAAACATAGCTTTAATACAAGATGGCTGTACTTATAGCCCCAGTGTCTTTGTGTATTCCTTTGACCACAATGATTGAACTCTTTCCTGATAATCAAACTATGTCTTAGTCAACTCCAAAGGATTTGCAAACTGGAAACTAGCTAAGAATAGATCTAAACAAGTTTATCCAAGAAATTCCTAGAACTCTTCATACAAGGCCACAGCTGACAGTCTGTTGTTGCAATAAGAGTGGAAAAATGATAACATTTAACTACTTGAAATAATCTTCCTGTGCTCGCTCAGGTTTACTCTTCATTTTCTTTCAGTGGTATTCTAGATATCTCTTTTGCCACTGCATGGAATCCCTTTGAAAACTAGGAGTTCTCCAGGATCTAGGTACTGTGAGTTCTTATAGCAATAATCTCTTAATTCTAGGCAGTGAACAAGGTCCCATGGATCTATGCACCAAAGCCTTAGGAACTATCCTATTTCCCTCTGAAACTCAACAGCATATATATCAGGTGTTTGAGAAATAACAAATTAATAGGGCCTTCCTCACTGTGATCAGGAGTGCCTGAAGGGAACTCAAACGTCAATAGAGAGTGATCTGAATACGATAAGAGAACCACTTTAGTTTAGTGAATTATATATCTATATGATTTGGTGCCTTCAAGTCAATTTTTTGATTTATGGAAATTAACTGGATTAAGTCCCTGAAGTCTTGCTGCAAGATTTTGGAAGTGTTTGCCACCGCTTCTTCCTAGGGCTGAAAGAGCATGACCTAGACCAAGATCATCCAACTGGATTTTTGCTCAAGATGGGACTAGTCTTCATGGTTTCTGTGCTTTCCATTCTGGCACTTAACCATACACATAGACTGGAAGATTGGAAGATAAACTTCCATAAAACCCTAGGAGTGGCAAGGTAATTCTATACTCGTAACAGTAGATTTTGAACATACATTTTCAAAAGCACTCCAATTAATATTGCAAGATTGTTCTGTATTATCACACAAACTCAGCTCTGGTATACTGCAATTAATGAGATTCATTTTATAATGAACTTTCATTGCTAATATATATAAATTAATTATTATAAAATAAATTTCATTGAATCGTAAGAATTCAAAAGATTATTTAGGCCAGGGGTGTCAAACTCGATTTCATTGAGGGCTGCATAAGGTTTGTGTTTGACCTTGGAGTGGGCATGGCAAGGGTGAGTGTAGCCAGCTCGATGTCATGTGTGAGAGGGCCTGTGGGGGCCTGAGTGCTCTGCCAGCAAAAATGGGCTCCCAAGCTCCGTTTTCAGCTGCAATGGCATCCTGTAACTCTGTCACTGAAAACCAAGCTTGGGAAGGCAGCCCTCCTGAGCTCCGTTTTCGCTGACAGAGGTACTGCAGGCCACTTCTTCACTGTTATCAGGGAGGGCCCATGGGCCAGATCTAAGCGTCCTGTGGCCGGATCTGGCCCCCAGGCCTTCAGTTTGACCCCTGATGTAGGCCACTGTGTCTCTCTGAGCAGTGTAAGGGAGAGACACAAATGTCTCTGAGAGGTAGATTTCACATTTCAATTTATATACTCTGAAAATTTCCACATCTTTTCTCTTCATCTTTAATTTAATTTCATCCTATTTCCTGAAAAGCTACTTCATGTGACCACTCTGATAATATAAATGCCATTAAGTATTTTTTACAGTCTATGTTGTTATAAATTCCGAAATTAACGTTTAATTCAAACCGACTTTCAGAAATTATACTGAAGCAAGTAGCATCCCAGAAATACTTCTGAAGTCAAACCAGAACTTTGGAACTTACCAAGCTGCCAATGATCTGATGACATAAGCATTTGATTAGTGCAAGCACAGTAAAATTGTGAGAAAAAAATCTAATCAGGTCACGCTGCCAGAATATAAAAGATGCATGAAAAGACCAAGTATTTTGATGATTTATTTACTTTATTTACTCAAATCAATGTACATAGCTTCCAATCTTATTGACCTTCATTCTCATCGGCCAACATAGTATTAAAAGCCAAAACAAAAACATTTACTAATAAAATGGTGCCCAAGAATAAACCCAACTGAAGCCATAAGAAAAAAAACAATCTGATAGGTTCACCCAACCTCCAAACCCCATGCTCAAGGAGTTACCCAGGTCATTAAGGACTTACAAAATGTAAGGGTTATGTAAATCTTATATTCCATACGGCATGTGCTATGATAGGAAAAGTCTCTGCTTCCATCAAATGGCACTGTTTAAAGGCTAGGTCACACTGGCTGAAAGATGCAAAACGTATGCAAAAAGGACACAGTGGACGAGCAAATTTTTGGGGGTGGCTCCATCCATTGTCATCCGCTCCAAAAAGTGGCAAAAATTTGCATAAACAGAATGGAAAAGAAAGGAAAAGAATGTACGTGGGTAGTATGTAGCAGGGATGTTAAAGCCCATGTCACACAGCACCAATGGATGGAAAGAGTATGTAAAATGGAGAGAAACACTTGCCATCCGTTGGTTAACATGATGCATCCGTTCTGTACTCACTGCGTCCGTTTTTCATACTGTCTATCCGTCCAGCATCTGTCTACTGAGATTTCATCCGCTCAAAAAGTTTTCAGCTGCACAAAACTTTTTGAGCGGATAAAGTATCCAACGCGTCCGTTCTACATCCACGACGCATATGGGGAACATCCGTTATATGTCCGTCGTCATCTGTTACGTATCCGCTATATCCGCTATATCCGCTAGACATCTGCTGCACATCCACGCAACTCACATCCGCTCCAGCAGAAAACGGACACAGGGAGGAAGCGAAACAGACGCAGAACGGACACGCAGCGTTAGTAGCACGAACGTAGAAAGGATGAAAGCAGATGCAGCTCGCATATAAAGCATTAAAACGGAAAAAACATTCGTATAGGGAACGTATCTCGGATATTTAGGATGTCTGCAGGATGTCTAGAGGATGCAGAAGGACACCTAGCGGAAAACCGATATTTTCTATAAAAAGGGGGAGGAAATCACCTGGATCTCACTTTCAGTCCAGCAGCCCTGCTGTGCAGACCTCTTCAGCCTTGATCTTGCTCTTGTTCTTCCACAGCATCCAGTCATCTCCACCATGGATCGTCGCACACTCCTTTTGGTAGCCGCCATCATTCTACAACAGTGCAAAGCCCTCTACAGGCTCTTTCACCTATTCTACGCAAGGAAGAGGAGGCATCCAAGAAGTGTGTGGGTCCAAAGATGGATCACGAGAAGAGTGGAGTACAGACTGTATAACAAGCTGATGGTGGAGCTGAGGAACGAAGACCCACGTGCATTCCAGAACTTCATGAGGATGCCGCCAGCCATGTTTGACGAAGTTGTGGAGCAGCTGAGACCCAGATTGACCAAGGCAAACACCAACTTCCGGCCCAGCCTGGACCCTGGGCTGAAGGTGGCACTGACTCTGCGCCACCTGGCCTCCGGGACCACGTACAGGAACATGCAGTATGCCTGGAGGGTGCCACCCAACACCATCAGCTTTGTGGTCAGAGAAGTGGTGCAGGCCATCATCGAAGAATACCTGGAGGAGCTCCTCCAGTGCCCCTCCACTGAAGAAGGCTGGAAAAAAGTTGCAGAGCAGTGGTATCAGAAGTGGAACTTTCCCCACACCGTTGGAGCCATAGATGGGAAGCATGTGGCCTGCAAAGCTCTAGCCAACTCAGGGTCCACTTATCACAACTACAAGGGTTTCTTCAGCATCATCCTCTTCGCCATGGTTGATGCTGACTATAAGTTCATGTACATCGATGCTTCAGGCAATGGGTCAGCTACAGATGCCCAGGTATGCAACACCAGTCACCTCAAGGAGGGGCTGGAACGCAACCTCATCTTGGGCTTCCCAGATCCAGACCCCCTGCCCAACGACACACAAGATGTGCCCTACTTCATCGTGGGGGATGACGCCTTCTCCCTCAGAATCTACCTCATGAAGCCCTACACTCCCGGATGCCTCACCCGTGAAGAGAGGATCTTCAACTACAGGCTGTCCAGGGCAAGACAGGTGGTGGAGAATGCCTTTGGCATCCTGGCCAACAGGTTCCAGATACTTCTCACCACCATGCAGAATCGCCCAGAGACCGTGAAGAACATCGTGGAAGCTAGCTGCATCCTGCACAATCTCATGCGCACCCGCTACCCAGTCTTGCAGAACAGACTTGTGGACCACCAACAAGGCAATGGGGACATGGAGCCTGATGAATGGAGGCAAGGGCGAAACCTGATAGATACTATGGATGTGCAAGGCCCCAACAGAGCTTCACGTTAAGGGAAGAAGCAGCGCAACCTGCTGAAACACTGGTGCAACTCCCCAGATGGAGCAGTGGAGTGGCAAGACAGGATGGTAGATGCTTAATGGATGCTTCCTTCAGCCTGTCTCATCACACTGATGAGATTGGGCCATGTATGTTGAGTGGCCCTACAATGAACAGGGCATTTAATAAAGAGTTGTGTTTATTTTGAAATGTGTGGATGAATGATTAAATTGTTATTGATAATAAAGGGCCAAAGGTGTGGCACCTGGGAGGGTGGACCATACAGTCCCACTATGCTTGCACTGGAGGTTTATCTATCCCACAGCTATTACCCATCCCACAGGTATCCCTGCCCATCCCACTGCTATCCTTACCCATCCCACAAGCATGCAAAGGTTTAAACCATTTCTAAAAGTTTCCGCCAAGACCTTATTGACTAAAAGAACTGAACAAAGTGTGTGAAGCAAAGATAAACTTTACTAAAAACAAACTGTAAAAGCAAAATGACCCAGGAAAAGTGTCCCAAGCAAAGATAAAGTCAACAGGTAGCAACCCAGTCTCTGGCACTCTTCTCAGTCACTCTGAGGTGTGCCCACAGTCTCAGGGGTGAAAGGTCCAGGTGCTGTGGAGGTGGCAGTGGCTGGAGTGCTGGTCTGAGGCACCATTGGGGTGCCTGGCACTGAGAGGACAACAGGGGATGGTGTGTGGAGGAAGCTCTCAGAGAGCTGGCTCAGTCCTGTGATGTTGAGAGCCCCTTCCTCCAGGACATGGAGTGTCAGTCCCAAGACCGATGACAGATGTTCTGAGGCCGGGCTTGGCTGTGGGGTGGAGGAAGGAGGAGTGTAGTGGGGCTGTCTGGTCTGCAGGTGAGTGAGGTGAGGCGTCGGTGGCGTCAGTGGCATCTGTGGCGTCGGTGGCACTGGTGGCGTGCAATGAACCTGTGCTTGGACTGGGAAGGGCTGCCTGTGCTGCTGGAACTCCTGGTAGCCGTAGTCTTGGGAGGTGAGGGCCTATGGAAAGCCTTGGAAGGGCTGTGACATCACCTGGGGTGGAGAAGCAGACCTGGATTGGGTCAGAGCAGGTTCAGCTGGGCCTGGAGGGTTGTGCAGAAGACCTGTGGTCCTCTCCTTGATCTGGGATTCGGACATGTCCATGAGGGTCTGGTTGATGTAGGTGAGGAAGGGCTTTCTGTTAGAGGATGGTATGTCTGTGTGTACCAGCTGAGAGAGGAGATCTACGCTGCTTTTGATGGTGTCCCTGATCTCCAGCAGGACAGTGTGGCTCTGTCCCTCCGGTCTGCCTCTCTGCCTGCTTTCTGTAGAGGTGGAGATGGGGGTGGGGGTGGGTTGATCTCTGGTGGCAGTGGCCTCTCCTTGCTCCAACTGCGTTAGGGGGTCCTCCATGTGCTCCGCCACGGGGAGTGCAGCTGTTGGGGGAGGTGTCTCTGTCGTGGGGCGCTCTACAGATACGTGCCTGGACATAGGAGCTGACTCTTGGCCAGAAGAGGACTGGCTCTCTGTGGGATGCCTGAGAGAGAGGGTTGACAGAGGGGCTACTCCTCAGTGGCGGACCTCACCCTCCAAGAAGCTGCACTTGGCCATCATGTAGGTCTCCCAGTCGGTGAGCTTGACCGCGGCTTGGCCAGACTTCTTGAGGTGCAGCTTCCCATACCAGGTGTGCATGTGCTTCCACCACCCGAGGAGGACCTCCGAAGTGTAGCCCAGGCTCTCCGCCTTCTCTCTCCAAGGCGCCTGCTTCCGCTTGGTGTCTCGATAGAGCCTGTGTCCCTTCCGCCAGAGGTACTCGTTCTCCCTCAGCCATTTGAGCACCTCATCCTCATGTTCCTCTTCAATGGAGTATTGTCTTCTCTCCCTATCTCACGATTGCCTCTTCCTCCCTCTGGCAGGGCCTTCTGGGCTCTCATCAATAGGGCTTTGAGGTTCTAGGGGCTGGTCCACCACACCAGCAGCAGCAGCAACAGCAGCAGCAGCAACAGCAGGACCAGGAGCACCAGCAGGAGCAGGAGCAGCACCAGCAGAGTAAGCACTAGCAGAAGTATCAGCACCAGGAGCAGCACCAGGAGCAGCACCAGCAGAAGCCCCAGCACCAGCAGAGTCAGCACCAGCAGCAGAAGCCCCAGCAGAAGCAGAGTCAGCACCAGGGGGTGGGATGGTGGCCCTGTCCTTCTTGCCAGGGCTGGCAGGAGTAGGCACAGGCTTCCTCTTCTTCCCCATGGTTGTTGGCTGGAGATGTGTCTGGCAGCAGGTCTTTCCTCTGAATGGTGACCTGCTTACAAGCTGCATCCTTTTATATCTGCGGGGCTGATGCAATGCATCCTCCCCGCATGCGCAGTGAACGCTTTGCATCCGCTAGGCATCCGCTATGCGTCCATGATGCATCCGCATCATCCACAAGGCATCCGCTCTGCATCCGCTCCTTCCGCTGCGCGTCCGCTTCGCTGTGCTCCCCCGGAAGCCCTGCGGATGTGTCATCCGCTTCCATCTGCTAGGCTTCCATGGAGCATCCGCTTAACATCCTCGCTACGCCCTCTCCCTGTCCATTCCTTTCCATTGTTGTCCGCTCTGTTTATGCAAATTTGGGGCACTTTTGAGAGCGGATAACAAAGGATGGAACATTTTCTCATCCGCTGTGTTCTTTTTACATACGTTTTGCATCCGTCGGCCGATGTGACAGGGCCTTAAAGGGATGTTCATAGGAAGCCTAGAGGATGTATATAGGATGCAAACCATTCACTGCGCATGCTTTCTATTTCCGTGCTACTAATGCTGTGTAGACGTTCCGTGTACCTTTTGTTTCCTTCCTCTTTCCGTTTTCAGCTGCAGTGGATGTGAGTTGAGGGGATGCCCAGAGGATGCAGAGAGGATACAGCGGACATTTAACGGATGATAAACGGACATAAGTTTGTTGCTCGGATGTCACGGATTTACATCGTACACAGCGGAAAGTTCATCCACTCAAAAAGTTTTGTGCAGCTCAAAACTTCTTGAGCGGATGAAATCTCAGTGAACGGAGGCTCAAAGGATAGAGCGTATGAAACACATATGCAGTGAGTACACAATGGATGCATAGCGTTTTCCAATGGATGGCAAGTTTTTTTCATGTTTTACATCCTCTTTGCATCTGTTGGTGCAGTGTGACGTGGGCTTAATAGTTGCAACCTGGAACACTCCCTTCCTGTTTAAATTTAGTGAGACAGACAGAAACAGTTAGAGAGAATTCCCACTTAAAACCTGATCCAATGAAGGATCCCTGATCCTCATCCAATGAAGGATTTTAGAGGAGACATTATCTTCAATAATTTGTATAATAATTCCAACATATGCAAACTAAAATCAAGGGTACTTTTGCATTACTTCAAGCATTTTGAAACAGTCACATCCCATTACAGGTTGTTCTCAATTTAACAACCACAATTCAACCCAAAATTTATATTGCTAAGCGAAATAGTTAAATGAGTTTTGCCCCAGCTTATGACCTTTCTTGTCACAATGGTCATAAATGTAAATCAGTTGCCAAGCAGTCTGAATTTTGATTACATGACCATGGGGATGTTGCAATGGTTGTAGGGGTGAAAAACAATCACAAATCAACTTTCATTAATGATGTTGTAATAACTTCAAACAGTCACTGAAAGAACTGTTGTCTGTCAGAGACTACCTGTATTCTTTATTCCAATAAAAATAATGTTTTAAACATTAATCAACTGCCATCCTTGTCATTACAAGTTATAAAATATTTTTATAGATGCTGTCGAATTACAGGGATACAAAGTCCTCTCATTCTACCCCTTACTGTGCTCTATGCAATAGGTTTCTTTATTTTATATATGAGTCAAGTGACAATAATGCAACCCATCTAACTCCCAAATCAATGAAGTATGTTCATTCTTACATCTTTCTCCCATTCCCACACTGGCTGAGTATGTGAACTCTCATTAAAGGAAAAACTAGCCCTTGCAAGGAAATCTAACAACAATATAGTCAACAAAAGAGAACATATATCTTAAATGAATAATCCATTACTTACTTCTGCATAATATATCATATAATTACATTTGATTTGCTAGATTTGTTGTCCCTTTTAAATTTAAAAGAAGTCAGCCACCTAACAAAAAATGTCTTTAAACATTTCTATTTATTTACCCATCTCACAAAGAAAAAAACTGTGAGCAATACACAATGCTAAGTTTCAAATACTGAAGCAACAAACTTCAAGGAAATAGACTTAACATCTGGGTAACACACTTGTGGTACTGCAGCTTCTAGCACATTTTGATTAAATGTCCTCTCCTTAAGTTCCTACTTTTAGCTTTACATACAAGCAAAATCGATTTCAATCCAACTTCATGTAAACCTGATAATTTAACTGAATACCCAGTAGAACAGTTATGAAAAAAGCAAAATAAGAACATTTGACATGCCAGCATTTCTCCAGGATTTATTCTACATGTTAAGTTTAAACCACAGAATTTCTGAAATATATAATTCATTTTAGTTTATGAAATACTCTTGGAAACAAAACGGGTAACAAATTACCAAGGACAATTTGCTTTTTTTAACCACATTCAACATTATATAGGAAAGGATGTTTCACAAAGGATGGTATTGGCCTCTTCATTATTTACCTCATAATTTTAAGAACTTCAACTTGAAGTGTTGGCATTTCAAGAATAAGGGCCTTACAATGAACAGTTTTGAGAACAGCAACTATTTAGAAATATGAATAGGTTAATTTCAACAATTGGCACACTGGTCTTTATTCTAATATAAATAAGGTCATGCATATGTCTCTACATTGTATTCTGTAAATAAATTTTCCTCACGCTAATTTCTGGTACCGTTTTTTGGAACAATTCTCAAAGATTAGGGTTGAAAAGTAATTCAATGGATTTTACAAATAACTGAGCTTTATGCCTCGGGATTCTGACTCAAGATTATTGTACTACCACACTGTTTGTAATCTGAATTCAGGAAGAGAGGAAACTTGATTCATAGTTGTCTTTCAAAAAAGAAATCATCATACATTTGCTTTATTCACATTATTCAGACCAGACATTCTTACCTGGGGTTGTTTTGCAATCTCCGGTTTCTAGTCCAAGGGTTAGTCTGCCTGACTGGGAAATTATTACAACTGCAATCACTTCTGAGTGTTTCTAACAGTATGACAGACTTGCTTTGGAGCTGTTAAATGAACAAATCTTTTGGGCTCATAGACAAACCTTATAAAGCAATCATCAGTGGAAACATGGTATTACTCATACCGTACATATCAAGTTCCTGGAGATGAATCAGTGCACAGGGCAATATAAACTCCAGGTGTGTTCATGGACATTTGCAATACATGCTGAATTTAAAATGTCCACACATGGACTTCAAAAATTGACCCCAGAAATAGTGCCAAGTTTACCATTACCTGTACTGCATATATGGCATTAGTATGTCATTGTTTACTTTAGAGGACTAAAAATAAAAAAATCTTAATGCTGTGACTATTATGAATTTCTTAGTACAAAATATACAAGGGTTAGGATTATTAACCTACTGTAATATTAACTTAATATTAACTTTATGTTTCAGAATTTAATTATTAAATTGCTTTAATATCAATTACCAAACTTTTGTTTTATAAATCTACCCTCTAAATGACCCAGTTTTTTTAAAAAAACAGATTTGACCAAACATCTCTTTAGTTTTTCAGAATTCTAGATTTTCCATTTTAAAAGTAACTTTCAAATTTAGTATACCATTTCTGAAGAGTGGCTGACTTAACACATTTGCCTTTAAGAGGAGAATTTAGAAAAAAAAAATTTTTCATTAAATTCTTTTTACTACTTTTACCAATGACATTGAAGACTTTGATTGTTAGAAGTGAAGTCCTGAAAATTCAGGCTGATTTACAGTAATTTCATCTAGTCTCTTTTTCTCTTCTCTGCCTCCTCCTGCTATCTTTCAGTCTCATCTCTTTTAAACAGAGCTTCAAAGCAAGAGAAAATGCACCATCGAAAAACCTAACTGAATGTAGGAGAAACTGAATAGCCATTTACTTTTAATGGAAGATCTTTGGGTCTCTAGCAGGGTGCCACAGCAGGAAACAAAACAAATTCGGCATCCAAACAAGAACTCACAAGTTTTCTAGTCAAGTCCCATAAAACAATAGATACATACCCATCCTCCTTTTTCCCACGCTATGAAGTTTGAAGCTATCATGGGGTTGTTGTTTCACACAAGTGCTCTTTCAACATTTGTGACTGATTTTCTCAATGTTCAAAAACACATAGTGCCTTTTTCAGTAAAATATAAACTAAACAGTTGCAATTTCCAATACAGCCTATCATTTGCTATTTATGTATAAATTCTAATGGTACAATAGCTAACTCACTGGATTATTATAGGTGGTCCCTACAACACTGGCCAAAAAGATAATAATTATTTTAGCATGCTGTAAAACAAAGTCCTGATCATGTTTCATAAGAGATGACAAATGAGGTATGCAACTACTCATAAGTAGAAAATACTTTCATTGGGGGGGGGGGGAATGAAACAGCCATTGGTAAGAAAGGAAATTGAGAAGTAAAGGTTTTCAGGTGAAACTCAGCTCCTGAGGACTTCAAGGATGTGTTTGTGTAGTTTTCAGAAAGGTGGATGAATCACCATTCCTTCAGTCTAGAAACAATTTTAGCTACAGCTAATAATTCTTCCTTGCCAGAATGCCACATAAGTACTGCACACGGTTAAGAAGGGAATGAATCTCACATGAAGCTAAGCCAAAAGTTCCAATCAAATTATAGTCATTTATTTGTATAGCATAATACACTTATGAGAATAATAAATATATAAATACATGTTCCTCAGGGTCCCACCTTCCAGAAACTGTTAAACCCCACCCACAGGTGAAGCAAGAAAAAAAAAACTTGACCATTTGCTTTACATACACCTGTTACACATGTCTGTTACATGCACTGGTTATGTCTCCAAAAATAACTGAAGATTGTATTTTTGCAATTAACGTTTCCCTGTCTTGTATCTTTAGGCCCATTAAACTTCAGTTCCCCTCCCCTCACGCAATCTCAGAGAAATCCTTTGTCATAACAAACTGCCACATCAAAAAGCACAGCAACAAAAATCCTGTTTTCATAGGCTAGCCTCTTAGGAAGAATGATTTTGTAAGCATACAATAAAACAGCAGGTTGTATTATCAAGAAACGCCTCACAATCTAGAAGGTCAACAGAGACGCTTGTGGAGAAAATGAAAAGGAGTATGGGAACAATGAAGCACAATCTTACAAAGCATAATTAAAATGATGAGATCTGGGTTGAATATAAAAACAACCATCACCATTTCTGTGTTGTGGTCTGTAGATCCAGTTCTCATCCTCTCCCACTTGCTCCCGGCATATGGATGTGAGTTCACCATCACTGCGAAATAACCTTTTTGTTTGCTTGGATAGCGTAGAGAAGTTTATCCAGCTTACAGCACGCGAAAGGGATCCTGGATTAGATTTAAACCGCAGTGATTTTGAGGAGCCCTCCTGTTTCATTTTTTCTTTAAAAAATAAAAATAAAAATCCCCAAATGCAATATTGCAACAATTAAGAACGCTCTTAAATCTTCTCCCGTTCCTTTTCCTTTACCACCAGCGTGGGCGTGTACATGTTTTAAAATAAGTAACACACTTGTTCATTTTAAAACTCAACCGAACATAAATCCAAGTGGCTAATTTCTGCTTTTGCCCACTTTCCGAGCTGCCAAACACAACACAATAGAAGCAAGCAAAACAGGCGGACACGCTGAAAACAACCTCCAGGAAATCAGATTAGGAGTGTCGAAGTACAATCCCGAAAAATACGCAGATTTTGGCTTTTCCCCGCTTTCATCCAAAGTCCACCTGGCATCCCTCCAGCGTGCTTGTAATCCAGGCTCCTCTCCTATCACGTAGAGAAGAAACCAAGAGCTCCTTTGATCAGGGGAAAAAAAAATAAAAATGCACGCTCTTAGCAAGTTGCCAGGCGAGGATGACATACATTTACAGCAGCTCCCTCTTTTCTCTGCGGAAAAGGCATTCTGATTCCCCCAGACCAGCCATGTAGCTTTCTGCCTAAAACGAAAAGGCTCAGTGAAGCCTCTCCGGAGCGATTTCTCGTTAACAATAAGCTTGGCTATAGCTATCAATTAGGATTAGGGTGAAATATGATAGGCTTCCGCTCTTGAAGGCGCAGCTACAGAGACAGAAACTCCTCCCTTCCACGGCAGAGAGCTAACAACAGTTCAAACTTCTGAACAGGAAACAGAAGTCGAATCACACAATGGCATCTCAGTTGAGTTACACAAGGAGAAATCATGATTAAAAAAAAAGACTTAGTCACCGAATGACAATTCTTTTTTCTAACACCAGACATGTAAAAGGTTGCTTATTTTCATTTTCTTGATGGGGTGAACAGGAATTACGACTCCCAGTTGTTTTTCTATTCGGCTTTTACCATCAATTTTACGACAGAAATTATCTGGCTGAAAGTTCATGATCTCTTTTTAGTTATATATGCTTCATTAAACTATACTTTAATCCATTTCAGGATTCGTCATCAAATTAAGATTTTGCGAATAAAGCGACCAAACAAATGAAAACCACATCAGGGTCCACTGTTAGATATTTTTTTAGATGATGAGAGGAAACAGTAAAAAGGGAGAAACAAACCAATGTACAAAATAATAAAAAAAAAAATGACTCAAGTCCGATGCATTTGTAGTTTCTCTGCTTTTAAGGACCGTGATGACAATAATTACATGTTAAGACTTCAGATAATAAAACTATACTCCAAAGAAGCACTTCTTGAAGATATACAGTATTAAAAATGTAAGACACATTTCTAGGCCTACATACCTTGGGAGCATCTGAATCTATCTGCAGAAACCTTTGGAAACCCACATGCACAGGATTATTTTCTGCCAACTTTTCTAATGTGATAAAGTTAGCAAAGTGTAAAAAACAGAATGTGTCACTGATTCTTGAATAAATGATGTACCTTAAACCATATTATTGCTTTAGCACGCAAAAACGTATTTTCTTAAAGAAAAACTAGCTGAGCAGGACTTTCAAAGCTTCCTCCCTGAAAAATTATGGTTACCTGACTCATTATGAACAGATAAGGTACAACCCTCTGTCTGGGAATCAAACAGCTAAGTATTGTATCAGATTACCTATAAATCGTCTGACTTATCGTCTGACTTATTGTTCCTTGAACAATGGATTAGCCAACTGTCTTTAGTAAATAAACTGAATAAGTTGTATTTATACTGAATTAGCTTTGAAGAACAGCATATGCACCTCTAACTCTTCCATTTTCCATGCCAATGCAAAAGAAAATATGCTATATGACAAATATATACTTAATTGATACTTAATATATACTTTATTGAGCCATTAGTATAACTTCGGCCATACAATTCATATAACTAGTGACCACAGTACATAATACATCTGGAAGTTTAAATTATATTCTAGTAAAGTGCAGATTAAATCAATAAGAAGGAAATGGGAAAATGGAAGTTAAATTTCAGAACACTTGCCAGAAACTAGATTTTCAGTCAAATATGTTCAATTAATATTATGGCTAGCTTCCCAGCTGGGTATTATAAAATACAGTATATTCATTTCATGGGAATCAACTGAGAATTTTATAAACAAGTACTACAGTATATATTATAATGTTGTGTCACTTTTCTATAATAATCAATGGAGGAGTAATTTCTTATGCAACAAAAGTAGAAGGAGAGGGCAATATCTTTCAAATTTGGGGAATTTAAATTATCTGGAAAGGCGAACATAAGAACATAAAACATACAGAATCGAAATAAATTACATTGTTTAACATCTACTTACAAATTGAATTACGGCAATCAGGACAGAATTATGCACTTGTAAATCGAATACACATTAATATCATATTTCAGTGGAAATAAACTAAACACACAATTATATTTATTAAGAGGATTATGAAGTATGTAATTTTAACTAGCTTGTGACAAGCAATTTAAAGAAGACATTTTGTATGGTAACTAACAGGTTGGGTGGGTTATAAACCATTTTTTAAAGAAAGCACTATATTCTAAAGAAATATTTCTTAGTCTTATTATTTTATGCATAAAGTTACCCTTAGAAGAATAGGAAGTTAAAGCCCCTGTCACACTGCACCAGCAGATGGAAAGAGGATGTAAAACGGAGAAAAACACTTGCCATCCGTTGGTTAACGTGATGCTTCCGTTCTGTACTCACTACCTCCGTTTTGCTTCCTCTCTATCCGTCCAGCATCCGTCTATTGACATTTCATCCGCTCAGAAGGTTTTGAGCTGCTCAAAACTTTTGAGCGGAAAATGTATCCAATGCATCCGTTCTGCATCCTCTAGGCATACGGGGACATCCGTTCTGCATCCATTACGCATCTGCTATATCCGCTAGGCATCCGCTGCGCATCCGCGCAACTCAAATCCATTCCAGCGGTAAACGGACGCAGGGAGGAAGCGGAACAGACGTGCAGCGTTCGTAGCACGGAAGGAGAAAAGATGAAAGCAGATGCAGGTACGCATCCGCGGCATCCGCTACGCATCCGCTCTGCATCCTCTACACATCTGCTCTGCATCCTCTACGCATCCGCTCTGCATCCTCTACGCATCCTCTATGCATCCGCTCTGCATCCGCTCTGCATCCGCTTCCATCTGCTAGGCTTCCGTTCTGCATCCGCTTTCCATCCGCTCTGCGTCCTCCCCCCGTCCGTTCCCTTCCGTGTTATCCGCTCTGCTTATGCAAATTTTTGCCCCTTTTGAGAGCGGATAACAACGGATGGAACATTTTTCTCGTCCGCTGTGTCCTTTTTACAAACGTTTTGCATCCGTTGGGCAGTGTGACAGGGCCTTAACCTACTGTAGATAGCTGGAAGAAAGGAAGACAATGGGCTGTGTATTAAGCAAGGCAGAATAGATCTCTGTGAATCAAATATCTGTGATTGGAAAAAATGTCATTTTAATTTATTCCTCCTCTATGTCCTCTGATATTTTAGAGAACCTCCAGAACCCTCTAAAAGAGCCTTTAGAAAAAAGGAAAGTGTTTTCTTTCTCCTTCCATTCGTATCCAATTTGAAAACAGGAACCTTTCTGAAATCCCACCCAGTTCCATAAGGAAAAAGAAGCCCTACTATTTATAGAACAGCAGGCTTGGACATAGCCCAATTATTTATGAATGAATAAAAAATAGATATTTTTAATTTTCTATTAACATCTTCTTTATTTTAAAATAAATTACTTAATTTAAAATGGAAAATAGTTTTTATACTCCTAGAGTATATTGAATTAAAAATGCAAAATAGTGGTTTGTGAGGCATTGCATTATAAATTTGACATGACATTTCATTCTTTTCATTTGTTGTCATTTTGAGATTGGTGCTGTAGCCAAGGTCTGAGGTTCCTGATGCAGCTGATATATATTTCTTTTTTACATCCTGAACTACCTATTTCATTTCTATTTCTGCGTTTCTAAATCCATTTGGCAGTCATGGCCAGGAGGACTTTTGGGCAACTGTAGGTTATGCATCAGTTACACCTTTTTCTGGAAAGGGCGTTGGTAACTTACCTGACACACCCATTCTCTTTTGAGCTGTGAAGAGCATCCAGTGGTGGGAGGTGCTTCAGTCTCTGCATTTGTAGGCTGGGCTTAAATTGTGGAACGCTCCTCCTCCTCCATGGGGCTCCTACTCCTCCACGGGACTCTTCCTCAGCGTTCCCCAGTTTTGGCGAAGACAAGAGAAATAAAGACCCTCATTCTTATTGCCCTAACAATTTGTTGGCAGAAACAGGGCCCCACCAGATGGAAAAAACAAAAGGGTAGGGCTGGATGCTCTTCACAGCTCAAAGAGAACGGGTGTGTCAGGTAAGTACCAACACCCTTTCTTGCATGAGCTGTTCAGAGCATCCAGTAGTGGGACATACCAAAGCTTGGCCTGTCCTACGGGAGGGACTCCGTCTGACCTGGAATCTCCTCCTGGTCCCTGTGGACCCGTTGCAGAACTCTTCTGCTAAAGGAAGCCTCAGTGGATGCAAACACATCTATTTTATAATGCCTAATGAATGGCGATGGAGAGGCCCAAGTGGCAGCTCGACAAATTGCAGTTATTGGTACCTGTGTGGCCCACGCTGCCGATGCTGCAGCGCTCCTTGTTGAATGAGCTGTTATGCCCCTAGGAACCTGCATGGATTGAGTCTGATATGCTTTCGCTATTGCAGCCCGTGACCAACGGCCAATCGTAGTGGGTGAGACCTTGGTTCCCTGAGTGTTGGGCTGAAAGGACACAAATAAGGCCTCTGTTTTTCTGAAGGGCGCTGAACAATTGTAAATTCGTAATGCCCATCTCACATCAAGTCTATGCTATTTCCGCTCCATCTCTTATGACGGTCTAGAGTAAAAATTAGGAAGGATCAGCTCTTGTGCCCTATGAAATGCCAAGTATGAATGTGGGATCAGGACAGAGGACCACTCTGTCAGCATGGAAAACACAAAGATCTTGTCTGATAGACAAGGCTGTAATCTCGGAAACACGACGAGCAGATGTGACCGCTACAAGAAAAACTATTTTGTATGTTAGGAATTGGAGGGTTGACGTTTTCAAAGGTTCGAAAGGACCCTTAATGAGTGCGACAAGGACCTTATTAAGGTCCCAGGTGGGATAACGGTGCACTGCTGGAGGACATAAATTAGTGGCTCCTCGGAGGAAGGACCGTATGCATGTGTGATGGGAAAGAGAATTCGCGGTTGAGAACCGATGCCAAGGCCGCCACCTGTCTTTTCAGCGTATTAGGTGATAGCCCCTTGTCACGTCCCTCTTGTAAAAACTCTAGAATTTGAGCCACAGAAGGAGAGGTGGGATCAATTTGACACTTGGTGCACCATTTACAGAAGATGAACCATGTGGCATTGTAAATGCGTGTTGCTGATGGACGTCTGGCGGCTAGGATAGTGGTGATAACTCTGTTGGAGAGGTTTTCGTTCTTCAAACCACTCCGCTCAACCTCCAGATGGTCAGTTGCAACCAATGAGGGACTGGATGTTGAAGGGGCCCGAGTTAGGGAAATCCTCTCTGGCGGGATTCTCCAAGGGGGTGATACAGAGAGGTTGCGGAGGTCTGCAAACCATGGCCTTCTGGGCCAGTAAGGAGCTACTAGAAGTAGTTCTGCCCTCTCGTCGAGTAATTTCTGGATATTCTTGGGAACCAGTGACAGTGGAGGGAATGCATACAGGAGCCCCGGGGGCCAACGACAGCGGAGGGAATTGAAGTGCTCCGTCCTTGCGATGGACACCTGGAAAAAAATCTTGGGAGCTGAGTGTTGAGGGGGAAAGCGAACAGGTCCACCACCAGCTGACCAAATATCCTGATCGCTTGTTGAAACACAGAGGGATGGAGGTGCCATTCCGATGGATTATGGTGGCCCTGCTCAGCCAGTCTGCCTGTGTATTGGACAGACCCAAAATGTGCTCTGCTCTGATGGAAAGGAGGTTGTTCTCCACCCAACGACACAGATGCTCCACTTCCCGCATTAGCTGTTTCAATTGTGTGCCCCCGTTTGTTTATGTGAGATTTGGCTGTTACGTTGTCAGTCAGTATTAGTATGTGCTGATCGCGTACATGGGGAAGGAAACTGCGGAGAGCCAAGTGTACCGCTGGAAGCTCCAGCCAGTTTATGCTGCGCGACTGTTCTATGTTGGACCAGCGGCCTTGGGTTGTAAGCAACTGCATGTGAGCTCCCCATCCAACCAGACTGGCATCGCTGGTGATGGTGATTCTTTGTGGCTCCTTGAAGAGACAGCCTTGGTTGATGAGTGGTCTGGTCCCAGAGGAGAGTTGTGAGAACCTTCGGTGGCACCCTGACCTTGTGTTTGGAGTTGCTTCAGCCAGAGCGCTGGTATGGCAGCAGGAACCACTGGAGGAATCTAGTGTATAAGTGGGCCCAAGGTATGATAGAAATACATGAGATCATTTTGCCGAACAATTTTGATAGGTCAGCTAGGGACACCCTCTTAATAGCCCTGATCTCCTTCACTAATTGCTGAATGCTATTTAGTCTATCTAGTGACAAGTAAACCTTGCCTTCCTCAGTATTTATGACCGCCCCCAAATGGATTAGTCGAGTCGATGACTCTTCTTCTAATTTATTAAGAAGCCATGGTCTTGTAGGGCTTGTAATGTGTTTTGAGTGTCCCTGACTGCTTGATGGACGGAAGGTGATTAAATCAAGATATCGTCAAGATAACACTGAAGTCATACGGGAATGTCCCTGAGATGAGCAGTTAGTGCTGCGAGAACCTTCATGTAGGTCCAAGAGGCAGAAGCTAGACCGAAAGGGAGAGAGCCACATATCCAAAATGGTGGTTATTATAGCAAAATCTCAGAAATTTATAGAAGGAAGGCCAAATAGCAATGTGCAGGTTTGCCTCCGTCAAGTCTATGGATGTGAGGACGTCTCCTTTCCTGATGCCCAGTAATATTGATTGGAGGGTATGCATTTTGAACTTGTGATATACTAAGTAACAGTTGAGGCGCTTCAGGTCAAATATCACTCTCCATCCCCCCGAACTTTTGGGCACAACGAAAAGGTGTGAATAAAACCCTGGCCCTCGTTGATTGGAAGCTACTGGTTGGATGGCTCGAATATCCAATAGATGTTGGATAGCCAAATCCATGAGATTGCATTTAAAGGGGTCTCTGGAGTGGGGGCATGACATGAAGAAATCTGGGGGAGCGGATTGAAACTTCAGGGCCAGGCCAAAGCATCAGAGATAGAGGAATCCCATTTGTGGGTGAATAATTTAAGGCGTCCGCCAATGGGGATTTGGTCCAGGAAGTTATCTTAGATGCCGAAAAGACCTGTTTCCTGTTCCATGAAAAGGTTTTTGGAATTACCCACCCCTTCTGCTTCTGTCTGATAAGTCGGATCTATCTGACTGCTGCCCTGGTCTGAATGCTGGGGGTCTCTGATATCTGGGTGAGAAGGAGCCCTGATAAAAGGTGAAAAGGATCCCCTCCGAAAGGACTGGGAGTTTCTAGGGTCTGACTTCTGAAAAAAGGAAGGGAGAATTTTCTTTTTGTTACGGGTTTCAATTAATAGCGGCTCAAGGGAAGGACCAAACAGTCTGTCTCCCATGAAGGGGGATGAGGCCAGCTTGGATTTGTGTTTGAAGTCAGCTTGCCAGTGCTTTAACCACAGCAAGCGAAGCGCTGTGACGTGTGAAGTAATGGCCCTGGCTGAAAACTTGACTGCATGATAAGTTGCATCCACTGAGAATTCAGCCGCTGCAATAAGCTTTGGAATATCTTGGTGCACTCTAAGGTTAGAATTAGGGACATGTTCCTGCAAGAGGCGGAGCCATCTGATAGAGGAACGTGTGAAGAAGGAGGCAGCCGTGGCTGCTCTGATGACCCATGCATCAGACTGATGGGCTCTGCGAAAGGCTAGCTCGGCCCATTTTTCCTCCGGCTTTAATGCCTCCAGCACATCACTGGGAATGGAAGAGGACGCTAACCCCACTATAGGTTCATCTACCTTGGGAGTATTCAATAATTTTGAGAATTCAGATGCCAAATTAAAATATTTCCTGTCATACCCGGTGGGGTGTGTGTACACCACTGCAGAGGCCCACTGCTTCTGTACCAAGTACGAAAACATAGGCGGAACCAGGATCACCTCTGCCTCAACTACCAGTAGGTTGAAGATCAGATCCCCTGGTTCCTCCTCTGAAGGATCAGGTGTGGTGGACGGAGTCGACTTGTTTAGGCCTGCAATGTTCTTTGCCTTAAACAAGAGAGATCTAAAAAGCTGTGGCCAGAATAATCCTGTAAAAACAGGTTGGTCAGGAATAAGACCTTCATACTCCGACATTTTCCTTTCCAAAGGATCTGCTTCTGACAGGGGCTCGCTATCTTGCATTGACCCTAATTCAGACTCTTCCATTTGGTTAATTTGATCCACTTCCTCCTCTTCCTCCTCCTCCTCCACTTGGAGGGGGTTCTTCCCCTGTAAAGGTACCTGGGAATGGTGCTGCTCCGACCTGGGAAATTACCTCAGCGATTGGGACTCATGATCGGTGATCACAGGGTATTGCTTGGCCATGATAGTGTGTTGAAGTCCCGCTGCGATTCCCTGATGAATTGCCAGGCTTTCATCCTTTCTGGGACCTCTGCAATGAGACTGTTGCCTTGACGAAAGCCAACAGCCATTGGAGGGAATGTGTTTTCAGGAGTCCTTCACGATGTTGGTGTCCTGGGCACTTGAGTCTGTTGGCCATGGGGAGACAAACTGCACCTAGATGAGAGCAAAAGATCTAGGGGGGGAGGAGGATGTGAAGAAACAGATGGGCTGTAGGAGGGGAAGTGGTGAGGTACAATGTGCGCCTCCCAAGTGCACTTCTCTATCTCCTTTTGTCAGGCTTTGTGGCACCTTAAGGCGTCCCTTTCTGAGGCCTTAGAAATCCCTTTAGCCTGCTTGGGTTTGTGTTGGGATTTGGTTTTTGCCTTTAAGGATGATTTCTGAGAGGTGCTACCATCTGCCTTTTTGATTCAAATTAGAATTGCAGTATGTCTGGTATAAGATACAGAGAAGGCGGTTGGCACACCCAGGGACCTGATCTGAGTGAAGACCAGTTGCCCTGATAATGATCTAATTGCCCCTCCCTTTTTTTTGTATGTAAAATGAGTCGTATCTCAGTAAAATATTTTATTGAAATTAAAATATTATACTGCAGGATGATTTATTATTAGTAGTAGTAGTATTATATTATGATTATTGTAATTGTTGCTCTTGAAAGTACTAATATATAGAGTTACACAATATAGTAAAAAACCCAAACAGCCAAATTGCAAACACCTAAGGCCCGGCTTGATGATTGAAGGGGCCTTCAACAGCTTCCCTGCACAGGCTGACACAGGCCTGGGTGCTTGCTGTTGTGCCGCTGAGATAATGAGGCTGTGAGGGCTGAGCCAACAATTTTTAAAACGTAATAAATATCCTCAAATGCAGACAAGCCAAGACGAGGGTATAATCATTCCCACAATTCTCAAGGGAATCTGCTGCTCCAAGCAGAACTACCTCACACAGCACAAGAAAGATAAAACAGGCACGCAGCCACGAGGTTTGACAGTTCAAAATGGCCTCCGGCCATTAAAAAATTCACGCGCTTCTCAAAGCAGCAACTTTCCACCCTGTAAACAAAATGGCCAGAGATGTCTTTTAAGCTAACAGCAGGAGAAAGTGGAAGATATCACGAATCCGAAATTTCCACGTCAAATAGGCATTCGGAAAAGGGGAAGAGTGATATGACTCGGTTTATTTTTTATTTATTTTAAGCAACGGCTCACGCCGGTAAAGGAATAAGCAAACAAAAGAATGCTTTGGCAATCAAACTGGCAGAGGTAATAAATTCGGCTGTGGAGAAGTGGCGCAGAGCAGCGCCGAAGCTTCCCGACATTTTTTGGGGGGGGAAGGGGGGGGGGCATGAATCGTCACCTTCCCTTAAACAAACCCCTCAGGCTGAAACTGAAGTTAGAATAGAAGACTAGAGACAACTGAATACAATCAAACCTGCTGATCATGGAATAATCTTTCCTGTTTCGGTCAATGAACAATCACAAGCACTGCCTATCTCTCACAAGGCTGAGCTAAAACTGGGGAATGCTGAGGAGGAGTCCCGTGGAAGAGGAGGAACGTTCCACAATTTAAGCCAAGCCTACAAATGCAGAGACTGAAGCATCTCCCACTACTGGATGCTCTGAACAGCTCATGGGAGAACAACAAACAACCCCTCCACACGGTCACTCACACCCAAGTCACCTCTTTTCTTGACTACTGCAATTCTTTCTACATGGGGCTGTCCTTGAAAAGCATTCAGAAGTCCAGTTGGTTCAAAATACAGTAACCCTCAGACATAGGTGTGCACATATGTCACCCTTCCTGCAGGAGAAGAATTGGCTGCAAATTTGCTTCTAGGTGCAATAAAAAGTGTTATTTGTTACTTTTAAAGCCCTTCATGGCTTGGGATTAGGTTATCTGATGGATGCCTGTTACTTCCACCCAACCCACTAGAACAAGCAGACAAGGTATCTTGCAGGTCCCATTCCCCAAGGAGGAACATCTGGTGGGACCTAGAAAAAAGGCCTTGTTCATAGTGGCTCCATCCCTTTGGAATATTATCCCTGCAGAAATTAAACTGGCCTCCACTTAGACGTTCTGTCATCAGGCCCTAAGGACTTGGTTTTACCAGCAGACCTGGGAACCCAGCGTGGGTTGGAGTCCATCAAGTGGTTCATCTGACTGTGTATTGTTGCCCAGAGGGGTGTATTTTTTTTAATGTTTTATACTGTGTTTTAATGCTTGTAAACCTCCCAGAGTCATTGTGAGTGACTGAGTGGCTATACATTTTCCAAACAAACAAAGAAATAAATAAATGTACTTATTTAAAGTAATATCTCTTCAAAGTTAATTTACTCAAGCCAGGTAATTTTCTTGGCAACCATATTTGTTTTTCCCCTCTATTATTCCAGGATGGTTTCTTTGATTTCCCAATGTTGTCTCAATCCTGGCATTTTGTTATAATCACCTGAACAAATACCAATTAGGTCTAATTCTGTTTGACTTTATAAAATCAGCTAGAAAGAGGTTCTTTTTGAAAAATAACATTAAAATGAAAGTGGAACTTTTTTTATTAGGACTTATGGACAAACACCTAGAAGGGGCTCATGCATGATTTGGTTTTATAAATACAATGACTTTATTATATGTACAAAGATGGAAGACTGCAGACACACGAATAATGGAGGAATGCATTATGAACTGAGATTGCATAATAACAGGTTCAAATATGGAGATAAAAGTCCTCCTAGAGACAGAATAAAGGGCTCACAAATTATGTTACCTAAAGGTCCCTGTGGAACAAGTCCAAAGATTAGTTGGAAGGTAGAAATAAATACAAAATAAATAAATAAAAATAGGAATGTCTGCAGGGTAAGAACATAAAAATTAAGATTGTGGTTATGAGTGCAATCAAACAGTCTGTTTTTTTTAACCTTTTTCTACATTAATCCTGACCATCACCTATTTTTTTTTTCATATATTTTCCTAAAAAAAAAAAGAACTCAGGACAAAATGACTACAACATAGAAAAGCTCCAAAATACATTTTTTTGCCTTTCTATAGCTTAATGTTTTAAGAAAATTGGTTCCATCTGAAAAAGGCAGGAAAAATTTTTTTTAGTTTACAGGAATTATATCTTGCTAAGATTATCAAGTCTTTCACAAAAGCAGTGATATGGAGATTTCTTCCTTTGGAAACAAATTATATTTTCTATAGAAATGCTGGGAAGAGAGATGCATCAAGCTTTATTGCTTGGCTAGGAAAGCAAGATTGCACAACAGAGAAGATGGGTAAATAACCAATTGCTGATCTCCACTGTATATTATACTACTGCTAAAATAAAATAATAATGAAGGAAGCAGTTGCAATGGTGGAAGCACATTTGTATTATCTTTGGACAAAGCTAAGCAAAAAGGCATTCTGGAAGGACAATGTCAATATGGAAGAAGCTGAAAAAGATAATTTTTCAAAAGCTTGATTGACACATTACTGAGAAACCCATTCTTGACTGGCTTAGTATATGACAAGTTTTCACAGAAGTTCTTTTTTAAGTTGAAATATTAAAATACAAAAGAAAAAAAAATCTACCCTGAATGGTAATAACACAATAAAAAACTGAATATAGTGGTAAACTTACCATAACAATTATTATGGTAATTATAATAACATTATGTGACAAGAACTAGCTCCTGTAGGATATCTATAGATTTTTCCCATTTATAGTGAAAGGAAAAATGGAAGGAAAGAGTACAAAGAGGATAACCAGTAACAAGATAAATGGATTTGATTATAGTGGCGATGGATGCATCTTTGGAAGATCTGAAGGACCAAGTGGAAACAGGTTATCCTGCCATGGTGGAAAAAAAACTTTTTCCCCCTTTGGGAAAAAAAGTCTTTAACTAAGAATTGAAAATAACTGGGAACAACAACAAAACAGGGAAAGTTATTTTCTTTTCAGTATCTAAATAAAAAGAAAGACAAAGTGGAGGCAAATTTACTAACTCCAATAGCTAAAGTTTTTTGTTTTGAGTTGACTGAAAGTCTTTTTTTTTCTCATTAAAAACCTAGTTTACAGTATGCAGTAATAGTTTGTTCAAAATATAAGAAGAAAAAGAAAATTGAGAGACAATAGTAAAATAATATCTTTTTTCTCACAGAAAGAAAAGAATCATGAAAATTAGGAGAGTCTTCTTTCTCATCTACTCAGATGTCAATCATTTTTTCTGAGGTGAGATTTTGTCAGAAACAAGAGAACACTACATTTTGCCCGATAAATCATGCCAAAGAAATAGGTTCATGTTTTAGAAAAAAAAGTTAAAATACCGCAAAAAGGACTTTTTATATTATACTTTGAAGGTTTATGTCAAAACCTAGTAAAATGTGACAGTGAACAGCAACCCACTTGGCATACTCATCAAGATGAAAAGGGCTTGTTATCAAAGGTTAAGCAAAAATTTTGCTTTTAGCTTTGAAGAGTCCAAGACAGTAGAGGTCATCTCATCTCTAATTTCTGCTCAAGTCTAATTTTGATAGGAAACTGAATGCTTCCCACCATTCTTTCCTTGAAAAGTGACAGAAAAAGAAGCAAGCAAAGTAAAGAAGTTTCTGTAGATCGTGACCTCATCTCAAAGCAGTGTCTGAAGGTCCACAATTCTTATCTTTCTTGTTTCTGAGAAATACAAAGGGGAATGAGAGTTTCTTTAGTTCAATTATTCCTGACTTCTTTTCATATAAGATCACCACATCTTGTCAGATGTTGATCTTATGGCATGCATTCTTGCAAGATTGGTGCCTATGATATCTGGGAATCCACCATGATGACCACAGACACCAAGCCATGACGCCCTGGTGATCCTTGTTAGATCTAGAAGAAATTAATGAACTGCATAAAGTAAAAGATAGGAAGCAGTATTTTAAGCCATTACTTGGCAGAATAGTTATAACCCTCTCTGTCAATTCCTCTTTGCATTTTTTTTTCTTGGTTAGGGGAAAGATTCCTTTGCTTGTGAGTTGAAGTAATTGCCTTCAGTCAACTGGCTAAGGAAGTGAAGCTAAAATTCAAATTTTGAGTTTAACAGAACAAAGAGAGCACAAATGGCAGAAGGACATATATATTTGATTACTCTATGCCTTTGGAACTGTCCTCATCAAAATTTAATATTTGCAATTATTATAATTTAATTTTAATGAATTGGTGTAGTAACTGGTGAACATTTCAAATATTCACAACTATTAAATATTGAGGAAGTTACAAAAAAGATATTTTTATGTGTAATATGTTTAGAAAATATATTAACATCCTTCTTCCTGGAAATAACCTTCAAAACATGACAATACATAAGTCATGTTTATGACTTATAAAAAGAATAAAAAGAATAAGCAGTGTACAGCATTTAAAGCAAGCTTAATTGTTGACCTCAAACAACACAGCTATGAAACAGCCATATGTAATTTGTTTTTGAGTTTTGTGTAGGATACTTTTGGCCCTGCTAACCAGAAAACATACTCGGAAGTAAATAAAAACAAACCATGCAGACATTTTCTAGTTAGTTGTGTCTGGAGGAACCCTGCAGAAAAATCAGTAGGCTGGAAAGAAATTGCTGTTAGCTGTTTCCCATTAAATCATGCTGCCATTAAATTAATGAGCAATTCTTATGGCTTACTATGTAATTCAAATGTTGTAATAGTCTGTAAATATTGAATTCTTAACCAACATTACCAACATTCAAACACTGTTTTATGAAAAAGAATGTAGAGATCAACTAGAAATTTAAGAGTTCACATCAAAGATCATAGCACTAGCAAAATCTTGTTGTTCAAGTATGTCCACTTCTATAATTAAACTGTCCTATCCAACTATTTCTTAACTTCTATTTATTATCTATAAAATTGGATAGTTTCTGCATGCAACTTTTGAGAGTATGGACAATTATTCCCTCTGTTATTTGTTACAAATTCCTATTAGTGGATCATAGCTGCATATAGGAATAATGGAAAGAAAAAAAGAAAGACTTCCCTTCTTTTTCTACTTGATTCAGTCCACAAATAAGAATGCAATAAAATAAGAATGCAAATGGAATAAAACAGATACAGGTGAAACTCGAAAAATTAGAATAATGTGCAAAAGTTCATTTATTTCAGTAATGCAACTTAAAAGGTAAAACTAATATATGAGATAAACTCATTACATGCAAAGCAAGATAGTTCAAGCCGTGATTTGTCATAATTGAGATGATTATGGCTTACAGCTCATGAAAACCCCAAATCCACAATCTCAGAAAATTAGAATATTGTGAAAAGATTCAATATTCTAGGCTCAAAGTGTCCCACTCTAATCAGCTAATTAAGCCATAACACCTGTAAAGGGTTCCTGAGCCTTTAAATGGTCTCTCAGTCTTGGTTCAGTAGGAATCACAATCATGGGAAAGACTGCTAACCTGACAGTTGTCTAGAAAACCATCATTGACACCCTCCATAAGGAGGGAAAGCCTCAAAAGGTAATTGCAAAAGAAGTTGGATGTTCCCAAAATGCTGTACCAAAGCACATTAATAGAAACTTATGTGGAAGGAAAAAGTGCGGAAAAAGGTGCACAAGCAGCAGGGATGACCACAGCCTGGTGAAGATTGTCAGGAAAAGGCCATTCAAAAATGTTGGGGACTTTCACAAGGAGTGGACTGAGGCTGGAGTCAGTGCATCAAGAGCCACCACACACAGACAGATCCTGGACATGGGCTTCAAATGTCGTGTTCCTCTTGTCAAGCCACTCCTGAACAACAAACAATATCAGAAGCATCTTACCTGGGTGAATGAAAAACAGAAGTGGTCTGTTGCTCAGTGGTCCAAAGTCCTCTTTTCTGATCAGAGCAACTTTTGCATCTCATTTGGAAACCAAGGACCCAGAGTCTGGAAGAAGAATGGAGAGACACACACTGCAAGATGCTTGAAGTCCTGTGTGAAGGTTCCACAGTCTGTGTTGTTTGGGGGAGCCATGTCATCTGCTGGTGTTGGTCCACTGTACTTCATTAAGTCCAGGGTCAACGCAGCCATCTACCAGGAGATTTTGGAGCACTTAGTGCTTCCTTCTACAGACAAACTTTATGGGGAAGCTGACTTCGTTTTCCAGCAAGACGTGGCACCTGCCCACGCTGCCAAAAGCACCAAAACCTGGTTCAATGACCGTGGGATTCCTGTGCTTGATTGGCCAGCAAACTCACCTGACCTGAACCCCATAGAGAATCTATGGGGCATTGCCAAGAGAAAGATGAGAGACATGAGACCGAACAATGCAGAAGAGCTGAAGGCTGCTATGAACTTTTGCACGATATTCTAATTTTTTGAGTTTCACCTGTATAACCAAGTCAGACTGCTAGTGTGTTAAAATTATCTTAACAAGATGCTTATATTACAAGCAAAATAATAAATATTTTAAAACTATGCTGGTATCAGAAATGACATTCATTTTTCTAATGTAGAGAGCTCTATAGTACAAACATAAAATATAGCCACAAGATGGCAGTGTGAAATAATTAATATGCTTTTACTACTCCAAGTGTCTAAGACCATAAGCATAATAACAGTGGAGAATATAGAAAGAATGCTCCAAAACTGTATTGTTTCAGAATGCTTTCATTAAAAGTGAGTATTTGTCAAAATACTGACCATTATTCTTTCTTTTGTTTTCATTTGATTGTCTCCTTAATGCTGCTTTTTTTCTGATGTCCTCTTCTGGAAAGACCATATATTATTCAATTCTCTTCCAGATTAATGTTGGTACAGATTGTAAAAGAGAATGGGATTGGATAAAGTACAAGGGACATATAGAAGGTAAAATATAGAAAGTAAAATGTTACAGGAGGTAGTGTTTTTTTCTCTAATATCCTTTTTAAAACAGCATTTCCTATAAGTATCCTGCCTTCACTCATAACCATTGCTTAAAAACTAGCACTGCATTTTTCCAAAAAATTCTTGAAGATAGAATTGCACCCAGGACTGAAACAGTGCTGCAGGTTGAAATAGGAATTTGCAACACTGAATTTGTGGGGAAATCATGTTTCTCTATCCCCATGTTTATAAGGTCACCAGAAACAAATGACACTGCAGGCAAGGAATCTCTTCAAATATTTCCCTTCATCTGCTCAAGTTTTAAATTTCTCTCTTTTTGTCTTTGCAGCTCAGTTCACAATATGAATACATAAACTGATCTATCAATATCAGTAAAAAATAATCTGTCATGTGTGAACATGAACTTTCATATATCCCACATTTGTACAGACAATTAGGGCTACTAAACATTTTCTCAAAAAGAGCCCTCCATTCTTTGTTAGCTTTTTAATACATTCTGTCTTGAATACAGGAAAACATTTATTTGACATAAGCCGTAAGAGTTATCAATGAACAAGCTTAAGTGTTGCCTCCAAAAATGCACAGCAATGAAATACAGTCAAAGGCATTTTTTTTCAATTGTACATAATATAGTTTTGACTATTAACCAATTGTGAACCCACAGTTTGTATCTACTGAGCATTTGAACTTTTCTAGCCCACATATGGCCATAACATGCACCATTTGTTAAGCGGGAACTAAGGTTGTAATAATAAAAACTTGCCATTCTCATTGCTTTACTAATAAAGTGTCTGCAATATTTGTCTCCACTGCTAAATAAAATAGCTGAGTTTTGGCCAAGAAATCTGTATTTGGCACCCTGGGCAATTTAACTCCCCCACCTGCTCCATACCTGATTAGGCTGAAAAGGCAGAAGCAAATCTGGCTGATGGAATTGAGGAAATAACCAGGATTAAGGAGGCATTTGCAGAAGCAACAAAGCAAGACAGTATCCCATATTTCTGTAATTTTAGTAGAGGTATGTTTGGAAGCATGTACTTGTAGTAATAGTATGGAATTGTATATTATTTTTTTAAAAAATATTTCCTGCCAGTGACCTTGTCCTCAACAAAAAGTTGATTCCAAACCACTTGAACATAGCCTAGTAATTTACATTTGATCTTATCCCTCTTGGGGAATTTTTTTCATTCCAGTATATATACTTTTCCCCCCAGCAATATTTCAAAAAGAAAATGCCACATTAAAAAAACCCACATTCTGATGGGTTAGTATATTATCTCCCCCTGTGTTTTTCAAGCTCCAGTACGGATGAGGTTGGGGCTTCACAGAAAAGAAATCTTTTGTGGGTAGCTATTCTGCAGTATTTTAAACACAAACAAATATTTCTTTCTTTTAAAGGAAAGCTTAGAGTTTTGGGGAAATTTTTTTAAAAAGGTAAACAAATTATTCCCAAAGAGAATGAATTGATTTAGATGACCTGTCCATTTTTATCTTCTGTGTGAAAGGAAAAGCAGGTTAATGATTGAATCCTATCTACAGGTATTACTTGACTCATGATCGTAATTGGACTCTATAGTGGAAAGTCATGATTGTAAAATGGGTCACCCACATGACCAATCTGATTTTATGACATTTTTTGCAGTGAATGCTAAGCAATTGGCACAGTCATTAAATGCCTGTCACAGTCCTTAAGCAAACTAATTGTTTGGTATTGGGCGTTTGGCCAAAACCCAGAAGTAAACACTGGTTTTCAGCAAAAAATGTCATAAAATGTGGT
Source organism: Laticauda colubrina (assembly GCA_015471245.1). Lineage (NCBI taxonomy): Eukaryota > Metazoa > Chordata > Lepidosauria > Squamata > Elapidae > Laticauda > Laticauda colubrina. The sequence continues at coordinate 13,840,955 of BLBF01000063.1, read as the reverse complement.
CACATGACTATGGGATGCTGCAAACAGCTGTAAATGCAGGCCAGTTGCCGAGCACCTTAAATGAGATCAAATGGTCAAATGACCATCGGAGGGGGCCCAGCCATTAAGAACTTTAGAACTGGGTCATAAGTAACTTTAAATAATAAACAACTGGTAATGAGCCTTCATAACTTAAAATGGTCACTAAGCAGTCAGTCATCACTCAAAGAGTACCTTTATATCACCTAGCCAATATGTTGGTGGAAATTCAAGTTTTGTTTATTGTCCAGATTCTATTAAATATCTCCAGTAAAATATCCTGATACCTGATATCAGATAACCTATATATTTCCAAGGATTTTCACAAAGTCTGTGAAACTGCAGAAGCAAGAGGAAGAGAATGTAACATGATTACATTCAGATATTACATAGAGATATTAGCATGCAACCAAATGAAAGCATACTTCCTCTTTTTCCACACTGGTCCCATGTGAGGGTTTATAGCTCTTCTACTTTATATCATCTATTGTTGGAATTTCATTGGCACATCCTCCATTATTTTTTCAACAATTGAACAAAACAGAAATTAAAAACAGAATTAAACTGTATAGGGGGTTACATAATATTAAGCACAAATAAGTTTTAACAAACCACTCATCAGTTATAGTTTCTTGAAAGCAGAATACAAAACAGTGGGGGGGCGGGGAGAGAGAGAGAGAGAGAGAAAGAGACAGAGATGTACTCAATAAGGGGGAAATGATAGTTCAGACATACACCAACAGCCATATCTCATCTGATTACTGTACGTATATCTGATCTACAATAAGATGACAGAATCAATTCCATTAAAAACACAAAGTCCTAAGTCAAGTAAAATGATACACTGACACATATTCACAATTTTGATACAACAGCCAGATATGTGACATGTCTTTGTGAACAATCAACTATACTCTGCATTTCTGTTCTTAGAGATGCCAACTACCTTTAGCCCATGTTTCTACAACAGTGCAAACACTCCATCTCAAGCAATTTTTTCTTAAGCAGTTCTTAAGTAGGTTTAGAGTATGACATGACATCAGAATGTAGAATTCTAGACCCTTTTAATTAAAATGGCATTTTTATATTAAGGGGAAACAAAGAAGGGATAGAGAAAAAGGTGAGAGAATATAGAAGGTAAAGAAATAAGAGATCACAATTAGAAAATGCACACATACAGATAGTCCTTGAGATATGACTGTAATGGAGCTTACCCATTACGACTGCATATCACGATAGTCGTTAGGTTAATCATCCCCACCTGTGCTTTCCCCAATGAATTGTTAAATCAATGTGCAGGTTATTAAACAGAACACAGAGTGCCTTAGGGGTGGGAGGGATCCTTGGACATCTAGCATAGGCCCAAGCCCACCTGCCCTGGACCTCTGAAGCCTTCCCCAATGTCCCCCAAGAAGTCTCATGATCTACTTCCAGTCCCTTGGGTCCCTACAGATTTTCTCCATTTCCACAGGATCCCTCCAGGGGTTAGGCCAGATTTCCATACCACCAGACCAAACATCCACCTCCTTGCTTAACTTATGAAAAGCTTGGAGGCCTTTCAGAGGATTAGAATGGATTTCTAAATTATGCAACCGCATGGCATGATTCCAGTTGTCCCATCCACAAAGTGGCAGCAATGTTCAAGTTGCTAGTTGTGTGGCCTGAAAACAAAATACTATTTTTTCTGCCTAAATGAGGTATGGATAGCACTGCAGAAGCTTTCTGCCATGTTTAGAACTTCTGCAGTGGCCCTGACTAACAGGATTTGCACAAATAAAGGGATAAGGCAAAGGTGTATCCTGGCCCCATTATTATTTAATTTATACATCAATGACTTTCCAGGGTTAACGAAGGATACCATGGTACACATGCCGATGATCTTAAATATTTACTATAACAGCTTGCTTTATGCTGATGATATGATTTTATTATCATACACACAAGTAGGATTACGTAGGCTATTAAGAAGCTTTAGCTCTTATTGCCAGGATAACTCTCTAATCATTAGTAAATCTAAATCAAAAATAATGGTGTTTGGAAGAAACCATCAGAGACATAGGTGGCAATTGGATGGTGAACCTTTGTATATTTGAGCGTCACTTTTTCCAAGACTGGATCTTGGGCCTGCCATCTTCAACGGAGTACATTTAGAGCAAAAGCCCATTTCAATTTATTGCTCAAACTAAAAAAACATACTTATCCAGGGTCCCTAGTCCCATTAATCAAGGTTTATAAGGCTAAAGTTACCACAATGCTCTTGTATGGAGCAGAAATTTGGGTCTTTACTCAACCACAGTCCTAGAACAAACACAGTCCCAGCATTTGAGATGTATTTTGGGTGTAGACCCAAGAACATCTGCTGCAGCAGTTAGAGCTGAATTGGGAATTTTTACAATTCAGGCATTATCTAAAATTAGAGCTTATAACTACTGGTGCAAAGTTAATGAAATGGAGACTGATAAACTACCCAAATTATGCTTACTAGAGCAAATAAAACTACAATCACAAACCTCCTGGATCATTAAACTAACAAATTTTGTAAGAAGCTATGGTCTTCCTATCTCTTGTGTAAAAAAATGAGTTGCCCAAAGAATTAAGGATATAGATGCACAAACTGATATAGCTATCCTTAGTAAGGTAGGTAACTTGAAATGGTTGAGTAAATACAAATGGACTTTCCAAGTAGATAGCTACTTGAAGTCACAATTCCCAAAACATCTTAGGGAGATATTCATGAGAATGAGATTTGAACAGCTTGACATAATGGTTAGATACGGGAGATTTCATGCAATACCGCACAATGAGTGTCTCTGCATCTGCGGAGCAGCAGAGGTAGAGGGCCTGGCTCACATCCTATTTGACTGTTGCCTGTATAAGAAGATGAGAGACAGGTATCTTGATCTATATATCAGACGAATGACCCATTGGGATACCCATATCAACCTATCTTACCTTATGTCTGGCCAGAACTTGATAATAACATTTAAAGTAGCACAGTATTTAAACAAAATGATCTGGTTGAGATCTGCATACGTGGGATTGATTGGGGTAGATCGCAAGGGCGACTCCGAAATATAATGTTATTATATTTTATCGATAACTTAAATTATTGTACATTATTACAATTTTATTTTGGTTTGTATTTTATTACTATTTCATCTTAAAATGTATTTTGTCTAGATTCCATTTTAAATTGTATTTTATCAAGTTCCATTTTAAATTGTATTTTATCAAATTTCATTTTGAATTGCTTTTATTAAATTTTAGCAACAAATTGTTGCTGGAACTTTGCATTTTGATATGGCCCAAGGGCTATAAATAAAGACTTATTATTATTAATTTCTGCAGTGCTGTGCAGACCTTGTTAAGGCAGCAAAACAAAGCAGTTTGTCTGGAGGCTGCCAATGGTAGCTACTTCTGGGTTGCCATTGCACGGTCCAAGGACATGTGGCTCTCTCTCCTTTCCTAACATAAGGTCCAGTGAGTTTCAAAAAGTAAGTGTAATGGGTGATGGGCATGTGGGGAGCAGGTCAAAGTGCGAGGGTTCCTGGGTGGGTTCCTGGGTAAGAGAAAGGGAGAATGATTGGTTAGAAGGGAGAATGAACACAGAATGCTGTAGCTATCATAGCTTTTGAAACAGAGTTGTATGTAATTTTGGTGTATCTAAAACATGCATATACATAGAAAAATACATATGTGTGCACGCACCACACACACACACACAGAGGGAACATGGCTTAATTATTTGTGAAGAATATAATGAATATCCACAGTATTCAAAAACAGTTTATTGTTCAGGTTCTCGCTCTTTATAAAAATATAGCAATAAAAAGACAGTAAGACAGGTTTTAAACAATAGCCACTGTCTAGTTATAGACAAGTTTATTTATTCTGTTATGTATTTATCTGAGAATAAATGAGAAAAAGCTACTAAATCTAGGCCAATATAAATTATATATTCAGGTCTAGTTTCCCATTTTACAATCATGAATTGAAAAGCTTCCTTTTTTTCATGCTAACATATTTTGAAAGCATTTTATATTTTTAATAACAAAGAAATTCACCAAACAAGGTAACATATAAAGGACAGCATTAGTATTTCTAGTTTCATATCATCACCATCACAATCTTTAAATGTGTAATAATCTGATTTATGTTTCTCTCCACAATTTTCTTCAAAAATAGAGAGCTGGCCTTGTTTTTGAGAAACTCTGAGGCAGTTAGCTCTATTATGCTGAAGAACATTCTTTCTCTTTTCTGTTATACTGACTGCTTTTATTTTGTATCCAAATACCTGGCAAGAAATGAATGCAAAGAAACAAACAGAAATAGAATTTTCCCCACAATAGAGCACAAGAAGCCAAGACAAATAACTGAAAAAAAGAATTATAAGGCAACCAATTAAATGCTGTACTTTGCTGGGAGGGTTTCTTGAAATTTAGGATGAAACCATTTCCTTTCTAGTTTCTAGAAACCGTTTCCGTTATAATTCTTTAACATATTGGCAATGTTGTAGGAATCTCTAAGCTGTATTTACTCCTAACTCCCATAATTATAACTCACCATAATTTCTAGCTAACACAAATTCTCTGCAATTTATGCTTATTATTTTCTATGAATTCAACTAACATAAAATGAAAGAAGAGTAGCAACAATATCACATTTATTTAGCAATCAATAAACCAAGAAACAAACTATTAACTACATTAAGATGTTCTGGATTAGCAGGCACCATGAAACTGAAAGAAACAAACAAGCAGACTTGTAGGAAGCTTCTGAAAAATCCTTCCACAATGACAGGAATGGATAACCATCTTTAGAAAAAAACAATCTCCTTTCTGGAAACATAACTTTATGTCTAATATGCATAATTGTTTTTTTGGCTGAAATCAGAGGATTGTAATCAAAGCCACAATGGCATAGTGGTTAAAGTGCAGTACTGCGGGCTACTTCTGCTGACTGCCAGCTGCCTGCAATTTGGCAATTCAAATCTCACCAGGCTCAAGATTGACTTGGCCTTCCATCCTTCCGAGGTGGGTAAAATGAGGACCCAAATTGTTGGGAGCAATATGCTGACTCTAAACTGCTTAGAGAGGACTGTAAAGCATTGTAAAATGGTATATAAGTCTAAGTGCTCTTGCTATTGCTGTTCCTCTGAAGTTCTTTTAAATTCTTTAGTGCCATTTTCTATATGTACTTTAATTATAAGAGCCAGTAAAATAGCATGATTAGAATGTTAGTTCAGGATTAGAAAGACATATTTAAATCTCTACTCAGAGATCAACTTCATTGGATAACTTTGTATAAAGTTTCTTTCTCCTATCCTACCTCACAAGAGTGCTGTGATGATACAATCGGAAGAAATACACAGATCTCTTAAATTATAATGGTTTCTTCAACTACTTACTTTTTCAAGCACATATAACAAGCACATATTATTTATAGCATTTCCTCACTCTCTTCTCCTTCTTGTCCTTCTTTGGTGCCTGCCTTCAAGTCAGTCTTGACTCCTGACGCTTTCCTAGACTATTCCCTGCAGTTTTCTTGGCAAGGTTTTCAGAAATGGTTTGTCCTTGCCCAGATTCTAGAACTGAAAGAAAATGGCTGGCTCAGGGTCACATGAACTTTGTGCTTCAGACAGAATTAGAACTCTTGATCTACTGGTTTCCCACCAGTGCTTTGATCAACTGGCTTTCTACATTTTCTGCATTATCAATTCTGCAACATCAATAATAATGTTTAATTATTGAGATTATTGCCATGTGGACTGAGATATTCACCCTAAAAATATTAGCTGGATTATTATAAGCATATGAAAAATAATGAATCATAGAGAATGAAGGGCTCAAAAAAAAACTCAAATCTGCTTGTTGGGATAATTCACTCATGCTGGAAATCATTTTTTAAAGCCTACAATAGTATTACATTTGCTAAAGTTTAGTATAGTCAGGAAATCATTTGTAATTGATACAATGAAAACAAACTATGGAATTTATGTGCTGCATTAATTTAACAATGCTGTCCTGTCCCAATCATGGAATCACAGAAGATAGATATATAATCTTTATGTGCCAGGAATTTCTGCTCCCGCTATGAATGTTCATATTAAAAAGCCATTAAGTACTATTCCAATATTTCTATGGTATTAGGATTAATCAATTTTTAGACATTTATTTTCGGATAATATAAAGCAATTATGGTGGCTGGGTTTCTACAAAACTAGGAAAACAAAGTATATGTATTTTTAAAAAATCCTAATATAACTCAGGTAGCAAAACCTCGTCAGCACTGTTGCTCAGATGCTTGAAATAATAATTACAAACATAGATGAATAACAGACATAGTCACATGTTTACTGTAGACTACTATTCTATGGGATAAATATGAAAATACATGTGATGCTCAAAATATACCTCCGATTTAGTAGTCCAAATTCATATTGAAAAACTGAATGTCCCAAACTTAATACTTATTAGCTTAAATTAACACTACCACAATATGTAACATATTATTTGAACATCTTAAACAGAATACTGTTCACTAAAGTACATGTGTGAATAAGGTTACCACGATATTTATGACATTTATATTACAGCATAATTTTAGTTCTTGAAGTGCCTGCAAAGAAATTTCCATTCTCACACTTACTTGGGTAGTATTTTTTGGATATCAAGATAAAGAGACATTTTCACAGAAGAATTTAATAAAATTCTTGTTGGATCAGGGTGCACAGATGGAGACCTTTATAGAAAACAAAGTGTCCAAGATTACTTTGAAGGTCTTGAGTTTAGTTTTTCTCAAGAATGTCCCATTTTGTGCTGAAGAAACATGAAGATTATAGTTTTATTCTGAATTTGAAAGCAGAATAAACTATTCTGTATCAGATTTTTACAATAGATAATAACGAAATGTTTGTAAATTTTGTAGCAACATTAAAAAAAAGTAATTTATATATTTCTCTGTGTTTGTCATGAACAATAAAATAATTGTTTCCTCACACTTCTTTTTGCTTCTTTGATAATATATTACTATTTTAAAGAAGTTCTTAAAAATCTTTCCAAATAAAATAATAAAATAATTAAATTAAAATAATAAAATAAAATAAAGTATACACAAGTCGACTATCTATGGTGCTCCACACAGTTCTATTTCTTATACTGTTTAATATTGACTGAATGGAAAGAGCTGGGCCTATAGGATGAACAAGAAGTGTTTCTCTCCTTGTCTCCCAGTTATCCTCTGGGAGTCTGGGTTATTACACAAGCTGGCTAAAGTTGATACAGCATGTTTAAAGTACTTTCTCTGTCACTCGCTCCCTGTGCACAATACTTTAATCTCTGTGTGTGGGATGGATAGAAATCCCACAACCTCTAAGTTAAAAAAAAAATCAAGAAATTCAGGAATGATAAGAGTGAACATCTAAAGCCTCTGTCACACTGCACCAACGGATGCAAAGAGGATGTAAAACGGACAAAAAAGCTTGCCATCCGTTGGTTAACGCAATGTATCCGTTCTGTACTCACTGCCTCCGTTTTGCTTCCTCTCTATCCGTCCAGCATCCGTTTATTGACGTTTCATCCGCTCAGAAGGTTTTCAGCTGCTCAAAACTTTTGAGCGGAAAATGTATCCAATGCATCCGTTCTGCATCCGCTACGCATCCGCTAGGCATCCGTTCTGCATCCGTTACACATCCGTTATGCATCCGCTATATCTACTAGGCATCCACTGCGCATCCGCGCAACTCTATCCACTCCAGCGGTAAACGGACGCAGGGAGGAAGCGGAACGGACATGGAACGGATGCAGAACGGATGCCTAGCGGATGCAGCACGGAAACAAAGCATATAAAATGGAAAATACGTTCGCAGAAGGGACCAATCTCGGATATTAAGGATGTCTACAGGATGCAAAGGGACACCTATACTGCCTATAAAAAGTGGATCTCACTTTCAGAACAGCAGCCCAGCTGCAGACCTCTGCAGCCTTCATTTTCCTCTTCCTCTTCCACAGCATCCAGTCATGTCCACTGTGGATCATAACAAAGTCCTTTTGGCAGCCACCATCCTTCTGCAACAGTGCGAAGCCATCTACAGGCTCTGTGAACTCTACTACGGGAAGAAAAAGAGGCGGCCAAGAAGCATCTGGGTATGAAGATGGTTCACCAGAAGAGCAGAGGACGGACTGTACAACAAGCTGATGGTGGAGCTCAGGAACGAAGACACTCGTGCATTCCAGAACTTCATGAGGATGCCTCCAGCCATGTTTGACGAAGTTGTGCAGCGTCTGACACCCAGGTTGACCAAGCAGAGCACCAACTTCCGGCCCAGCCTGGAACCTGGGCTCAAGGTGGCACTCACTCTGCGCCACCTGGCCTCAGGGACCACCTACAGGTGCATGCAGTACGGCTGGAGGGTACCACCCAACACCATCAGCATTGTTGTCAGAGAAGTGGTGCAGGCAATCATCGAAGAATACCTGGAGGAGCTCCTCCAGTGCCCCTCCACTGAAGAAGGATGGAAGAAAGTTGCAGAGCAGTGGTATCAGAGGTGGAACTTCCCACACACCGTTGGAGCCATCAATGGCAAGCACGTGGCCTGCAAAGCGCCAGCCAACTCAGGGTCCACTTATTTCAACTACAAGGGCTCCTTCAGCATCATCCTCTTCGCCATGGTCGATGCTGACTACAAGTTCATGTCCATCGATGCTTCAGGCAACGGGTCATCTTCAGATGCCCAGGTATACAACGCAAGTGACCTCAAGGGTGGGCTGGAACGCAACTTCATGGTGGGCTTCCCAGATCCAGACCCCCTGCCCAACGACACGCAAGATGTGCCCTACTTCATCGTGGGGGATGACGCCTTCTCTCTCACAATCTACCTCATGAAGCCCTACACCTCCAAATACCTCACCTGTGAAGAGAGGATCTTCAACTACAGGCTGTCCAGGGCAAGGCGGGTGGTGGAGAACGCCTTTGGCATCCTGGCCAACAGGTTCCAGGTACTTCTCACCACCATGCAGCATCGCCCAGAGACCGTGAGGAGGATCATGGAAGCTTGCTGCATCCTGCACAATCTCATACGCACCCGCTACCCAGTCTTGCAGAACAGGCTCGTGGACCTCCAGCAAGGCAATGGGGACATGGAGCCTGGGGAATGGAGGCAAGGGCGAAGCCTGATAGACACTGAGGATGTGCAAGGCCCCAACAGAGCCTCACGTGAAGGGAAGAAGCAGCGCAACCTCCTGAAACACTGGTGCAACTCCCCAGCTGGAGCGGTGGAGTGGCAAGACAGGATGATAGATGCTTAATGGATGCTTCCTTCAGTCTGTCTCATCACACTGATGAGATTGTGCCATGTATGTTGAGTGTCCCTACAATGATCAGGGCATTTAATAAAGAGTTGTGTTTGTGTTGACATGTGTGGATGATTATTACATTATTATTGATAATAAAGGGCCATAGGTGTGGCACCTGGGAGAGTGGACCATCCCGTCCCACTATGCTTGCACTGGAGGTTTATCTATCCCACAGCTATTACCCATCCAAAAGGTATCCCTGCCCATCCCACTGCTATCTCAACCCATCCCACTGCTATCTTAACCCATCCCACAAGCATGCAAAGGCTTAAACCATTTCTAAAAGTTTCCAGCAAGACTTTATTAAAAAAAAGAAATGAAGCAAGTGTGTGAATCAAAACTAGACTTTATTAACAACAAGCTATAAAGCAAAAATGAGTCTCTGGCACTCCTCTTGGTCGCTCAGTCTCAGGGTGAAGGGTCCAGGTGATGTGGAGGTGGCTGGTGCTGGAGTGCTTGTCGTCAGCTCCTCCAGAAGCAGAAGCAGCAGAAGCGCCAGCTCCAGAAGAGCGAGCCCGTGCTGCAGAAGCCCCAGCAGAACCAGAGTGAGGGCCAGGGGGCGGGATGGTAGCCCTGTCCCTCTTGCAAGGGCTGGCAGCAGATGGCTGAGGCTTGCTGTGCTTCCGCATGGTTGTGGGGTTGCTGGCTGGCAGGGAGGCTGGCAGGAACCAAGGCTGGCAGGAAGGCTGGCAGGGAGGCATGCACCAAGGTTGGCAGGAAAGCTGGCAGGGAGGCAGGCATCAAGGCTGGCAGGAAGGCTGGCAGCAAGGCTGGCAGGCAGGCAGGCAGGCAGGCAGGCAGGCAGGTAGGCACCAAGGATGGCAGGAAGGCTGGCACCAAGGCTGGCAGGGAGGCTGGCAGGCAGGCAGACAGCAAGGCTTGCAGCAAGGCTGGCAGCAAGGCTTGCAGGCAGGCATGCAGGCAGGGCGGGCAAGGCTGTCAATCCGTCCGGCAGCAGGTCTTTCCTCTGAATGGTGACCTGCTTCCAAGCTGCTTCCCTTATATCCGCGGGGCTGACGCAATGCATCCTCCCCACATGCACAATTAATGCTCGGCATCCGTTCGGCTTCCGCTGTGCATCCGCTAGGCTTCCGCTCTGCATCAACTTCATGCGCTCTGCATCCGCTCTGCATCCGCTGTATCCGTTCCGCATCCGCTTTGCTGCACCCCCCCGGAAGCCTCGCGGATGTGCCATCCGCTCCCATCCGCTTCCATCCGTTGGGCTTCCGTTCCGCATCCACTTTCCATCCGCCCTGTGTCCTCCCCCTGTCCGTGTTATCCGCTCCGGTTATGCAAATTTTTGCCCCTTTTGAGAGCGGATAACAACGGATGGAACATTTTGCTCGTTCGTTGTGTCCGTTTTGCATCCGTTGGGCAGTGTGACAGGGCCTTAAAATGCCACTTCCTATAATTGTAGCATGAGATTGATAAGTAAGTTAGGGATAAACTACTGCACACACACACACACACACACACACACACACAAAACCAAGTCAGAACAATATGAGAAGTTTAATTGTAAATTATGTTTAATCAAAAATTACATTAAATTGAATTAAATAGAAAATGTATTCTTCTACGGTTTTAAGCAGCTTACTGTGAAAACAATTACTTATGGAGAAAATCCAATTGCACACACAGCATCTTATTTTTGACCTTCCACAGAATTGCACAAAAGACAAGATCTCTGACCAGATCATATAATGGTTCACCAGCTTGCACTCTGAGGTGGACAGGTTCCGAGGAGCATAAAAACAAACAATAATACAATTCACTTAGCATTTGCCAAGAGCATAGCACTAGAGACATTAATCACAAATACTCAGACATTAAAGTGTGTAACACCCATTACAATAAAACATAAAATCCTGACCAAACTTTTCTTCCTGATTCAGTGTTTCTTTGAATTGCTTTTAGCTTTTCCAAGCTTAGCTTTTGAGGCTTAAGGAAGATGAGAGCCCAATTCAGTAGTGGGGTTCAGATTTTTTTACTACCGGTTCTGTGGGTGTGGCTTGGTGGGGTGGCAGGGGACGGATATTGTGAAATCTCCAGTCAGAGGTGGTATTTACCAGTTCTCCAAACTACTCAAAATTTTGGCTACCAGTTCTCCAGAACTAGTCAGAACCTGCTGAACACCACCTCTGGCCCAACTTCTTTCAGCCTCCCATCCAGTGTGTTCTTGCTCTTTTTGCTCTTCCTCTCCCCTTCCAGGTTTGGATTTTAGCCAAGCCTCTTTTTTTAACATTAGAAAGAAGAGGGACTGAGACTATTTGGTTCTTTGCCTATCTCGCTTTTCATAATCTTTGCAAGTATAGATGGGGATGTCTGTGGAGATTCTTAATCACCCAGGACCTTCCAGGAGATAGGTGATATTTTATCACTCCCCCTCTGTTGAGAGAGGGTTGCTCAGTGTTAACATAAGTGGCCTCTTTTACCCTCTTTCAAACCAATGATCCTCTCTGTCCAAAATGTGGACTTTGCTGTCTTCAAAAGATTGACCCTTGTCTTTCAAATGCAGATGGACCAGTGAATCCTGTCCTGATGGGTTTTTTCTTCTATGTTGTGCCATGTACTTATGAAGTGATTGCAATGGTGGGATTCAAAAATGTTTACTATCGGTTCTGTGGGCAGGGCTGGGTGGACATGGCGTGGTTTGGTGGGTGTTGTAGCGGAAGGATACTGCAAAATCTCCGTTTTCTCGCCACTCCTGGGGGAAGGTTACTGCAAAATCCCATTCCTTCCCCATCCCACTAGCCTACTTTCCAACTCCGTTCTCCTGGACAGGACAATAAAAGAAGACCCAGCCAATCAGCTGGGACTCGAGAGGCAGAGAATAGATGAGGTTGGGGCCAGTCAGAGGTGGTATTTGCCGGTTCTCTGAACTACTCAACATTTCTGCTACTAGTTCTCCAGAGTGGTTGTTTTGTTGAGTGGTTGTTTTGTTTCACCAATGTACATATCTGCATGTCTGACTGCATTGTATTGTACATATTACATTGCTGAGTTTTTGTCTGGGTAGTTTTATCCCTGGATGGACAAGCTTCTGCCTTAGTGTATTCTTGGGTTTAAAGTGCACAGTACATGTATGTTGTGTTGCTCGAAAATTCTCCTGGACTTTCCAGGTATTCCTGCAACATATGGAATAACAACATTGCTACATTTGTTCTCATCTTTGTAATGGAGGCGTTCCTGTTGGATCTTTTGCTGGGTTTGATGAACACCCACCAGTTAGGATAACTACAAATTCAGGATGAGGATGAAGATGCTAATGCCATATCTGGGAATCAGCAGTCAACTGAATTGCTACAGTGAGCAATTGAATGCGGGGAGGAATGTTCATTCAATACAAACATCTACTGGCAAAGTGTAGGCATGAAACCATTCAGGAAAATCCTTCAGAATTCTGGAATATGCTAATGACACCTAGCTATGCTGCTCAGTATTTTTTATCTTCAAGGAAGAAACTTCTATTCTTTTTTTTTTTTTAATAAAAATTTATTTGGGTTTTCACAAAACATAATACAAGTAAAATTTCCTCTTTTTTTGAGAATAGCATGGTCCCGGGTTATCACTTCTCCATACAGACACAAATTCAATGTCATATTCATCTTTGTGTTCTATTCCATATCTTATTACTACTTTAACATTTTCTGAATAATTTTTCCCTTCCCTTAGTTTTCTCAATCTTACTTTTAGTTCTCATTCCTTCCTAAATTCAGTTATATACAGTGTATCTTTTTCTAAGTTTCAATATTTTTCTAGTCATTATATTTATACTTTTGTCTGTCCTGTTTCAATTTCATATTTTCTTTTCTCATTAAACAAAATTTTTCCCTGCAGTTACTAATTGGAGTATGACACCTTTGTATCTTTTAATTTTTATTCATTCAACTCTTATTTAGACTTCACTTTATGTCTTTACAATTATAACATTCAATATAATACATAACTTCCAGTCGAATTCTGCTTGGTACATTCTTAAAATATGCACTAAGTTCTTATAGAGAAAATACATATATAACAATAATAAATAAAATACTTATTCTATTCCAATTCAGCTCTATAATTAATGTTAGTTATAATCTTTGACATCTTTAACATTTCTTTTCAATAGGGTATCATACTTCTAGGAACACTTATAATATTTCCATATTTTTTCATGTTTCTTTCATATTCCTCTTCATTTAAATTTTTATAACACACTGATAATAATTAAAATGTTTCCCTCCTTTCCTAATTTCATTCTCTCATTCTCTTTATTTCATTTATTTATTAAACATTCCATTCCATTACAATGAATATTTTATCTTTCATTTTAATCACACTTGTTTCATATTTTCAAAGGTCATTTCTATTTCTAATATAACAATACTATCTTATGTACCCTTGCAGAATCCCCCTTTCAATTAAGTTTTCACCTATTATCTCTGTGTCTTCTAAATAGGCTTATACCCTTAATCCTTGTACATTTTCCCTGTTTTTCTATGTCCTGTTTCTGTCCTTTATAATTTCTTTTCCTTTCTCTCTTCTCCCTCTTCTTCTCCCTTCCCTTTTTGACCCCTTCTCTCTCTAATTCTGATTCTCTCTTCTGTAATCCTCTCTTCTGTTTCTTCCTAATGTTGTAATTACTTTTCAAACTATTCTTTTTTGGGGTTGTTTTTTCAAATCTTATATTTTTCACTCTCTTTCCCCCCTTTCCTTTCTTTTCCCCACATAGAAATACTATGGTCATTGAAGTTGGCTTCTTCTTTGTCCCGCCCTTCTTGTTCTACAGGCATTTCTTGTTGTTTCTCATAATTCAGGATCTCCATTTCTAAAAACTGAAATATGAAACCAAAAGAACCTCTTCCTTCTTGTGCATCTTCTTTCTGTTTTTTAAGTTCCATTCTCAATTCTTCCAAGATTGATACCATTTTAAAAACTTTTAAACAACCACCCGATTAATTTTAGTCCTTTAGATCCAATAGCCAAAAATCCAAAAATCACCAAGTAATCCAAATAATCCAAAGCTGTTTCTTCTTGCTTCTTTTTTCCACTTTCTCTTCCTAAGGTTCTCTTATCTTGTTACAAAGTTTCAGTTAAAATGTATCTTTTAGGAATCTTGTTAAAGTTTCACTATTAATTTCTTTCACTTCCAGGTGGTCTCCTCTATTTTTCCAGATCCCACCCTTTTGTTTTTTCCTTCTTTTAAAAGTGTTTGAGAATCCAGAAATCTTTATTATCTCTTTGACATTTTATCTTCAGCTTAAATACCTGTTAATGTCAAAGTGAATTTTTGCTGGTTTCTTGCTTGAATCTCTTAGTTGTCAATATAGGGAAGAAAAGAAAAAAAACAAATCCTTTACCTTCCCTCTCTCATTCGCCGCTTCAAAGTCTTCTTTGGGAACAATGTTGTTCTTTATAATTTAAATTCCAGGGTACCTTATATTGTTGCTTTTTCAGTTAGACCTGGTCAGCCAAAACTTTCTCTTCTTATCTTCCTCCTGCACATTCTTTTCCGGTCGAGTTCTTCTTTGAGGTGGCCATTTCTGACCACCGCTGCAACCGCCTTCCGGAAAGGGAGTAATGGCCAGAGGAGGAGAGGAGGGGGGAGGAGAGATGCGATTCTCCTCGATCCTGCTGGCAGCCTCCCCCGTCTTCACCACTCTACGGGGTGGCTTAGCCCTGAAACAAGCCGGCTCGGGGCGCTCCTGTGGCGAGCACAGATCGAAACTGCACACGATCGTAGATTTCGGCCTGTCACCAAAGAAGCTCAAACTGGAAGCCCGGAAGAAACTTCTATTCTTCAATACTGAATACTCTTGATAATAGTCTCAATTAGCAAGAATAAACCACTGAATTCATACAAGATGGGGATGTTTTTAGTAAAGAAAATACTGTGCTCTGGGATTAAGATGAAGTTTGCTCTGTATGAAACTACATTCAACCAGAAAAGACAGGTGAATCATTTGGGTGTGATTCTTACACTCCCAGCTGCCAAAGGATTTGTAGATAGCCACAGATGGTGAACAGTATGTCAGATGGTGAACAGTATCTATGCACAATTATGGATAGAGAGTCTACACTGATCTTTCCTGCCTGGTTACTTCAAACAGTGGGAGAAGTCCTCCTGAAGATGCTCCACTGCCAGCAGTATAGTTCAAAACAGGACTCTGCAGGAAGTAGCAAGTTTCCTTGTTAATGGATGAATAAGTACAGAAAACATTTTAACTCCCCAGAACCAGAAGTGTATCATTTTACTTTTCTCTTGTATGTATTAATGGCTGTCGGATATTCCTACAAAATACTAACAGGCGCATATATTTTGTCCTAAGGTCAAATTGTTTCTGAACAAGTACATCAATCTAAACCATACAACACCAAACTGTTTAAATACACTCACATAGAAAGGCACTTCATTCCGTAGAAGGTAACCAAAATCAAACATTATTTTTAAAATATTAAACTGTAATAAACTGCATCATTGTAATAATCTTTTTCACTTTAGGTATTAAATTGCCTGCTTAGTTTTGCAAGGCTGTTAAAGGTAATAGAAAGGGTTTTTATAACAGTAGCAAAAGGCTGGATTTGTTGCTTGAAAAAGTTGGTAGGATTCAGTCAGATGCTAGAGACAAGACAGAGATCATCAACTAAGTGTTCTCCCCCCAAAGGGAACTGTGTTCAAATGAACTTAACCAGAACAACTGACACAAAGAAGGAATTTTAATAAGTTCCATAAAAACGATGTTGATTTCAACACTTATGATGTCCAAACCTTAGTTGAAGTATTCTTTGCTACGAAGAACTTTTATTTCTCTCTGAGAAATTATTTAGACGCATTATGTGTAGTGAATGACAAGTCTGTCATTTAGTTATTGCATTAAATAATTAAATAGTTAATTCAACTGTATATGGTTTGCCAATTGCACAGTGGCAGATAGGACAGCACTCCAGAGGGTTAACGTCATTGCCCAGAAGATCATTAGTTGCTCTCTCCACTCTTTGGAAGAGCTTTATAGCTCCTGCTGCCTTAAGAAAGTTCAAAACATTCTTAAAGATCCATCTCATCCTGGGAACCCCTTTTTTGAACAATTACCATATGGCAAATGGTACAGGATAATAAAAGCAAGGATAAATAGGCTGAAAAACAGCTTCTATCCCAGGGTAGTAACTCTATTGAATTCTACTGTATAGTGCAATATTAATGCAATATCAGGGGTTTTCAATTCAATGTATAGAATGTGAAGGATGTGTGTTTTGTTTATTTTCATAATCATAATGTATACTGAAGATGGTATTTAATTTTGTTGTACGAGGTGCAATGACAATAAACTAAACTAAACTAATTATTCAAATCCCATGATTTGGGAGTACTTCAGAGGCATTTTGTATGGCATAGTTCATAGTATAAATGAATCTCATCAAGTAGACAGATTAAATTATCATACTTTAGACAAATTATGGGAAGATCAAGTTCCCTTGGGAATTCCACAGTGGAAGGAAGGAAGGAAGGAAGGAAGGAAGGAAGGAAGGAAGGAAGGAAGGAAGGAAGGAAGGAAGGAAGGAAGGAAGGAAGGAAGGA
>BLBF01000063.1:13793745-13824013 GCA_015471245.1 Laticauda colubrina | reverse complement strand
GGAAGGAAGGAAGGAAGGAAGGAAGGAAGGAAGGAAGGAAGGAAGGATATGGAAAATTGTATTGGTGAAGGACAGGTTAATTTTATCCGACACTGACAATCTTTCAATTTAAAATCTTTTACATTCCAAGCTTAGAAAACAAGCAGTATGATGTTTTGCTGTCTATGACAAAATATGGCTTTCTACAATGCTTCCTAACCTGCATGTTCTACCCTAGTCCACACCTCTAAAAACTAGCACATAGGATGCAGTCTGAAATCATCTTGTTTCCTGAGAAACTATGATTTGGGGGCATATAAGGCATTAGTTTGTAAAAGTTTTTGCTTTACTCAGAAAAGTGAGAGCGTCAAAGTGTCAAAGTTTCTATAATAGTGGTATACACCTTGCAATCATTTTCATAGAGACAGTGGAGCTATGCTAGTTCCCAGTTCTAGGGATTCAACTTTCAAAATCTCGATTTTGAAAATAGAAAGGAGGCAGCAGAGATACAACTGTATCTGCCTTTCCTTCCTATTCTATAATGAAATTCAAGTCTTTGATTGAAATGTTAGCAAATCTGGATTTAGTGCTGTCTTAGTGTCTACGATCTCTTGATAAATGAACTTATGTCTATTGAATATGACTGTACTTCCTTGAATTGGTCAATCAAACCTCTTTCATTTCAATCCCCACTGTTACTTAATACCTGAAATCCAAGAACATGAAAATCAGCTGAATGAATTTGAACCAGTTACATTTTCTCAGCCCAATGGAAACTGATGTTAATGCAAATTATCTGCTGAAAATTATCCTAATTTATGAAAGAAAACTTTCTACAATTCTTTCAGTTCATATCTTTCTATGAAATCCAAAATGTTTAGTAATTGATTAGACATTTACTCTGACAGATAAACAGTGACAGTGGTTACATGATATAAGGAAGTGGCAACATAAACATAAATACTAGATTATAATAAAACTTAAATACCTACTTGGTTAACCTATCCTAAATTTAAAAAATAATCCCTGTTATAGTATGTCCTGTTCTATATCCATTCTTCATCTAAATCATGTCGACTTGAAGGTGTATCTCATCGTCCTGACAGTCAACCTGAATAACATTTTATTTATTACTCAGTTTCCTGTCTTTAGTAGAGAAATCTATGAAGCAAAGATTTAGTACCAGGCTACAAGCCAGGCAGGCCACAAAAAGTTTTTATACTTTTGCCAAGATTTCGTGCTCTTTGTAAAATGAAAATCGTGACAATTATGTTGATGCGTCTTCTGAGTTAGAAGGGGCTCTCAAAGACAAGAACCTATTTTAAGCTTCCAATACGCTGTTTCACAAGCTCATTCATTTCTTTTAAAAAGGCAGTTTATGTACCAATTTAAAGACTAATGTTCTCGTCTTAAAACATTTGGAACCAGTCAACCCGCAGCAATTTTCAGGCAGTAATCTTGAAATACCAATTGAATAAGAGAGAAGAATTTGACAGAAGCAGAAATCTACTGGCTTTTGCAAAAATACTGTTATTGTTTCTGTGTCAGTTTCCTGCTTTTGTGCAATTAGATAGCCTGCTCTTCCAGACTTTTAACAGCCAGGAGAAAAAAAGGTCATTTAAGAATTAAAAATATATAATTCTTTTCCAAGTGCTAAGCCAAACCAGTACTCATAATATTTAATATTGTTTCATAGAGGCTGTATTCACTCACTATTATAAACCATATGGTTTGTTTAGTTTAGACTTAGATGAGGTATGAACCTGTTATTCTAGTTTGAAAGTTTATGGATTAAGAGTTGGTATGATCCATACTGCTTAGTCTAATAGCTCTATAAATTCCAATACACCTTATGACAGTGGCTTTGGGGTCTGGCTTTGGGGGGGAGAGGGGAACAGGGCCATGTGTGTGGCAGGCCAGTGTGCATGCACCCACCGGCCCGCCACTCACGCAAGTTGAGCTGTGTGTCTGCATGTGCTCCGGCCAGCCACTTGTACAGCCCAATTCCAAATAGGCCACAGTCTAGTAGTGGGCCATACCACAGCCCGCGATTGGGGACCTGTGCCCTATTACATAAACCTGACTAAAAATGAATGACATAGAACTCAGGACTGATTTTATTGTGACAGCTACTGTTTTGTTCGGAAAACACACGAGGTAGACCGGGTTCCAACAACAAATACTTTTATTATAACCAGTCAGTAACGGAACGCCGGCTGAAGCCGGGGCCAGCCCTTTTATACAGGCTGGCTTGCCTGCTTGCAGCCAATGGCCGTTATTTGGATTTGCCGCCTTTTTGGCAGCTCTTTGGATTGGTTCCTAGTGAACCAATCCACTGTTCTTTTTCTTAGCCAATCAGAATGGTAGATTTGGAGTCATCCACTTTACATACAGAACACCCCTCCCCCCTTAGTTCAGTCCTACGTGGTGACGTAGTCTCGCAGGTAGGTGGGGCTTTTTCGGACTCGACTTGACCTGCGCAGTTCATTTTCAGTGAAGACTTCGACCGGTTTGGATGGGGCTGCTGTGTCGTCCGTCCTTCTCTCTGGAACCGTCTGGAAGGGTGAGTCGGCCATTTTACCGCCGCCTGAGTTTCTTAGGCCGGCGGTTCTGCCGCTCCCTCCCGTTTCCTCGGGGCAGGTCGAGCTGGCTTGGCTGGCCCCTTCCGATGGTCTCTTTCCGTGGGTCTCTTCAAACGGTGAGTCTTTTGTTGGCTCTTTTTGGTCGTATTGAATGTTAGTTTTATTTTTAAATAGTTCTTTATTCGTTTCTCGCCTTTCCCCCCCCACCTTGGTTTGCATTTCGCCGGGTTTTTTTGTGAATGTTTGTAAGTCCGCGGTTCTTTCTATAATTCGAGATCGAAGCTGGTCTATATGCCGCTTCCATTCCCTGCCATCGTCTAATTTTACTCGGTAGGATTTGGGGCCTGTAATTTGGATAATTTGCCCGGGTAGCCATACCGGGTCCCCGGTGAAATTTTTTGCGTAAACTAAATCGTCTGTTTCGAATTGTCTGAACCATGTTGAGGAGTCAGGGGGGTTTTCTGGGGTAAAATTTGGGTGTAACCTATCCAGGTGAGATCTTAATTTTCGCCCCATGAGTAGTTCTGCTGGTGATTTATTTGTGATAGTACTGGGTGTTATGTGCTGGAGTGTGAGCAACCGGTTTACTTTTTGTTGGATATCTCCAGCGTCCATTCGTTCCAACCCTTCTTTGGTAAACCGGACCATTCTCTCAGCCCTGCCGTTCGCAGCCGGGTGAGCCGGCGCGGTTAGTGCATGTCTTATACCTAGGGAGGCTAGGTATTGCTCAAATGGTATGCTAGTTAGCTGTGGCCCATTATCTGAGACGAGAATGTCTGGTACGCCATGGGTGGCAAACAGGCTGTCTAGTTGCTTTATTACGGCTTCTGTTGTCGTTGATGGCATGATTTTTACTTCAAGCCAATTGGAATAGGCATCAACGACAATCAGAAAGGTATGCCCCTTGGTAGGCCCCGCGAAGTCAATGTGTATTCTTGACCACGGTCCTCGAGGGGTTTCCCAGTCCTTAACAGGTGCTTTTGGTGGGGATGGTCTAATTGCCTGGCATTTGTGGCATGAACTTACCCAATACTCTATGTCCTTATCAATACCCGGCCACCACACATAACTTCTGGCAAGGCTTTTCATCTTAACCATTCCCAGGTGCCCTTCATGTAACAGCCTAAGTACCCTGGGCTGCAGTTTAGCAGGGATTACTACCCGATCACCCCACAACAAACACCCCTTTTGGATGGAAAGTTCAGTCTGTCTGGACCGGAAAGGTTTAGAATTTTCAGTTTTTTGATTCTCCGGCCAGCCTTTACCTACCCAGCTAAGAACGCGGGCAGTCAATGAGTCTTTCGCGGTGGCTCTGGCGACATCATACGCTGATATGGGTAGATCGGGGAAAGTCTCGATTTGTAGCGTTGTCATCGCTGGTGCCGGGTCTGCGTCGGTTGTTGGTAAGGGCGCTCTGCTCAAAGCGTCCGCATGGGAAATTTGTTTCCCTGGTCGGTGTGTCAGAGTGTAGGAATAAGCCGCCAGGAACTCTGACCATCTCGTCATTCTTGGTGACAGTATATTAGGTGTCGGCTTGTTTCCCGCCAAAATCCCCATTAACGGTTTGTGATCCGTTATGATTCGAAAAGTCCTCCCATATAAATATTCGTGGAAACGTTTTACTCCAGCGACAATTGCTAGAGCTTCCCTGTCCAATTGGCTATAATTCCGCTCGGTTTTTGATAGAGTCCTAGAATAATATGCGACGGGTGCTTCTCTGCCATCCGGTAGTTGGTGGCTCAGGACGGCACCTACTCCATATGGTGAAGCATCGCAGGTCACTGTTAATGGCAGAGTGTCGCTAAATTGGATGAGAACGTTTGTTGATGTTAGCAATCTTTTAATATTTTGGAAGGCTTTTTTTTCTTTGTAACCCCAAGTCCAAGTTGCCTTTTTGTCTAGCAGGCGGTGTAGCGGTTCTGCTATAGTGGCTTTGTTTGGCAGGAACACATTATAGAAATTAATTAATCCTAAGAACGCTTGTAGTTCTGTTTTATTTCTAGGTTCAGGAGCGTCATTTATCGCCTTAACTTTTTTATCTGTGGGGTGGATACCCTCTCCGTCTATTGAGTAGCCCAGGAATTCGACGTTGTTCTTAACTAGACAGCACTTCTCTCTTTTAACCTTGAGGCCAGATTCTCTAAACTTAGTCAGAACCTTTTTTAGTCTGTTCCTTAATTGTGTTTCATCTCTGGCCGAGATTAGGACGTCGTCGAAATAGGGAACGACTCCTTGTATGCCATTTAGAAGGCGTTCCATTAGACTCTGGGAGACGCCAGGGGCTACGCTTACTCCAAATTGGAGTCGGTGGCATTTGAATGCGCCCTTATGGGTGACAATAGTCTGCGCTTCTGCTGTTTCTGGGTCTACTGGGAGTTGTTGATAGGCTTGTGCCAAGTCGAGTTTGGCGAAAACTTTGCCATTTCCCAGGGAATGAAGCAAATGCTGGACTACTGGCACCGGGTATGCGCTTGGTTGTAATGCGTGGTTCAGAGTAGCCTTATAGTCACCACAGATTCTGATGGACCCGTCAGGTTTAATGGGTGTGACGATAGGCGTTTCCCACTTGGCATGGTCCACAGGTTCTAAAACCCCTTGGGCTACTAATTTGTCCAGCTGTTCCTCTATTTTTGCCTTTAGTGCAAAAGGAACTCGCCTGGCTTTTATTCTTCGTGGGGCTATTTGGGGGTTTAAATTGAAAGAAATGGGGTTTCCCCAGTACTTGCCCAGTGATCCGTCAAAAACGTCCTGGAATTCTCGGATGAGGTCGTCTTCCCAGCCGGTTGTAGTCACTCGATCGACCCCGGTCATCCCGATGCCCAATGGCGCGAACCACTCAATGCCCAGGAGGCTTGGTCTGTCTTGGTTGACTATGGTCAGTGGAAGCACCTTGATGTGATTCTTGTAGGCGACTCGGAAATGTCCCTTGCCCATCACAGGGATTTGGTTTCCCTGATAGTCTTTGAGGGTTAGGTGCTGCTTCTTCAAGTCTTTGGTTTTGATACCTGGGACTGTTTAATTGTGTCCCACGATACCATAGAGAGGAAGGACCCCGAGTCCACTTCCATCTTGCAGTGTTTTCCCTCGATTTCTACGACGATTTTAATTTTTCTCCCACTTTCCGTCTGTGAGCTCTGGATAATGACAGTTTGGTGTGTATTGGCTCGCTTTTCTTGTTGCCATTTTCTATCGGCTCGATTGGGCTCGGCTCGTGTTGGGGAATTTCTGCGTCTCGTCGGGCTGTAGGATTGTGTGTGCTTTGAGGAGTCTCTGCAATTCTGTCCACGTTAATTGTTTAACGTCCCGAGGCTTAGCGAGGGCTTTTGCCATTTTAAACACAGTTGGTCCGCAGTGCGTCAGGAACACGGCTCTCTTGCGTTGTTCGGAAATGCCTTCCATTTCATTGCTCTCCAAGTACATTTGGAAGCGATCAGCATAGGAATCCCAATCCTCTTCGTTGGGATTGAAGGGTGCGGGCGGTGCGTTGTTTCCAGACATCTTGGTTGCAGTCTGGGCTTCTTATCACTGCGTGCAGGTTTTTTCCGTTCAGGACGATCCCATCCTCGTCGCCAGTGTTTTGTTCGGAAAACACACGAGGTAGACCGGGTTCCAACAACAAATACTTTTATTATAACCAGTCAGTAACGGAACGCCGGCTGAAGCCGAGGCCAGCCCTTTTATACAGGCTGGCTTGCCTGCTTGCAGCCAATGGCCGTTATTTGGATTTGCCGCCTTTTTGGCAGCTCTTTGGATTGGTTCCTAGTGAACCAATCCACTGTTCTTTTTCTTAGCCAATCAGAATGGTAGATTTGGAGTCATCCACTTTACATACAGAACAGCTACAGTAACGTAATCTTGCAAATCTGAATGTGCTTCCCCACTCTCAATTCACCTGAACTAAGAAAGAGGTTGTTTGAAACAATTACTTACTCAAGCTCTGCTTATCTGACTGTTGCCTTGGTAGCAGCAGTTTGTCCTGCCCTTCAAGGCCACTCCCTTGGTCCTCTACAATTTTGAACAATGTTTAAGATTTGAAAAAGTCAGAAATGTGTCAACAGCAAATAAGTTTAATAAATAACTTTTTTCCTTTTTTATTATTTTGTTTCCTTGTTAGCATAAAATGCTACCTTATTTCTATGACAAATTCACTGTTAATGACTGTTGAAGGTACACATTGCTATGAATCATAACGATTAATTCTTATCTGAGCAAAAGTATGATTATAAATTTAACTGATCAGACAGAAGAAATAATCAACAAAGTAAAGTTTCTGTAATGCTTACTTTAAAAAGGTCCTTTCAACACAATCAAAAGTATTAAAAATGCCTAGTTAACAAAATAATAGCATAATGTATTCATTTTACAATGATTAATGACATTCAATAATTTCCTCATGGGACCTGATAAATTCCTTTTGGGGATAAATTGAACAGAATGTATACCTTTCCTGTTCAAATTAATTTGAAAAGATCAGCTAAAACCTTAGTGCATAATTTATAATATATATTAAGAAGAGATATAGGTCTAAAAGATGATGCTTTTGTAAACTTTAGCCTACTTTGAGAATTAAAATTATTTTGAATAGTTCTCATCTTGAGGGACAGAATATCCTTGGTTAAAAAAAATGCTAATTAACAAAAATTCTAAGATCAGAATTTCTTTAAACTTCTTACAAAATTTCTCTATTAAGCTACAGGGCTCAGGCTACATACCATATTCTGAAAAAAAGGAATCAAGGTATTTTACAACTTTTAAAGATGTAAATTCATAGTTTTTAACCTATTAAAATATCTGTTAACCTTTTCTATTGTTCCATTTATAGAACTATATCAGTCTTTTTTAAAAGGAATTTTTATCAATATTTTTAGTACTAGTAATAATTTAGCCTTTGGAATCTTCAGAACCCAGAAGAAAAAAAATCCTGACTACAATATAAATTCTAACAAATCCCAAATGAACTGATAATTAGGCTCCTTTATATTGAGGATATCTATCAATTGCGATTTAATACATAAAAGTCTTGTGGATTTATTTAAGTACATAATCACCTAAACATTCTGAATCCCAGTTCAAGCAAGACTGATATTTATTATGAACGGCAAGTAAAGTTCATTTCATTCCATAACAAACCAATCTTCATGTTACCTAGTTTCTTCCTGCTCCAGACAATGTATAGTTGCCTTATGAAAAATCTGTATCATTCTCCTGAAAGAACTTTCAAAAGTTAGTATCTTCTTCAGTGTATTTCTGTATGAAACTCAGGTTTTCAGGCTACAGAAGCTTGAAAAATCTTGGTCATTTTCTCCTTTTTATTTCTCAGTCACCAACTTGGTAGTGATCAAGAAAATTTGAGGAGTGGACATATCAAACTCTTCTGCCTGTACTAATTGCTAAAAGAAAGTTTATCCCACAACATACATGGCCAAAAGCTGCCTGCCTTTCTATGGACTCTTACATCTAATTTTAAAGATTAATGGTCCAAAGTAGAGGGTTCAGCTGAATTTATTCCTAGGTAGTTCATGTGTAGTTAAATACTACAAATCCTGCTTTTAAATATTCAAGACACTGTTGCTCATTATACACAGAGACAAAACAGAGCCTAAGAAACACGAAAAGTTCTGAACTATATATATTATTTTTAAAAGATGGTAAAATCTGTCTTGAAATAAAAGACCAGTAGCCAGTTAGCACTAAAACAAAGAAATAATTTATTACCTCTCAGGCCTGACCACATTTAAACAATTAGCTTCTTTACAGTATTAACTTTGATAGTAGTTTAAAAGAAAGTACCTCATTAAGATAATAAAATTTATGGATGGCCTATACTTCTCCTTTGGAAACTGATTGTAACAGATACGTTGTTTTTTGTGATGAGAAAGCTTGGGTTGATATAGTTTGTAAAGTTAATGAAAAATACAAAAACCAGCAACAGAGTTCTGAATGGGATGAATGGGGAATTATCACTGCAGTAGAGTGCTGCAAAGAGCCAAATAAAAAATAAATATGAGAGGGTTTTTTTTTCTTTAAATAAACCTTAATACATAAGCCATTTACTGTAGTTACTTTGATGATTTGACTGGTATGTAAGTTGATAAATAAATAAGTAGTCTGAGTGGAAATGATATGATGAGCATGACAAGTTTAAAGGTTGATTTTGAATCTATTGCATTTAATACTAAAATATTTGCACTGCAGGAATATGATCCCAACCCCTGGCCACAGCCCATGGCCCATTTGGACCCAGGTTTAGCAAGTGGTGGGCGAGTGTGTGTGCTTGCATGCATGCCTATCACTCACACAAAACCATACCCTTTCTCCCCTACTAGCAGAGCTTCATGCGTGAGCGCCTGCTGCTTGTCCAAATCAAGCTTTGCACACAAGCTTGTGGAAGTAGAGCTGCAAGTGTAAGTAGAGCTGTGTGTGCATGCTGTTTGCGTGGCCCATTTCTGGATGGTCCACGGCCCCATAGTGAGCCACGGCCCAAGAGTTGGGGACCTGTGCTTTACAGGAACTCCTCAACTTACAAACACAATTGAGTCCAAAGTTTCAATTGCTAAGCAAGACAGTTGTTAAGTGAGTCTTGCCCCATTTAGTGAGGTTTTTTTGCCACATTTGTTAAGCAAATCATTGCAGTTATGAAGAGAATTGTGTGATCATTAAGGGAATCTGGTTTCCCTCTTTGACTTTGCTTGTCAAAGGCTGGCTGGTAACAGTTCAAATGATGATCACATGACCCTAGGACAGTGCAACTGTCATAAATACACGCCAGTTGTCAAATACCCAAATTGTGATCATATGATGGGGATGCCATAGAGGTTGTAAATATGAAAAACGGTCCTACTTTTTCAGTCACTTTTCAGTCAATGCTGTTGTAACTGAACAGTCACTAAACAAATGGTTTTAAATCAAGGACTATCTGTACTCAGTTAATCAGCCATTCTATGAGCATAGCCATCATGACCAAGAGACACATTTCAGGCAAAATAGTTTTCCATTAAATCCTACAGCCTTTTATTCATCACAACTCAAACACAGGAATGCTCGACAAATATCTGCTTTGGTGCAATTCACAGGACTTCTTGCTAATACTGAGGTATTCTCAAAAATATATCTTCGTATTAACTTATGTGGACCTTCAAGATTAAACATTTTAATGTTCTTTGAACTGAATAGAAATCAAATTTTGTCCAATATAATTTGCTGAAACTCTAGGAAACAGATTTTTCATGATTCAGTAACTCAGAAAGGATTTTTCCATCATTTCCTACAAGGATATATTTTAATATACAGTAAATGAACCTCAAACAAGCTTAATTATGAGTCAGGGGAAACATAGTCAAATAAGGTTAAAGTATCAGATTAAACAGGATTTCAAATAAGCTATTATTTTTTTGAGAATGAGTTTATGTTTTGATTAGTAAACTAAAACCCATCAAGCTTTTTTTTAATATACCATAATACCATGTGTAAAACAATGTCACTAATAGGAGAAATCTCATTGGGGCTGAGAATACATTCAATTCACATACCTCCAGAGCAAGCTAAACTTCAACTAACTGGAAGATAGTGTACTTGGAACTAGAATATTAAATATTCACACTGAATAAATCATGGAGAAACAATTTTTAAAAGGAAAGAAAAATGGGGATAGAAATAGAAGTGCTGCACAATCAATATTTATTACAAACATACATCATAAAGGATTACTATTATTATTTAGTTTTACTTCTATATCAAATTAAGCCATAGGATGGTTTGCTTTTGAATTGGAGGGAAGTAGGAATGCAACTACTTTGCTTATAAGCCATAGTTTCTTTCTATGGATAAATTTGTGTACTATGGCAAGCCAAAACCAAAGTATATTATTTCCCTTTGCAATCATCTTCACAAGGGAAGAAACTCATCATACAATGAGACCTACTCCTCTGAAGTCATACTAGTGAATCTAATCTTCAATGGCACATTTAATAATTAAATCTGCTGTGAGGAAACCTTTGTGTGTACAGCTGTATACACAAAGGCATTCATGTGAGCTCAAATTTGTGTTGTGAATTGAGTTTTCCCTCTCCGGTTACAACTACATTATGTCTAGCATAATTGGGGATTTATGTGATTTAAACATTTATGTCATTAGTAATTCATATGGTTTTTATAAACATATGCATACTTTTCATATGGTTCATTATTATTCATGAATCGTAAATTCATGAGTACTGTAGTAAAATCAGTTTTGATTACTAAGGTAGGCAATCAAGATGTTTTAGGTATCAGAACATAGTAATATATTACAATAATAATGATAACCAATAATATCAATACAATTTATGTTTTAAAATATAACAATATTCAATGCCCTTTACAGTAACCTGCTTCCTCTTCCCCTTAATTTTAACGTAGTTCTGAATTAAACATTCTCAAAGTCACATATATATAAGTATAATCTGCAACATTTCTACACACATATAAACAGAAAAGTGCGAAAACATATGTGCAGTGTGTTGTATAATATGGAATTTGTAATTTACTGTCACATGCATATGGATATTTACACAGTAATCTGGACTATGCTAAATGACATTAGAAAGTTCATAAAACCATCTTACAAAACAGCTCTTCTATTATTTTAAAAGCACCTAACATTATAAGCAGCATATCTATAGATTTAGAGAAACATTTTCATGATCAATTCATGAACATTAACTTAATTCATAGTAAAGTTAAATCAAAATTGTCTATTATTTAGACATTTATTTCATGCTTTAACATTGCATTCCAAATATAAAGTATAAGCTTCTATTAATAAATATAACAAGCAGTGTCATTTTCCTAGGTTTAAGATCTTTCCGTAATAATAATTAGCAGTCTCGGTTCGTGACTTTAAAATGTTTATCGTTTTACTGAAAATTATGTTGATTGGTGTTCTGTATAAAATGGTATACTCCAAACTATGCAATCTGATTGGCTAAAAGACTAAACATTGGATTGGTTCATTAGGAACCAATCCAAAAGAGCCGCTGAAAGGCGGCAAAGTTAAATAGCTTCCATTGGTTACAAGCCGGCAGGCAATCCTGTATAAAAAGGCTGCCGCAGCTTCAGCCAAACCGTTCCGTTACTGTTGCTTACTTGAATAAAGACTTTGTTTGTTGGAACCCGGTCTACCTCGCGTTTTTCCGGACAGAACACTGGCGACGAGGGTGGGATCATCCTAAATGCGAGTCCGAGCACGCGGCAGAAAGAATTCCAGACTAAAGAAATGGCTGGGAATAATGCGCCGCCTGCACCCTTCAATCCCAACGAAGAGGATTGGGAATCAAACGTAGACTGTTTCTTGATGTTCTTAGAGAGCAATGAGATGGAAGTGATCTCAGACCAGCGAAAGAGGGCTGTATTCCTAACGCATTGTGGACCAACCGTTTTTAAAATGGCCAAAGCATTGGCGAAGCCCAGAGATGTGAAACAAATGACCTGGTCTGAACTTCACTGAATGTTAAAGGCCCACTATGCACAAGTAGTGTCAAATCTCATCAAGCAGCATGAATTCTACAAAAGGGATCAGAAGGAAGGTGAAACCATCGCTGACTTCGTGGCAGCTCTCTGACAACTGGGGGGAGTTTGCGAATTCCTGAACTCAGATGAAGCCATTCGAGATCGAGTTGTCCTAGGTCTGAGAGACTCTAACTTACAAAGTAAACAACTAAATAAACCCAATATCACAGTGGCTGAAGCGATCGCAGAAGCCACAGCAGCAGAAGTGCGAAAAAGTCAGTGGCCACTATGAAACCAATGAACTCCAATAATGACGTGACGACCCTACCCAGAGGGAAAAAGCAAGCTCCCACCACAACTCATCACGAAGAATTCATCAGAATTCATCAGAAACGGAAGATGAGGATGATGAGGTCCATCGCCTGTATGCCAACAAAAAAAGGCGCGAAAGAAGAAATTGGCGGGAATGCGCTGGCTGAGGGGGAAACCACCTTCGAGCTGATTGCAGATTACTTGATGCCATCTGCCAAGCTTGCAAAAAGAGGAGACACTTTGAAAAGGTCTGCAGGAATAAAAAAAACAACAGCCCAAACAGACGCAGTAATTCCCCACTACCAGCTGAAGCAAAGCAAGCCGAAAAGAAATAGAAGCGCAACAAATGAACCGGCAACCGAGAAAAGACCCATCAAACTGTCACTATTGGAAGCACCCAGACGGAAAGCGGGAGAAAAGTCAAGATTATTGTAAAAATTGCAGGAAGCCCCTGCGAGGTGGAAGTCGACTCAGGATCCTTCACACAAACAGCATGCTGAAGTCCTGCCTCTAACCATAGTTGACCGGGACCACCCCAGCCTCCTGGGCATCGAATGGTTTGCACCATTGGGCATCGGAATGACCAGGGTGAGCCGAGTAGCCGCAACTGACTGGGAAGAGAGCCTGATACAAGAGTTCCAGGACATCTTCGACGGCACCTTAGGCAGGTGCCGAGGGACCCCAATTTCCTTTAGTTTAGACCCTCAGGTAGCACCTAGAAGATTAAAAGCCAGACGAGTCCCTTTTGCCTTAAAGGCCAAAATTGATGAACAGTTAAATAAATTAATTGAGCAAGGGGTCATAGAACCAATTGACCATGCTAGATGGGAGACACCAATAGTAACACCTGTTAAACCTGATGGGTCGGTCCGCATCTGCGGAGACTACAAGGCTACCCTGAACCATGCGTAGCAGCAAAGCGCATACCCTGTACCAATCGTGCAAGATTTACAGCACTCGCTAGGGAGAGGAAAAATTTTTGCCAAGCTTGATTTAGCCCAGGCATATCAACAGCTTCCAGTAGACCCAATAACGGCCGAGGCACAGACAATAGTAACTCACAGAGGGGCATTCAAATGTAACAGACTTCAATTTGGAGTGAGCGTTGCCCCAGGCGTTTTCCAAAGCCTTATGGAACGCCTACTAAATGGAATTAAATGGTTCGTGCCATATTTTGATGACGTCCTAATTTCGGCTAAAAACACGACCCAATTAGAGAAAAGACTGAAAGAATTGCTAACAAAATTTAGAGAATCCGGCCTGAAAATCAAAAAAGAAAAATGCTGTTTAATGACTGATCGCGT
The DNA here is from genome assembly GCA_015471245.1 of Laticauda colubrina. Taxonomy (NCBI): domain Eukaryota; kingdom Metazoa; phylum Chordata; class Lepidosauria; order Squamata; family Elapidae; genus Laticauda; species Laticauda colubrina. Next base: position 13,810,350 of record BLBF01000063.1, on the reverse strand, counting down.
CGAATTTTTGGGTTATTTAATTGACAGAGAGGGTATACACCCTACAGAAAAAAAAGTCAAGGCTATTAGAGACGCACCACAGCCAAAAAACAAAACGGAAGTACAAGCATTTTTGGGTCTAACAAACTTCTATTACGTATTCCTCTCTCACAAGGCAATGATAGCTGAATGTTTATTGGCTAAGAAAACTAGTTGGACTTGGGGGCATAGAGAACAAAAAGCATTCCAAGGCATAATAAATCTGTTAACCTCAGACACCGTTCTTATTCAGTTTAGTAACACACTTCCATTGACGGTCACCTGTGACGCCTCACCGTTTGGAGTCGGTGCCATCCTGAGCCACCAATTGCCTGACGGGAGAGAGGCACCCGTCGCCTTTTACTCGAAAACACTTTCTAAAGCAGAACGCAACTATAGTCAACTAGACAGAGAAGCCCTGGCAATTGTCGCCTGAGTTAAATGTTTTCATGAGTACCTCTATGAGAGAACTTTTTCAATTGTAACTGACCATAAAACACTACTAGGAATTTTGGCGGGAAACAAACCCACACTGAACATTTTATCTCCTCGAATGACTAGATGGTCAGAATTCCTAGCAGCATACTCCTACACTTTGATACATCGACCCGGGAAACAGATCTCCCATGCAGACGCATTAAATCGAACACCGCTGCCAATGACGGAGGAAGACCCGGCGCCAACAATTACCACCCTGCAGATTGAAACCTGCCCTGAGCTCCCAATATCTGCGCATGATATCGCCAGAGCAACCCCTAAAGACCCAGTGACTGCCTGCATTTTAAATTGGGTAGGTAAACATTGGCCGGAAAACCAAAAAACTGAAAACTTTAAACCTTTCCGGACCAGACAGACTGAACTGTCAATTCAAAAAGGGTGTTTATTGTGGGGTGATCAGGTGGTAATGTCTTCCAAATTGCAAACTAAAGTGTTAGGTATGCTTCATGAAGGCCACCCAGGCATCGTGAAAATGAAAAGCCTGGCTAGGAGCTATGTATGATGGCCTGGTTTAGACAGAGATATTGAGTACTGGGTTGCTACATGCAATAAATGCCAGAAAACCAGGGCATCACCACCACAAGCTCCTATAAGGGACTGGGAGACCCCACCAGGCCCCTGGTCTCAGATCCATATTGACTTTGCAGGTCCAACCAGGGGGCATACGTTCTTGATTGTTGTAGATGCATACTCGAATTGGTTAGAAGTCGCAGTAATGTCATCTACAACAACCGACGCCGTTATAAAAAAGCTAAACAAGCTATTCGCAACCCATGGGTTGCCAGACGTCCTGGTGTCTGACAATGGGCCACAACTGACCGCTATACAATTTGAACAATATCTAGCCTCCTTAGGCATAAGCCATGCACTAACCGCGCCAGCCCACCCGGCGGCAAATGGTAGGGCTGAGAGAATGGTCAGGTTTACCAAGGAGGGTTTGGAGAAAATGGACCCAGGGGATGTCCAGGACAAAGTGGACTATTTACTCACCCTCCAACATATCACCCCCAGCACTGTAACTAACAAAAGCCCCGCAGAATTGTTAATGGGGAGGAAACTTAGATCACATTTGGATAGGTTACATCCAAATTACACCTTTGAGAACCCCCCGACCCCTCCAGCCATTTCCGCACGTTTGAAATTGGCGACCTAGTCTACGCAGAAATTTTTACTGGGGACCCTCTATGGCTTCCAGCCACAAATATCACAGAAATAACAGGCCCCCGGTCCTATCGTCTATGTTGACGATGGCAGGGAATGGAAGCGGCTCATAGACCAGCTTCGTTCCCGAAATATTGAGCGAAATAGGACCACGCAACCTCCAACAATAAAAATCAATGAAAACAAAACTAAAGGAGGGGGGCAATACAAGAAAATAATACTGAAGGAAAAATAGAACTGTTAAAAATAAACCCAGAACATCTAACCAATCAAAAAGAGCAAAAAGAACACTTACGGTTAGATGAAACTGGCAGAAATAATCCACAGGTAGAGGAACCCATCCTGGAAGGGGCCAGCAAAACCAGCTCGACCTGCCCGGGAAAACCAGGAGGGAGCGGCAAAACCACTGGCCTGAGCAACTCAAGCGGTAGCAACCTTGCTGACTCACCCTTCCAGGCAGTTCCATGGAGAAGAGCCAGAGAGACAGCGATCCTATCCGAACTGCTCGAAGTCTCCAGCAAGAATGAACCACGCAAGTCGAGTCAGAAGAAGCCCCACCTACCTACACGACTACATCACCCACGTAGGACTAAACTAAGGGGGGATGGGTGTTCTGTATAGAATGGTATACTCCAAACTATGCAATCTGATTGGCTAAAAGACTAAGCATTGGATTGGTTCATTAGGAACCAATCCAAAAGAGCCGCTGAAAGGCGACAAAGTTAAATAGCTGCCATTGGCTACAAGCCGGCAAGCAAGCCTGTATAAAAAGGCTGCCGCGGCTTCAGCCAAACCGTTCCGTTACTGTTGCTTACTTGAATAAAGACTTTGTTTGTTGGAACCCGGTCTACCTCGTGTTTTTCCGGACGGAACAATTGGATTAATTTTTCATTGGAGCTCCTTGTTCCAGATTGTGTATTAATTATTTGGTTTCTAATTTTTTTTCTCTGTCTTTATCATAAACAACAGATTTTTTAATGTTTAAATATAATTTCGGAACTTCCACTTGTGCAATTTGTCAAAATACATCAGAAGTATTCTGATGTGAAAAAGGAAGTGAAAAATAATTTCTAAATCCTAAATTCTAATAAATTAAATTTTAGTTTTTTTTCTAAATCATTAGTTGCAATACATACAAAATAAATCTGGGGCAATTATCTCTATCTCAAATTAATTGGAATAAATCCGTAACTGTGCCATTGCAAGAGCTATATTCTGAAACCAAACTCAGGGGAGAAAGTTTGCCAAAGCACAGGAAGCAGAGGGTTTTCAGTTAAAGAATAATTTTAAAGAACTTAAGTAACAGATACAAAGAAGTATATATCCCTTTTTGGGTCAGGTTAGGGTGCTATAAATAGTTCGCTCTTAACAAATGTGCTGTTATTAAAGGAAAAAAAATGTAGAAATTATTTTAGTCATTTCCTATTTTCCCACAGCTCAGCACAAATTAAAATATCATGCCCCTTTTCCAAACAATCAAGCAGAATGAGTGCTTGGAGATACAGGTCACATCTAAATTTGTCCTGACAATTAGAGTGCCAGATCATCAAATGTAGAACTTCTTAGTTAAATAATAATAATTCTTGGAATCCCTGATCAAGAGGCAATGCTGTAGTCTATAAAAATGGCAATGAAATGAAGAGCTTTTTGTCATTTGTTTAGGTGAATGAACCTATGAAAGTTGCTGTTATTATGGTTCATCACACACAGTCAACCAGATATTTAGATGGGAGACTTCCGGTGGTGTTTCCTTTGCAGATGGCCCAAAGACTGTGATCATGCACGGCTTCAGTCTGTGCTCTCCCCGTTCGAGGGCTCTGAACGGGGCCAGAAACTCACTGCAGGGGTAATGAAGAAGGAGAAGACAGCGAGGTTGGGTTGAGGGAAGCCACATCTCCCCTCCCTGGTTAGGCATACTCCCTCTGAGGACAGGATGTAGCGGTGGCCAATATGGTCACCCTGAAAAAGGAGAGCTAACCGGGACAAAGACCGTGCTAGAGCAGTGAAGAAGCAGACAGTGTGAAGACCGGGCTAATCAAGTGCAACATCTGGTGATAAAGGTACCCCAGAATTAAGATACTAAGAAATTTTTAAAGAAAGACAGTGAAAGCGGTGGCCAGAGAAAGTGAAAAAAAAATTTGACAGCTGAAAATGACTTTGAACTTTGAAAGGAGTTAAATTGAAGGAGGAAGCCAGAAGAAAATACCTGTTTAAATTGGATAAATATATGAATTTGGCATTAAATATGCATAATTAAAATCTGAACTTGAATGTGTCAAAAAAACAGTAATTGATAATTGGATTTATTGGATTTTGAAACTTAAAAGCCCTAAACAGAGAAAAGAAAGTGTGGGGGGGAATGGTGGAGAGAGCGCCACCTAATGGTGAAGAAAAAATTTCAGTGATCCTTTAAAAAGTACCTGGCTCTTTCAAAAGTAGAACTTGACACAAAATAAGAGAAACTTTGTTACAACAAAATAGAAACCCTGAAAAGGGAAAATACAGAATTTTAAGATAAAAGAAGAATAAATAAATTACTTTGTGATTGTTTGGTGATTTTGGCACAACTCTAATTTATGGATATTGGATTATTTGATGATTTTGGAGAAAACTGAAAGAAGAATTAACAGAAACTGATCATTGGAAATAAATATTAAAGATGGTTGAATTAAAGTACTGGACAAATATTTAAATATGAAATAAAGGAATTTAAATATTAAAGAAAGGAATAAAGAAACCCTAAAAGAAGAGTATAAAAATGGAAGAACTTTTTTTGGAAATAAAAATGGAACTCAGAAACATAAAGAAAATATTACATGAAAGAAATGAATCGAATTGCATTGCCTTACAACTAATAGAAATGGTGATTTTGGAGAACAAAGAACAAGAAGTGCCAGAAGGGGAGGAACTGATTAAAGAAGAGTCCAACTCTAATGAACAAACGGAAAAATGAACACCAAAACGAAAGGAAAAAAGAATTAAAATTAAAACTTGGAGGTTTGAGGAGATAATTAAAAAGGGAAATGCTTGGAAAGCCAAACAAAGAAAAAGGAAACAGCAGGAAAGGGAATTGCAGAAGAAAGCTTTAAAGAGGGAGGGGAATAAAAATTGGAGTAAGAAATGGACGGAAAAATGAAGGAAAAAATAGGCAATAAGAGAAAGGACCAGAAAAGAAGAAGACATAGAAACTGAACAAGAATGAAAAAAAATTGCTTAGTTAGGAGACATAGAGATAACGGGTAAACAGATTAGGAATAAGGAAGGGGATTCTGCAAGGCAACATGTTATAATATAAATGTATTTGAAGTAACAGTAATTTGTTGTGATGTATAAAAATATAGACTTCAAAAATGAAAAAATTGGAACTGATAGGTTTTTTTGTTATTAGACTATTTGTTATTGTTAAATTACACACATATATAATTGGTATAAATGTGATATTGGGAAGTTATAATAAATATACTAAATAAGTTTAATAAAATTAAGAATATAGTTAAAATGAACTATGAGGATTGTTACAAATAGATTAACATCAGTTTTTATGATTAATTGAATAGACTAATATATTTGCAATAATAAATATAATAGAAAGTAATTAAGGAGGGAAATACCATGTGGAATCTCGCTTAAAATGTATATGTGTTATGGAGTAATTAGGAGATTAGTGTTACTAACTTACAAAGGGATAACTAAAAAGTGATCACATCATGATAAATCATTATTATGAATTAAATTAATTGAATGATGTATAAGACAAAGGGGTGGTTCACTAAAATTAGTAATTAAAGGGGGAGGTTTTTTAATATTAGAATTAGGATGGGATGTTTTGAATAATGAAATAAGAGTATGGGATGAAATTGCAAATGTGAGAGATAAAAGTATAAAACTATAATGAATAAAGAACAAGAAAAATAATTTTAAACATTATATAAAGAAGATACGATAATATTAAAAGAAAAATGAAATAAGCTAAGATCTGAATAGAATATATATATAATAAGAGTGAAGAATATAAGGGTATTTGAGAAAATTTATAGAAATTATGCAATGCAATGATGTGATATGAAACTGAATGTGAAAGATGAATATGTAACTAAGGTCATGTTTGTATGGAAATGTAGAAATCTGGAACCATGCTGTTCACCAAAAGAAATGTTCTTGAAATATAAAAATAAAAAAAAAATATTAAAAAAAACAGATGTTTAGATGGATTTAGCATTTTTATCCACCTGTCGAGTCTTTTCCAAGGATCTGGATTAGACAGATGTTGTTGTTTGATGGTGTGAATAGTACTATCGCAGAATGTAAGCAGAATGTTCCAAACAAAACTGCTTTTTGGAATTGACTAATGGTGATTTGGTCAATGCCAATGGTGTTCAATTGGTGCTCCAGTTGTTTTGGGATCGCACCTAAGATGCCTATTACTTTTTATAGAACCACATCAAGTTAACAAAGGAGCTAGGTTTTGTGGATCAGGTTGGGAAAATTATGAATTCTGTGCTAAAGAGTAGACTTCTGTAATACAGGAAAAGTGACCATAATATCTAACAAGCAAAATCACTGTCCTCTAGCAGGATACCATATGGATTTGTGGATTGCTAAATATGGAAGGGTATATGGGTAAAAATTAGAGAAATAATTTTCCCTTTTAAAAAAACTGTCGTTTAAATACTGAAAAAATGCATAGTTATGAAATTATTTTATACTTATATCTTAAATATTGCACAACTATTTAGTTTACTGTGTATGGGTAAAAGCTTCTGATGCATTATTCTGAATCAGCTCACTAGCCCATCAATGTCAGTAGAGCAATCCCTTTCTAAGATTTCAGGCAGAAATTTTCCAGCACTGCTTGAATTTACAATTGACTGCAATAAAGTGAAGTTTTGTTGTATAGGTTCAGATTTTAAGATTAGCAAATGAGTACTATTAATTATAAATTATCCAATAGTGATAAAACAACTGTCTTATTCAGTTGCATACACATATAGATCTTCTCACTCAAATATATGCTTCCTTCCTTGAAGTAATATTATTTAGTTTGTCATCTACATGAATAATTAAAATATCATGTCTAGTATTTAAATTATTTGCCAATGCATTTAAAATTGCAGCTGGTAAAATGTGTATTCTTAGTGCTTGTTTCTAGACATTAACAGTTTCTTTTGCAAAAGAAAGCCTACAGTTGACTTGTCAAATCAGAATTGGACTTTTCCATTTGTTTTATGTTGCCTGTTTGTTTGCTAATTGCCAGATGGGCTTGTATTAAGGCTCAATCCTTCTTTCCCAAGTGACTTATCTCTCTCCACACCGGGCCCTTTTCATGCAGCATTTCATAAGATATCGTTCTAAAGCATGTCTACAAAAAAAACCATAGAACACACAAACTCTAATGTCAAGAACAGATTGAAAATATCTCTACTATTCAGTAGGTTGTAAAAATATGCTAGATTAGTAATAACCAGGATAAGAATAATAAACTAAATACATACTTGGAACCTATGACTGAGAATTATCAGCTGCAGCTTTCAATACTAAGATTTCTTCACCATTAATACTTACACTGAAACGTCATAGATTATTCAACATTTTACATGAAGGAATAATGCTGGGCGACACCTATGTTTAACATTTGATTTTAAAATAGGTCTATGATAGCATATTTTTTTATTCACACAAATATCTACATCTGGTATCAATCATTTACAAGTCCTATGGAAGGAATAAAAATGAAAAATCTATCACTGATATATATCTGTCAGGATAAAAAAAGAAATCTTTAAAAATGTTTTCCAGAAAGGATACTTGGATGTCAACCTGTTATGGAAAGATTAAAAAGGTATTTTGTATGATTTATACAGTAATTTAACATGGAATCAGTTTAGCAAAGAAGATGCAGTATATTTAAATCCAATGTAAAAATTTTAAACCAAAGTTAAAAAGCAGGAGGGGACGGCACTTTTGTTTGTAATCTTTATCACCACAACATGGTATAGGGATGAAATCACAATTGAAAGGATAGACATTTCACTCTAAACTTTCCCTGATTAGCATTATTTTAACAAAGCCTGCCTGACAGGTTATGTTGTACAAGTGCTAATTAGTCCAAAATGAGTATCTGGGGAAAGTGGGTGGAAGCTGGTTCTATAATATGCAAAGCTATTGCTTTAACTACTTTTTTCCCCCATCACATCTTTCATCTGTTTATCAAGCCCATTATTAATCTATTCTACATATGATTATTTGATATAAGTTTTTCATCACTGATTAAATTAAATACAACAACAACCACTGCTTATAGGAAAAAAGAATTCATATGAAGAATATACTTTACAGTATCATTAAAACTGTGTTGGAGTGCAGAACTTCCAATTTCGCCATAATTATTCTATAAGAGAGGAACGAAATGATACTTGAATGAAGGAATCGGGCTGATGAAATCTCTTTGGACTTAAAGAGAGACCATCAGATTACTTAAATTACTCCAGACACCTACATTTTTGCAAATAGAGGGCAGGAGCTGCATTTTTGTGTCAACCTCCAATTGGTTGAAAGTCATGGCATTCTATCCTGCTTATATGCCAGTTGCAAGGAACCAAGAATACCCCAATGAATTGCTCAGATAAATGTATTTATTTTTATTTCTCCCATACACAGGAATCTTTCCAGACTAAAGTATACACTGCATAACTATCAAATTCTGTGAAGATTTCGGAAGAATCCCTCCTGGGCCTCTTTCTGCATGCTGAGGACTCAAGGCTGATTTGTCTCTTAGCTCTTTGTGAAAGATCCCCTCCGTCCTGCAACAGCACCAGATTTCACCACATTACAACTGCTAATGTCATCTACATCAGTGGTCCCCAACCTTTTTTGTACCAGGGACCAGTTTCACACAGAAACACTTTTTCAAGTACTGGCAAAATCAATTCTTCCCCAATAGTAAAGGGCTTCTTTACTATTTCTTTCCTAAAAACATATTTTTATATATATTTTAATCACAATTATTCATTCTTTGCGGCCCGGTACAAAATGATCCACGGACCAATACCGGTCCGGGGCCCGGAGGTTGGGGAACCTTGATCTACATGGACCATCTTCAACTGGAGTCATCTCTTAACCAGTTTGGGCTTTTTATTTGATATACACACACTCAGACACAACACACACATATACAGACACACGTGTGTGTGTGTGTGTGTGTGTGTGTGTGTGTGTGTGTGTGTGTGTGTGTGTATACACATACATACTTTGGCTTTCTTTAAAGTTTAAGAACTTTAAACTGGCAAGTTTTATTGAAATCACTGGTAAGTTTTTTTCAATTCTTAAAAAAGTTTAAAGATAAGTTTTGTAAGATTTGTCTTTTTTATTACAAATTAAAAAATTAAAATTACAGCAAAGGATGATTTTTGTTGATTTTATAAAGTTTTAAACAGATAAAGGGCTCAGATGGACTTAAGACTTTAAAATTGATTGAAAGGCTCCTCTTCCAAGGATCCTTTGCTTACATTTTGAAACTGATAACAAGACTTTGAACATTACACGCTAGAGGGCACCAGATGGCTACCTTAAAAGAATCATTTGATCTACTGTAAAGTATGGTGACTGGCAGTTTTGAACTATTTGGTTGTTTAAAACTGACATCCAGATGAAATTAAAAATTAAAGCTAACAAAAAGATTAAAATAAGGGGTTTACAAATGAAAGATTATGACTTAAAATTGATAAATAAAATTTTAATTGATCAAATTAGCAATATGAAATATTTTCTTATACTGAATTTGCAAGAAGGTTTTGCTGAAGTTGCTACATTGGAAGTACAAAAGGGGCTTCATAAAGATGAAAATAAGAACTTTGTGAGAAGAGGAGAGTATGAGAAGTCAGATGTAAGAAGTTTCTCTAAAGAAAGAAAGATTGTTTGAAGTAAAAAAAAGAAGAATACAGAATCAATTTATTCAATCAAGATTAAAATAATGGGTTATTTTGGGAAATGTTTAGCAGTTGCTTGATTAGAACTGGATGATGTTGATTTCTATTAATCTTTAATATTTTTTTGAATGCAGCTAAACTTTGATTATTTGACCAAACAAAATAGGAATTTGTTTAAAGAAGGGCTGTCAAACTCGCAGGCAGCAGTCCGGATGCATCACATGCTGTCCATATCCATGCCTGGTTTAGTGAAGGGGAAAAAAATCCTGATAGGTCACGTGATGACGATGTGACAAGGTGAGTTTGACACCCCTGGTTTAAAGAGAAAATAAGGAATTATATTGCATGTAATAGATATAATCTGTAATACTTCTATTTTATAGAGTTCTAGACATGGGTTTATAGAAATTGGGGTGACATATAGAATGAAGAGATGTTTGCTTACAATTTAAGAGAAAGTGATTAATTGCTGAAGTTGCTGAGACCGAAGGGGAAGTTTTTTTTTCTTTTTTTTCTTTTTCTGCACCTCCTTTGACATTTTTAAATATATTTTTTATTCTGTAGTTGTACAAGTTTTACTTGTATTATATAATCTTAAACATTATTTGGCAAAAAAATGTTGCTGAGCAAATCGTTTCAAAATGAGGTGTACTTTGTTTTTGTGTTAAATTCTATGAACGAGGCAATTTTAATTCTAATGTGATATCACAGAATAAATCTAATCCAGTTTAATGTTGTCATACTATACTGCTTCTGTACAGATGAATCTCACGAGGCAACAATGAACGACTTCCCAGTATGAGATGAGTGTTTAAAGTGATAATGCAAGAAGGCAAACACTTGTGCATCTCTCCTCTCTCTCTCCTTTGGTGGTTCCTGTGCTTTGAATCACAAGACATTCACATGGGAGAGAGAGAAATCTGCATGACACCATGGAATATTTGCATTGTTCATGATACTTCTCCAGCTGCACCTGCCTTCATGCAGTATTCATCAGTGTGCTCATCTTAACAGGTGGAGCAACAAAAACAAGGCTCAATTGAGCCACTCCTCCACAAACTGGCAGCCTGCCATGCTTAACTAGAACAAGTTTAATGAATACATTTTATAGCAGTTTATTAATTGTTTACAGTACAAATTTTCAATCAAATTAATTCTGTATGATTTTAGTGCATTTTGCATGCAACAATCATTCAAGTCTGGAAACCATTCTCATAAAAAAAAAAAAAGCAGCCATCAAATGAAGCAAATGAAAAAATGCAGAATATGAAGAATAAAGACTGTCAAAACACTGCATGAATCTCCAGGATGGTACAATATAAATATACTGGTTTGAAAGGTGCTTTCTGGATTAGTGATCCTAGTTTGCATAAAATGGTATGAATATGGTTAAAATAAAATTGGTCATGCTCTTTGATCAAAATGGACCAAAGCTAACCACCTCTACCCTTACCACTGGCAGGGAAATGGCACAGGTACTGTAAGCTAAGGCAGGTAAGGTACACCTGCAGGAGACCACACAGTGCTCTCTTAGGCTTTGAGTCAGCCACTTTCTCTCAGCCCACAATATCTACTACTGTTATGAAAACAGAAGGAGGGAGCATGATAAATGTCAACTTGAATTGTACAAATAAAGATGAAATGTATACAAAATAAATAAACTAATACTATATGTGGATGCTTCAATTCACCCAAACTGTTATTTTGACATATAATTTGAATGGATTCAGGCAATCAAAAGACAATACAGAGAAAATGACTGGGCCATCTGGGAAGTAAAGAGATGCATAAATGCAGATAGAAAAGTAATGGATAACATGCAGTTGATTAAGATTAATGAATATTTGTTAAAAGACAAAGTAGCGGTATAAAATAACATATTTTTGTCCACACTTTGCATGGAAGTGAAGGTTGTTAATGTCTGGAGTAAACTTATAAGTAAGTTCAGTGGGATGGAATGAGGGTGAATGAGTATGTTTGAACACAAAAGTGGTGACTAGTACAAAAGAATTGTGCTGAGTTGGCTAGATCGTCTGGAAATAATGATCCTGAATCTCAAAATAAATGAAGGAAGAGTGAATGGTCAAGAGGAAGCAGAAGTCCCAGTCATTGCTGGAGATGATAGGATCAAGGTGAGAATTTTAAATAACAAAGGGCAATGTACAGGAATAATAGAAGAGGGCCATTTGTAAAGGCAGAAATGCATGGAGTGGATGATACTGATGAAAAAAGATTTGGCTAAATTTTTCCTTTTCTTTTTGTTTTTCATGCCTTTCATTTCTTTGGCTTACTATCTTAATCTGTTCTTCACTTTTTATAATATTGCTTGTAATGGAACAGAATAGGTTACTCTGTAAGTTGACTCAGCAATCCATCTTTCCAAGTCGGTAAAATGATGACCCAGATTATTGGGGGGCAATATACTGACTCTGTAAGTGATATACGTGTCTAAGTGCTATTGCTATCTCTGTAAGAATTGAACAAGGCAAGAACTTTCTTTCCAGGTTCAAATTATCATCAGTCTATTTTAAATTTCCTTCATCATACAATAGCATGATTTTCAATAAATTGAAAAGAATACAAACAGACTTTTGACCCAAAGGTGCTTTTTCAAGAGGCAACTGAACTTTCTGGTTTTTCTTTGAAGATGTTTCTCTTCTCATCCAAGAAGCTTCTTCAGCTTTTACCGGATGGTGAAGAATGGAAGGATTCAGATTCCAGTCAGAGCTAAAGAAACTTCTTGGGTGAGAAGCAAAATGTCTTCAAAGAAAAACCAGAAAGTTTAGTTGCCTCTTGAAAAAGCACCTTTGGGACAACCATGACCTGGATGACTGAGAATCTTCAAGAAAACAGACTTTTGAGCGTTTTTTTCACTATAAATCAATAATCTGAAGGTATAAAATCACTTTCTCAAATCCTTATGTACCTCCTCTAAACAAATGTTGTAAGCTGTTCTGAGTCATTACTACACTATAGCTGGCTATATAAATTGAAAATATAAAAATGAATAATTAAACACCTACTAAGGCCACTGTTAATCTACGCTGGAAATGGTAGAGATGCCAAATTATAACACAGAAACAGTTCAATAAAATAATATTTTATGCAAAATAAATTATAAATATCACAAATGAAGAGATTTTTTTTTCCCACCTGAAGACAATTATTTTTATAGTCATTGGGTAGATCCAGATTTATTTATATATAGAACAGAAGCACTGACATCAACAAAACTTAAGAATAACTTTAATCAATTGCATTCACATGATTAAGTCTGAAAATTTATTAACAATATTATTATTATTAAATTTATTTCCCTGCCAACTCCCAGAGACTCTGGACAGTTTACCATATGTTTTAAATACAGGTGACATTTCTACAACTACACAAATAGTTACATAACTACCATGCAACTTCTTCTTTATTATTGGTTGATGCACTTGGCAGCTATGTCTTGCAACACAGAAACTGAAGGATCTAAGGTGATAGCATATTTTAAAGCAGGAGGAACAATGAAAACTAGGTCTTTTTATCCATATAATTTATCTTTAAACATGGGGCAGATAATTTCTTGCTTCTTAAACTTTAGATGGAAAAGGGATATTATATTACGAATTATTTTTTCCCAATTCACTACCATACAGTATGCCTTTATATGGTCATATCTGTTCCATTTCCCTTCTTTCAAATGAGACCAGGTATATAAGATGACTGCATATTGGCATTCCACACCATTCTAGAATTTCAGGAAATAAAATATATCCATTCTTGCATTTGATTGTGTAAAAACATTTCTCTGTGGCCAAAAATAAAAACGAACTACAAAACTAAAAGTGACTGAAATAAGGATATCTGTCACTATAGCCAATTTCTTCATGCATCAGATTGCATTTAAGTTCCATACTATTGCATAATACTACTAATTTAAAAAAAACACAGCATTATCATTTGAAATTAATCCCCTCCAAGTAAGAGATGGCAGAAAATAAAACCATACTTGTTATGCCTGCCTTGCAAGTCCAGAATCCTACACCCATTAATTAATGCTTTGATTAGTCATCTGGTTTGCCAATAGTAGCCAAAAATATCACACACTTTTTATACCATTTAATTAATAAATATTAACTGACCAAATATAAAATAAAGGAATGACTTTTAATAGTACCTTTAGTTTCAAGCTCAAAATATGTAGATTTTCTTCTCTGAAAATTTTATATATTAGTTATTGGAAATATGAAACTGATGTACAGACTACAGTACTTAGATTATGCAATACATAGACTACAGTTCTACAATATATCTCTGTGTCCAAGATATAGCTGCTAAATCAGGTGGAAAAGGGGGGATATTATAAGTAGTATAAAATGTCAAATACCTATTAGAGTGACTTCTAAAAGGAATTGCTTTTAGTAATGAGAAAATCATATACTGCAAGGGAGTTTATATGCATTTTTGTACATAACAAACAGGCTTATAAAACTGCAAATGGCTTTGTGACAAGATTTAATTATTGTGATTACCATAATGGGGAACTTGCACACAGTAAAATAGACCCAAGGTTCAGAATAGTATGTTAAGGAAAGATGTTAATTACTATTATTTTTATTATCTCCCGGTTGGTATTATATGCTTTAAAAAAATCAGAGTTCTTTCAACGTTATGCCAGATTTGAACATAAATCACAGATTATTAGCCAAATCTAAGACAGATTTCTTGCAGCTATATCTGGTCATTACTAATTGTTCTTTTGATGTAGCTACTCTTTTGAAGATTATTAGAAGCATTGACAATAACAGGATACATGTTTATTACGAGGAAGTTTGTCTATATCATACATATACACAAAATCAGGTTTTAGACAAAATGTATGTATGTGCAAATTCATGCTTATTCAGATAAATTTTGCTTTAGCACAACAAAGATTTGTGCATTTCTTGTTGAAAAGGTTCATGTTTTAATGAATCTTGCATTTTTTTTACTTCTGTCATCAATACTGCAAGGGCTAAACTTCTGAAACAAATTCTTTGTTTTTATTATTCTCTGTTAAATTTCAAAATTATGCTTACAATTTAGTAATTCCGGTGTACCTTTGTTTCTAGTAATGCAATAGTCTTGAGATAAAATACTGAATGAAAGTTGATTGTTTTTCATGTAATTTTGTGACAAAATGAAGGGAGAAAATTTTTTTGGTCTGAGCCATTGATTTTGAGGTAGAACCTCGGCATTTAGTAAATATTTAAGAATAAAATAGCTAAAACTGTCCTGCAAATCAAATTAGGCTGTTTTCGCTTTCTTATCTGGCGCCTAAAAAGCTCCAATGGTTCAGATATTATCTTAACAAGAAAGGGAATGTTTCTTCAGAAAACTGAGCAAAGCATTTATAAGATTCACTTGTGGAAAACCATAGGTACAGAAGAAAAGTAAGGCTGCTAGAACAATCCTGCCATGTTATATGTACCATAGAAGTGACTACAATATTGAATACATTTTTTATAAACAAATTCTTTCAAGACAGGAAGTGTTGTGAAGGATGGAATGGAAGATTCTTCCATTCATATGTTTCTTTTTTTAATACACAGGAAAGCCCTTTCACAGTATTTTTCTTTGTTACAGCAGGAGGTGAGTGGGCCAAATGAGATGTTCCCCTACGGAAACAGCTGACCCCAAACAAAACAAAAGCAGTCACAAGTTGCATTGCACAGTATTTCCTTCCTAACACTGGAGGGCTGTGGAGAAGACATGAACTGCAGTCACCCAACTATATGAATCACAAGAATAAATGGAAAAGGAATTAGCAATTTCCACAAATAATCTCTTCCACATTATTTATAACATTTTTATAAAACTGTGCATCAAGGGAATCAAAAAGTAAAACAATTAACTTTTACCAAAGCCATACAGTCTTTCTACAAGTCCAGAAGAAGCATATTGTCTTACCTAGCATGCAGCAAATTGCTAGTTTTCCAAGCTTCAAATACAAAGAAGACATTTCATTTTGATTTTATTTTTGATTATTGCTATAATTTCTATGCTGCTTTGGTTAAACAGTGGCTTGCAAAGCTTTTCAGGAAAGAAAATTTTTTAAAAAATCTTTAAAATCTCAGTTCATGTGATATCTTTTTGTAGATTTCATTCGTTACTGAAAGGGAATTCGAATTCATTATTCTTAAGGAAAAAGACACAAACAATCTTTTCTTTTAAGTCCTCTGAATAAACAGACAGGATGTTAAATGCTAGCTTAGATTTAACTGTCCTGATTATACATTTTTCTAACTATGACTGCTATATCCTATGTGGTGCAAATTGGCTTTCAGCAATGTCAACAATATCATTTTCCATTTCTCAACCATAAAAAAGATCCCCAAGATGAAATAAAATATATATATGTGGATGTATTCCTTTTTATTTCTAAAGGCATTTTTAAGATCTTTTACATGAAATAAGGTAAATACATATACTTCTTTCACTGATGGTACATGCTGTAACTTAAATTTTGCAAAATGTTGCTCCAGGTTTACAATTCAAAATCACTTTGTATAGCATAGCAGTTTGAAGCTATTAGATATATATGGAGATATGAAGGCTTGCAGAAAAAAAAATAAAAAGCTTGCAAATTTCAAAAGTTGAAAAAAATTGGAAAAGATGAACAAATTCAAATGTGATGTTTTGTTTGGCATTATGACTGCAATAAAACAGGCTGCTCATATATTGCTTTATATTCCAATGATATTTTATTAGGACTGTGCTGTGCTTGAGATTCAAAAATTAAAAGATGCTTTACATATGTAATAGTATAGAACTCCAAAATGCAAAGTATTTTTTTCCTGGATCTTTTTATTCGGAGTACCAGGGCAATATAATTCCTATACGCAATATGACTCTTAAATGCAAAGGCAAGAGGCATTTCTGTTACAAGTGCCATTCAGGGAGGGAGGGAGGGAGGGAGGGAGGGAGGGAGGAAGGAAGGAAGGAAGGAAGGAAGGAAGGAAGGAAGGAAGGAAGG